>JAACNH010000235.1:95821-198810 GCA_019447015.1 Hymenochirus boettgeri | reverse complement strand
CTGGATGGATGAATATTCAAGCGATTCATACCGTGGGACCTGGATGGATGAATATTACAGATATAACCGTGACCCCTGGATGGAGGAATATTACAGATATACCGTGACCTGGATGGATGAATATTACGATATACCGTGACCTGATTGGATGAATTTACAGATATACAGTGACCTGGATGGATATATTACAGATATACCGTGATCTGGACTGGATGATATTACAGATAACCGTGACCTGGATGGATGAATATTACAGATATCCGTGACCGGGATAAATGAATATTACAGATATACGTGACCTGGATGGATGATATTACAGATATACCGTGACTGGATGGATGAATATTACAGATATACCGTGACCTGGATGGATAATATTTACAGATATACCGTGACCTGGATGGATGAATATTACAGATATACCGTGACCCTGGATGGATGAATATACAGATATACGTGACCTGGATGGATGAATATTACAGATATACCGTGACCTGGATGGATGAATCATTACAGATATACCGTGACCTGGATGGATGAATATTACGAGATATACCGTTACCTGGATGGATGAATATTACAGATATACCGTAACCTGGATGGTAAGTATTTACATATAACCGTGACCTGGATGGATGAATATTACAGATATACCGTGACCTGGATGGATGAATATTACAGATATACCGTGACCTGGATGGATGAATATTACAGATATACCGTGACCTGGATAATATTACGAATAACCGTGACCTGGATGGATGAATATTACAGATATACCGTGACCTGGATGGATGAATATTACAGATATACCGTGACCTGGATGGATGAATATTACAGATATACCGTGACCTGGATGGATGAATATTACAGATAACGTGACCTGGATGGATGAATATTACAGATATACCGTGACCTGATGATGAATTATTACCGATAGTACTGATACTCGATATAGTACCTGATGGATGAATATTACAGATATACCGTGACCTGGATGGATGATATTACAGATATACCGTGACCTGGATGGATGAATATTACAGATATATCATGAACCTGGATGGATGATATTACAGATATACCGTGACCTGGATGGTAATATTACAGATTATACCGTGACCTGGATGGATAAATATTACAGATATACCGTGACCTGGATGGATGAATATTACAGATTACCGTAACCTGGGATGATGATATTACATATATACCGTGACGGATGGATGAATATTACAGATATACCGTGACCTGGATGGATGAATATTACAGATTACCGTGACCCGGATGAATATATACAGATATACCGTGACCCTGGAGGATGAATATACAGATATACCGTAACCTGGATGGATGAATATTACAGATATACCGTGACCTGGATGGATGAATATTACAGATATACCGTGACCCTGGATGGATGAATATTACAGATATACCGTGACCCGATGGATGAATATTACAGATATACCGTGACCCGGATGGATGAATATTACAGATATACCGTGACCTGGATGGATGAATACAGATATACGTCGTGACCTGGATGGATAAATATTACAGATATACCGTGACCTGGTTGATGAATATTACGATATACCGTGACCTGGATAATGAAATATTACAGATATACCGTGACCTGGATGGATGAATATTACAATATACCGTGCCTGGATAATAATACAGATAGACCGTGAACCCGGTGGATGAATATACAGATATACCGTGACCTGGATGATGAATTATACAGATATCGTGACCCGGATGATGATATATATACAGATATACCGTGACCCGGATGGATAATATTACAGAATATACCTGGACCGATGGATTGAATATTACAGATATACCGTGACCTGGATGTGAATGAATATTACAGATATACCGTACTGGATGAATGAATATTACAGATATAACCGTACCTGGATGGATGAATATTACAGATATACCGTTGACTGCGATGGGATGAAATATACTGAAGATATACCGTGACCGTTGAGTGATGAGATATTACAGATATACCGTGACCTGGATGGATGAATATTACAGATTACGTGACCTGGATGGATGAATATTACAGTATTACCGTGACCTGATGGTATGAATATTACAGATATACCAGTGACTGGATTATGAATATTCCATATATAACCCGTGACCTGGATGATGAATATACAATATACTGACCTGGATGGATAATATACAGATATACCGTGACCTGGATGATAATATTACAGATATACGTACCTGGATGGATGAATATTACATATAACCGTGACTGGATGGATGAATATTACAGATATACCGTGACCTGGATGGATGATATTGAAATATAAAAAAACAGATATACCGTGACCTGGATGGATGAATATTACAGATATACCGTGACCTGGAGATGAATATACAGATATACCGTGACCTGGATGGATGATATTACGATATACCGTGACCTGAGGAAATGAATATTACAGATTCCGTGACCTGGATGGATGATATTTACAGATATACCGTGACCTGGATGGAGAAATTACAGATATACCGGACCTGGATGGATGAATATTACAGATATACCGTGACCTGGATGGATGAATATTACAGATAACCGTGACCTGGATGGATGAATATTACAGATATACCGTGACCTGGATGGATGAATATTACAGATATACCGTGACCGGATGGATGAATATTACAGATATACCGTGACCTGATGGATGAATATTACAGATATACCGTGACCTGGATGGATGAATATTACAGATATACCGTGACCTGGATGATGAATATTACATATACTCCGTGACCTGATGGATGAATATTACAGATAACCGTGACCTGGATGGATGAATTTACATGATAACCTTGACCCTGGATGGATGAATATTCGATATACCGTGACTGATGGATGAATATTACAGATATACCGTGACCTGGATGGATGAATTTACAGATATACCGTACCTGGATGGATGAATATTACAGATATACCGTGACCTGGATGGATGATTTACAGATATACCGTGACCTGGATGGATGAATATTCAGATATACCGTGACCTGGATGGATGAATATTACAGATATCCGTGACCTGGATGAAAATATACAGATATACCGTGACCCTGGATGAATGAATATTAACAGATATACCGTGACCTGGATGGATGAATATTACAGATATACGTTACATGGAGGAAGTATTACAGATATACCGTGACCTGGATGGATAATATACAGATAACCGTGACCCTGGATGATGCACTTACAAATAACTGACCTTGAATGATAATATTACAAGATATACCATCCGTGATACTCTGATGGATTGAATATTACCGATATACCATGACCTGGATGGTGAATATTACAGATATACCGTGACCTGGATGGAATATGTCAGATATTCCAATCTCAGCCGTACCTGGCATGGATGAATATTACAGATATAACCGTGACCTTGATGGCTAATATTACAGATATACCCGTGACCTGGATGAGGAATATTACAGATATACCGTGACCCTGGATGGATGAATATCTTACGATATACTCGTGACCTGGATGAGATAGTATTACAGATATACCCGTGACCTGGATGGATGAATATTACAGATTAACCGTGACCTGGATGGATGAATATTACAGATATACGTGACCTGATGGATGAATATTACATATATAACCTGACCTGGATGGAGAATATTACAGTATACCTGACCTGGATGGATACTATTACGAATAACCGGGACCTGATGGGATGAATATTACAGATATCCCGTGACCTGAGGATGAATATTACAGATATACCGTGTCCCTTATTGGATGAATTACAACAGATATATACAGTGACCTGGATGGATGAATATTACAGATATACCGTGACCTGGATGATGAATATGTACAGATATACCGTGACCTGGATGGATGAATATTACAGATTACCGTGACCTGGATGGATGAATATTACAGATACCGGACCTGGATGATAATATTCATATATCGTGACCTGATGGATGAATATTACCTGAACTAGACCGTGGACCCCGGATGGATGAATATTTACAGATATCCCATGTACCTGGATGATAATATTACGATATATCAGGTTCACCGGACCTGATGAATATTTACAGATATACCGTACCTGGATGGATGGAATATTACAGATATACCGTGACCTGGTGGATAATATTAACAGAATACCGTGACCTGGATGGATTGAATATTACAGATATACCTTGACCTGGATGATTAATATTACAGGTGTACGCGTGACCTGGATGGATTAATATTACAGATATACCGTGACTGTATGGATGAATATTACAGTTATCGTGACCTGGATGGATGAATATTACAGATATACCGTGACCCGGATGGATGAATATTACAGATATACCGTACCTGGATGGAGAATATTCAGATTACCGTGACCGGATATGAATATTACAATATACCGTACGCCGATGGATGATATTACAGATATACCGTGACCTGATGGATGAATATTACAGATATAAACCGGACCTGATGGATGAATATTACAGATATACCGTGACCTGGATGGATGAATATTACAGATATACCGTTACCCGGATGGATGCAATATTACAGATATACCGTGACCGAGGATGAATATTACAGATATCCGTGACCTGGATGGATAATATTACAGTATATATCCGGGATTACCCTGACTGGATGAATATTTACAGATATACCGTGACCTGGCTGGATGAAAATCTTACTGATATACCGTGACCTGGATGAATGAATATTACAGATATACCGTGACCTGGAGGGATGAATATTACAGATATACCGTTACCCCTGGATGGATGAATATTACAGATAATACCGGTGACCCCGATTGGATGATATTTACAGATTACCGTGACCCTGGATGATGATATTACAAGATATAACCGTGACCCGGATGGATGAATTATACAGATATCCGTGACCCGGATGGATGAATATTACAGATATACCGTGACCCGGATGGATAATATTCAGATCATACCCGGACCCCTCGGATGGATTAATATTACAGATATACCGTGACTGGATGAATGAATATTACAGATATACCGTACCTGATATAATATACAGATATACCGTGATCTGGATGGATGACTATTACACGATATACCGTGACCTGGATGAATGAATATACAGATAATACCCGTTGACCCTGATGGATGAATATTATACAGATATACGTGACCCGGATGGATTGAATATTACGGTATACCGTGACCTGGATGGATGAATATTTACAGATATAAGACTGTGGATGTGAATGAATATTACAGATATACCGGAACCTGAATGAATGAATATTACAGATATACACGTGACCTGTGATGGATGATATTTCAGATATACCGTGACCTTGGATGGATGAATAATTACAGTTATACCGGAGGACCGTGGATGGATGAATATTACAGATATAACCTGACTGGATGGATAATATTACAGCTTCCGTGACCTGGATATGAATATTACAGATATACGTGACCTGGATGTTATGAATATTACAGATATACCGTGACCTGGATGATGAATACGACAGATATACCGTGACCTGGATGGATAATATTACATATACCGTGACCTGGATGAATGAATATTACAGATTACCGTGACCTGGAATGTGAATAGTAACAGTATATAGGACCGTACCTGGATGAGATTATTACGTATACCGTACCTGATGGATGAATATTACAGATTACCGTGACCTGGATGGATGAATATTACAGATATAAACCGTGACCTGGATGGATGAATTTACAGATATAGCCGGACCTGGATGGATGAATATCTCATATCATACCGTGACCTGATGGATGAAATTACAATAATACCGTGACCTGATGGATGAATATTACCGCATATAATCCGTGTCCTTTGTGATGAATATCTTACCCGGATATAACCGTGAACCCTGGATTAATGAATATTACAGATATACCGTGACCTAGATGGATGAATATTACAGATATAACCGTGACCTGGATGGATGAATATTACAGATATACCGTGACCTGGATGGATGAATATTACAGATATACCGTGACCGGAATGGATGAAGATTACATATTACCGTGACCTTGATGATGAATATTACAGATATACCGTGACCTGGATGGATGAATATTACAGATATACCGTGACCTGGATGGATGAATTTACAATATAAACCGTGACCCTGGATGGATAATCTGCCCGATATACCGGCGGACCTGGATGGATGAATATTACAGATATACCGTTACTGGATAATAAATAACAGATATACCGTACCTGGATGAATGAATATGTTCAGATATACCGTGACCTGGATGGATGATATTACAGATATACCCGTGACCTGGATGGATGAATTACAGATATAAACCGTGACCTGGATTAATATAATATTACAGATATAATACCGTGACCTGGATGGATGAATATTAACAGATACACCGTGACCTGGATGGATGAATATTACGATATACCTTGACTGGATGGATGATATTACAGATGATCCATGACCTGGATGGCATGATATTACAGATATACCAGACCTGGATGGATGGATTTACAGATTAACCGTGACCTGGATGGATGATATTACAGATATAACCGTGACCTGGATTGATGAAGATTACAGATATAAACCGTGACCCTGGATGGATGAATATTACAGATATACCGTGGGATGGATGATTCATTGTGACTGTGATGAATATGACAATATACCGTGACCTGATGGAGAGTATTAACAATAACCGTGACCTGAGGATTGAATATTACAGCTAACGTGACCTGATGATGAATATTACAGATATAATCCTGTGACCCTGGATGGTGATTATTACAGATATACCGTGACCTGGATGGCATGTAATATACAGATATACCGTGACCTGGATGGAATATGAACATATATTGGCGATGAGTCAGATATACCGTGACTCTGATGGTGATATTACAGATATAACCGTGACCTGGATTGAATGAATAAAGATAGTACGTGAACCTGGATGGATATTATTACGAATACCGTGACCTGGACTGGATAATTTACAGAGATAAAAAATCCCGAACCTGGAGGGATTGAATATTACAGATATAAACCGTGACCTGGACTGATGAATATTACAAATATCTGTGCACCTGTAATGAAGAATTATTATTACAGATATCAGTGGACCTGGAGAATGAATATTACAGACATACTACCATGACCTGGTGAATGACATATTACAGAGATATCCATGACTCTGGATGGATGAATATTAGCACTATACCGTGACCTGGGATGGGATGAGATATTCAGATATACCTGACCTTGATGGATGAATATTACAAGATATAACGATGACCTGATGGATTGAATATTACACGATATAACTGGGCTGTGACCTTCATGGATGAATATTCACGATATACCGTGAACCCTGTGATGAATAGATCTTTAAGATATACCGTGTACCTAGATGGTAATATTTCACCTGACGATATACCGTGACCTGGATGGATGATATCAAGATACCGACCCTGATATTACAGATATAACCGTGACCTGGATGAGAATATTACAGATAACCGGTGACCTGGTGATGAATGAAATATACGATGGATGGATAACTACAGTATGCCTGGATGGATGAATATTACGATATACCGTGACACTGGATGGATTGAATTACAGATATAACCGTAACCTGGATGGCTGAATATTACGTTACCGTGAGCTGGATGGATGAGATATTCAGATATACCGGTGACCTGATGGATGATATTACAGATATCCTGTGACCTGGATGGATGAATATTACGATATCCGTTACCTGGATGGTGAATATTACAGATTACCGTTGACCGGATGGATGGAATATTACAGAATACACGTGACCTGGATTGGATGAATATTAAATTACCGTGACCTGGAATGAATAATGACAGATATACCGTGACATGGAGTGGATGAATATTACAGATATACCGTGACCGGATGATATGAATATTAATATAGATATACCGTGACCTGGATGGATGAATTTACAGATATAACCGGTGACCTGATGGATGAATATTACAGATTCCGTGACGTCTGGATGATGAAATAGATCGGATGATGGATGACCTACGATAACCGGACCTGGATGGATGAATATTACAGATATCCACGTGATCCTGGAGGAATATTAACAGTATTCGTCGAGAAAAATAGCGATATAACCGTGACCTGGTTGTAATGAATATTACAGTATAACCGTGACCTGAATGGATGAATATACAGATATACCGTGACCTGGATGGATGAATATTACAGATATAACGGACCTGGATGATGAATATTACAGTATACCCGTGACCGGGATGGATGAAATTACAGATATACCTTGCCCTGTGTGTATGGATGAATATTACAGATATACCGTGACCTGGATGGATGAATATTACAGATATACCGTGACCTGTGGGTGAATGGAATAATATACAGATATACCGTGACCTGGATGGATGGATATTACAGATATACCGTGACCTGGAGTGGATGGATATTACAGATATACCGTGACCTGGTGATGAATGAATATTACAGATTACCGTGAGCTGGATGGATGAATATAACAGATATACCGTACCTGGATAATGAATATGACAGATATACCATGACCTGGATGGATGATATTACATACAGATATACCGTGACCTGGATGGATGAATATTACAGATATACCGTGCCTGGATGGATGAATATACAGATATACCGTGACCTGGATGAATGAATATACAGTATACCGACCTGGATGGATGAATATTACACATATACCGTGACCCGGATATAATATTACAGATATACCTGACCTGTGGATAATATTCAGATATACCGTACCTGGATGGATGAATATTCCAGATCCCGTGACCGGATGGATAATTTACAGATATCACCTTGACTGGATGGATAATATTACAATATACCTGACCTGGATGGATGATATATACAGATTACTCAACGTGACCTGGAGGTTGATGATATACAGATATCCCGTGACCTGGATGGATGGATATTACAGATATACCTGTGACACCGGATGGATGGATATTACAGATTACCGTGACCTGGATGGATATAATATTACAGATATACCGTGAGCTGGTTGATGAATATTACAGATATACCGTGACCTGGATAATGAATAACAGATTATACCATGACCTGGATGATGAAGTATTACGATATACCGTGACCTGGATGGATGAATATTACAATATACCGTACCTGATGGATGAATATACAGATACTCCTGACCTGGATGAATGATATTACAAGATAATACGTGACCTGATGGATGAATATTACAGCTATACTCGTGACCGCTGATAATATACGATATCATACGTGACCGGATGGATGATATTACAGATATCCGTGACCCGATGGAGAAATATTACAAGATATACCGTGACCCGGATGGATGAATATTACAGATATGACCGTTACGCGGATGATGATATTACAGATATACCGTGACCCGGATGATGAATATTACAAGATTACCGTGCCCCGATGAATGAATATTACAGATTATAACGTACGACCCGGATGATGATATTACATACGTGACCCTGGAATGGTGATGTAAATATTACAGATATACGTGACCTTGGATGGATAATAGTACGATAACCTGACCCTGGAAGGATTAATATTACAGTATACCGTGACCTGATGAATGATATTACAGATATACCGTGTACCTGGGTGGGATGAATATTACAGATATACCGTGACCCGGATGGATGAATATTACAAGATATACTCATACCTGGATGGATGAAATATTACAGAATACCGTGACCTGATGTGATGAATATTACAGATATACCTGACCTGGATGGATGAATATACAGATACCGTACCTGATGAATGAATTTACAGATATACCGTGGACCTGATGAATGAATATTACGATATACCGTGACCCTGATGATATTACCGATATAACCGTGACCCTGGATGGATGAATTTACAGATATCTGACCTGGAACGCGATGAACCCTGGATGAATACTAATTACAGATATACCGTGACCTGGATGATGAATATTACATATAGCCGTGACCTGGGTGGATATAACAGATATACGTGACCTGGATGATGAATATTACGAGTTACCGTGACCCTGGGTATGAATATTACAGATATACGTGACCCTGGATGAGAAGAATATTACAAGATACCGTGACCTGCATGGATGAATATTACAGATATACCGTGACCTGCTGGTGGATGATATTCACAGATATCCGTGACCTGGATGAATGAATATTACAGATTACCGTGACCTGGATGGATGAATATTTACAGATATACCGTGACCCGGAAAAACTGAGTCGTGAAATTCCATAATTGAACAGCCTATGGACCATCAGACACTACAAATGTTTACTACAAGTTAAAATGCCCAATTTAAATTGAAGTTTTTCAACGAAATGAAAAACGATATTGAACTACCAGAATAATAGCATGGATGATGTAATGAACCCGTATGAAGTTGTTTGATTTTTACTTACTTGGAGCATGGAGTCCCCCTGATAGGTGATTGGACAGATCACGAAGAGCACTAACAAAGTGTCGGCTGGCATGTACAGTAGTCGTCCTCCTCTTCATCACAGATGATAACTTTACAGCTGGGGTCAACAGCCACAAGTTATGGTATTTTACCAACCTTCCAAGATACACCTGAGTCCTCATTAGCTGCCTCCTTCTCCCAATCAAACCTTCTCTTCCCTTCCCTCCAACTGCAAATCCTCACTGAGATGCCTCACACACAATTTACCCATGTAAGAACCCCCCTCATCACACAATGACTTCTAACTTTCTACCAGACCAATAGAAAGACCTACTCACTTCGCGCAGTCGAACTTCCCAGATCAGAGACCTTCCGACACAACCTCGTCCATTGCTGCCCTACAATAAAGATGTAGATACAAGTTTGGTTACAGTCTTTATATATACAAAATTGCAATTGTCCATTTCCCAGTTAATACTGTATAGATATAATAATTTGATTATTTGAATCCTCGCATCTCCTCTCTCCTTACACTGTGTAGGTAGGACAATACGTTCCATCTAGTCCGCCTTTATCCCTACCCATACTTTCTGTATAACAGTTACATAGTAACATAGTAATTGAGGGTTGTATAAAACATACATCCATCATCCCGAACCTTTATACCTTACCCCTAAGTGTCTGTATACGTACATAGTAACATAAGTGGAGGTTGGAGGTTGTATAAAGACATCCATCCATCTAGTCCAACGCTTATATCCTACCCATAATGTCTATATAACAAGTTACACTATAACATAGTTTGGGGTGTATAAAGACATACGCCATCTAGTCCACACCTTTATCAACCCTACCCATATGTCCCTGTTATAACGCTACATATAACATAGTATTGGAGGTTGTTGACAACAACAACGTCCATCTACCGACCTTATACCCTACCCATAATGGCTGTAAACAGTTACATAGAACATAGTATGGAGGTTGTATAAGAACATACATCCTCTAGTCCAACCTTTATACCCTAACCCATAATGTCTGTATAACAGTTTACATAGATAACATAGTATATGGAGGTTGTATAAAGACATAACGTCCATCTAGTCCAACCTTTATACCCTACCCATAATGTCTGTATAACAGTTACATAGTAACATAGTATTTTGAGGTTGTATAAAAGACACATACGTCTATCTAGTCCCACCTTTATCCCTACCCATAATGTCTGTAGAACAGTTACTAGTAACATAGTATTGGAGGTTGTATAAAAACATACGTTCCATCTAGTCCACCTTTAACTAATCCCTACCTAATGGTCCTGTATAACAGTTTACATAGTTAACATAGATTGGAGGTTTTATAAAGACAATACTGTCCCATCTAGTCTACAACCTTTATATCCCTACCATACTGTCTGTATAACAGTTTACATAGTAACAAGTAAGTATTGATGTTGTATAAAGACATAGTCCATCTAGTCCAACAACCTTTATCCCTACCATAATGTATGATAATACGTTACAATCAGTACCATATTATTTGAGGTTGTATAAAGCATACATCCATCTAGTATCCAACCTTTATTACCCTACCCAAATGTTCTGTATTAACATTACAAGGGGGGGGTATACATAAGTATTGGAGGTTGATAAAGACTACTACAACCATCATAGTCCAAACCTTTATACCCCGTACTCCCAAATTTCTGTAATAACTTATCAATAGTAACACAGTATTGGAGGTTGTAGATAAATAAGCATCGTCCATCTAAGTCCAAACCCTTTATATACCCTACCCATAATGTCCTGTATAACATTACATATAAACATAGTATGTGGAGGTTTGTATAAAGACATACGTCCATCTAGTCCACCTTATACCCTACCCATTAATGTCTGTATAACATTCATAGTAACATAGTATTGAGTGTGTTATCAAGAATACCCTCTGTCCATCAGACAACCTTTATATCAAATAAATATCAAAAATCCTAAACCATATTCATTTATAAAAATAATATTAAAATAATAAAAAAAAAAATTCAGAATTAAAAATAATAAACAAAAAAAAAACGACTACATATAAAATGAAGATAAATTGATATAATGACTAAAAATAGTCCATATACTAGAATACAAAATAAAATACTTTATACGCATACCTATATAAAAAAATAACAATAAATCAATAACAAAAAAAGAAAAATATTAATAAAAAAAATCAAATATAAAAAAAAAAATAAAAAAGAAAATAATATAAACAAAATAAATAGTAAAAATGGAACAAAAAAATTATAAACTAATAATATCATATAATATAAATTTAAAAAAAAAAAAGAAAATCAAAAATTAAAATAAATATAAAAAAAAACAATAAAAAAAAAAATTTTAATAATTTAATATTATGCCTCCCATAATGTCTGTAGTGAGACGTTACAAAGAACAATTATTTGGAGTTTGTATAAAGACAATACGTCCTCTCGTCCAACCTGGTTATACCCTACCACTAAATGTCTGTACTAACAGTTACATAGCACATAGTATTGGAGGGTTGTATAAAGACAATCGTCTCCTAGTCCAACCTTTAATACCCTCCCCATAATGGCTGTAAACAGTTAAATCGTAACATAGTAATTGGAGGTTTATAATGACTACGCTCGCAGGTCCACACCTTTAATACCCTCCCATAATGTCTGTCTAAACAGTTACATAGCACAACATAGTATTGGATCGTTGTATAAAGACACATAACGTCCATCTAGCCAACCTTTATACCTACCATAAGTCTGTTCTACCAGTTACATAGTTAACATAGTATTTGAGTTCGTAAATAAAGACATATACGTCCATCTAGTCCAACCTTTATAATATACCAAATTACTTCTAACCTACATACACATGTCTTGGGGTAAACTAACCATCAGTCCCACTTAACCCTACATAGTCTAACAGTTACATGTAACTAGTATTAAGGTTGTATAAACTGTCCCATCTATTCCATACCTACTTTACTTACCCTCCCACTCTCTAACGTAAGTACTATTTACACTAGAACTTGTACATCACTCTTCATACTACCCCCCCTGTAACCTGGTCATGTGTTATGTGTGTGATATTCACTTGCCCCAATTTTATATAAGTTTGGTGGATGTTCTCATTTCTTTTCATCGCCGCCTGATAAAGCTACACATTAAGGACTTCCCCGAAAGCTAGTTTATCAATAAGAGTATCAACGTTCTCTCTCTCTTTATTTCCATATTTCCTGCCTTTCGCTCTCCAAAATCCAAGACAAACTCAATGTGAATTTCCAGTAATACTGTAGCCGGTATTTTAACCCAACCCAAAGCCACATCTATCGTGCCAACAACGGTTCAAAAAGTCGGTCCTCGCGAAAACGGACGTCAGCCGGATGCATGAGTGCACACAGCGATGGGCCCCAACTTACTTCTCCCAAAGGTCCATTGCAATAGTGCAATAAAGATCAAATTAACACTACTCGAATTTTTTCAAAGCAACACACCCCTAAATCTCAAATACCTCCCACCAATGCACAAGTGCCATATAACAGCAAGGGTGTCAGGGAACCTTTTATAATAACAGCAAGGGGTCAGGGACCTCCATATAACATCAATGGTCAGGACCTTCATATACAGCAGGTGGTTAGGAACCTCCATATAACAGCAAGGGGTTAGGACCTCCATAAAAAACACAAGGGTTAGGGACCTCCAATATAAAAGCAAGGGGTCAGGACCTTTATTAACACAAGCAGGGGTCGGGACCTTCTATAACAAGCATCGGGTTAGGGACCTCCATATAACAGCAACGGGTGTTAGGGACCTTCCATAAACAGCAAGGGGTTAGGGAACCTTCATATAACGCAAGTGGCTTCAGGGACCTTCCAATAACATGCCAAGGGGTCAGGGACCTTCAATATAACAGCAAGGGTTTAGGGACCTTCATATAACAGACACAAAGGTGGCAGGACCTCATATAACACAAGGGGTCGGGGACTTCATATACCACAGGGGTCAGGGACACTCCATATACAGCAGGGGTCAGGGACCCTCATATAACAGCAAGGGGTCAGTGGACCTCTATATAACACAGCAAAGGGGTCAGAAACCTCCATAGAAAAGCAAGGGTCAAGGGTCCTCCACTATACAGCAAGGGGTCCGATGACCTCTATAATACACAAGGGGCCAGGGACCTCTTTACAACGCAAAAGGGTCATGGACCTCTTGATAACAGCAGGATCAGGGACCTTCATATAACCGCAAGGGGTCAGGTACCTCTATATACACAGCAAGGGTCAAGGGACCTTCATATAACAGCAAGGGGTTCAGGTACTCTATATACACACAGGGGTAAAGGGTCCCTATAAACAGCAAGGGTCAGGACCTCCCATTAACGACGGTGGACCCAGCAAGGGGCGAGGGACCTCCATATAACAGCAAGGGGTTGAGGAACCGTCCAGTATACAGCAAGAGGGGTTAGGGACCTCCATAAACAGCAAGGGGTACTCTATAAGAGGAGCCTTTAATATAACAGCAATGGGTCCAGGGACCTTCATATAACAGCAAAGGGGTTAGGAACCTCAATATAAAACAAGGGGTAGGGACTCATATAACGAACGGGGTAGTACCTCCATATAACAGCAGGGGTTAGGGACACTTCATATAACAACAGAGGGGTCAGGGACCTTCCTATAAAAGGCAAAGGGGTCCAGTGGACCTTCATATCACAGCAAGGGGTTAGGGACCGTCAATAACATCAAGGGGTCAGCGGACCTCATATAACAGCAGGGTCTAGGACCTCCATATACAGCAAGGGGCAGCACCTTCTAAACTCAAAGCAGGGGTCTGGGACCTCTATATACCAGCAAGGGGTCGAAACCTCCATAAAAGCAAAGGGGTCAGGGTCCTCCATATAACAGTCACAGGTTAGGGACCGTCCATATAACACAATGGGTTAGGACCTCCATATACACAGCAAGGGGTTAGGGACCTTTACTATAACCAGCAAGGGTCGGGACCTCCTTAACGCAAGGTGTCATGGACCTTCATATAACAGCAAGGGGTTAGGGACCTTCATATAACACAGTGGACCCCATAACGGGGGTCAGGGACCCTCCATATAACAGCATAGGGGTCAGGGCCTCATAATAACAGCAAGGGGTCAGGGAATTCGCAAGGGTGCACCTCATATAAAGCAGGGGTCAGGGTCCTCCATATAACAGCAAGGGTCAGGGACCTCTATATAACAGCAAGGGCCGGGACCCCTCTTTATAAACAGCAAAGGGGTCAGGACCTTCTATATAACAGCAAGGGATCAGGACCTTCATATACAGCAAGGGGTCAGGGACCTCTATTCACAGCAAGGGTCAGGGACTTCATATAACAGCAAAGTGGTCAGGGACCTCTATATAACAGCAATGGGTAAGGTCTTCCGCTCTCTATATACAGCAAGGGGTCAGGGACCTCCATCTACACACGGGTCAGGACCTCCATATAACAGCAAGGTGGGCAGGGACCTCCATATAACAGCAAGGGGGCAGGACCTCCAGATAACGAAGCAAGGGGGCAGGGGACCTCCATATAACAGCAAGTTGTCAGGAACCTCCATATAAACCACAAGGGGTCAGGGAACCCCATTTAACAGCAAGGGTCAATGGACCTCCCTATACCAGCAGGTTCAGGGACCTCCATATAACAGCAAGGGGTCAGGACTCCATATAACAGCAGGGTCAGACCCCATGTAACAGCAAAGGGTCACGGACCTCCATATACAGTAAGGGGTCGGGACTCCCCATATAACGCAAGAGTTCCCGGGACTCAATACCAGCATGGTCGCGACCTTCATATAACAAGCAAGAGGTCAGGACCTCCATATAACCGCAAGGGGTCAGAGGGCCCCTCTCATATACAGTTAAGGGGTCAGGGACCTCCATATAATCAGCAAGGGGTCGAGGGACCTCCATATAAAAGCACATAACAGTAGCGGTCATGGACCTCCATATAACATCAAAGGTAAGGGGGGGGGACTCCTATAACCGCAAGGTCAGGGACTTCCATATAAAAGCCAGGCAGGACCTCCGATAACGTAAGGGGTTCCAGGGCCGTCAATCTACGCCAGGTGTCAGGGACCTCTATAAAACACAAGCAAGGGGTCGTGACCTCCATTTAACAGCAAGGGGTCAGGCCTCCATATAACAGCAAGGGGTCAGGAATCTTTATATAACATGCAAGGGTCAGGACCTCATATAGCATCAAAGGGTCGGGAACTGCATTATCACAGCAGGGGGTCACAGACCGCCATATACCAGCAGGGTGTCAGAGACCTCTCTATACCAGCAGGGGTCAGGGACCTCCATATAACAGCCATTCGAGACCTCCAAATACCAGCAAGGGTCAGGGACCTCCATAGAACAGCAAGGGGCCAGGGACTCTCCATAAACAGCAGGGTTCAGGGACTTCATATAACACAAGGGTCCTAGACCTCCCTATACCAGCAAGATGTCAGAGACCTCCAGATACCCGTAAAGGGGCAGGGACCTCCATATAACACAAGGGTCAGGACCTCTAAATAACATCAAGGGGGCATGGACTTCATATAACAGCAAGGGTCGGGACCTCCATATAACACAAGGGGTCAGAGACCTCCATAGACCAGCACAGGGTGCAGAGACCTCCATATACCCCATTAAAGGGTCAGGGCCCTCCATATAACAGCGAAGGGGTCATGTACCCCCTATACCGCAAGGGCAGGGACCTCATAACAGCCAGGGGGCAGGACCGTCCATAATAACGCAGGGTCAGGGACCCTCCATATAATAGCAAGGGGTTAGGAACCTTCCCTATACCACAGGGGTTCAGGACCTCCATATACCGCAAGGTGTCAGGCCTCCAATACCCGCAAGGGGTCAGGGACCTCCATAATAACACAAGGGTCAGGAAACCTCCATGTAACAGCAAGGTCAGGGACCTCCATATACAGTAAGGGGGTCAGTGACCTCCATAAACAGCAATGGGTCAGGGACCTTCATATAAAAGCAATGGGTCAGACCTTCCATTAACAGCCAAGAGTCAGGGACCTCCATATAACAGTAATGGGTCCGGGACCCTTCATATAAAAGCAATGGGTCAGGACCTCCATATAACCGCCAGGGGTCAGGACCTCCATATAACGCATCAGTAATCGGTCAGATGGACCTCCCGCCATATAACAGCAAAGAGGTCAATGAACCTCCATATAACCGCAAGGGTCAACGGGACACCATCGAAAAAGCAAGGGTCAGGGACCTCCATATAACATAAAGGGGGTCAGGGACTCCCTAAACAGCAAATCAATAGCTCTACAGAGCATTTAACCCATCAATAGCTCTACAGAGCATTTAACCCATCAATAGCTCTACAGAGCATTTAACCCCTCAATAGCTCTACAGAACATTTAACCCATCAATAGCTCTACAGAGCATTTAACCTCTCAATAGCTCTACAGAACATTTAACCCCTCAATAGCTCTACAGAACATTTAACCCATCAATAGCTCTACAGAACATTTAACCCATCAATAGCTCTACAGAGCATTTAACCCCTCAATAGCTCTACAGAACATTTAACCCCTCAATAGCTCTACAGAGCATTTAACCCATCAATAGCTCTACGGAACATTTAACCCATCAATAGCTCTACGGAACATTTAACCCCTCAATAGCTCTACAGAGCATTTAACCCCTCAATAGCTCTACAGAGCCCCTCAATAGCTCTACAGAGCATTTAACCCATCAATAGCTCTACAGAACATTTAACCCCTCAATAGCTCTATGGAGCATTTAACCCATCAACAGGTTTACGGAGCATTTAACCCATCAACAGGACTACAGTAGAGATGTCCGAACTTCGCAAAATCCGGTCCGCTCGAGGATCCGTGAATTTTCGAGAAAAATTAAAAAACCCATTAAAACCTATTAAAATTCGAAAATACGAGAATTCTTCGAAAATACGAGGATTCTGGGAAAATACAAAATCTGCGATTTCTCGTATTTTCGAAAATACGAGAAATCCCCGTAATTTAGAAAATTTTCAAAAACGCGGTTCGGAAAATTTCGGAAGCCAGAAAACCGGAAAATCCGCAATATCCGCCATTTGCGAACGAGGTAAATCTGCTGCGGATCCGAGTTCGGATCCGCCAACTGGGCAATCACTAGTCTACAGAGCATTTAACCTCTCAATAGCTCTACAGAGCATTTAACCCCTCAATAGCTCTACAGAGCCTCAATAGCTCTACAGAGCATTTAACCCCTCAATAGCTCTACAGAGCATTTAACTCATCAATAGCTCTACAGAGCATTTAACCCATCAGCAAAAAAAAAAATAGGGTAAGAAATAATCTGTTTGGATGATGTATAATCAAGTCGCCATCCTGAATAATGACACACTGAGGGTTTAGATCATCGCTATGTGTCCTTCGCCCTTTCATCTCTCCGAGAGCTCCTTTCATTCAGACATTTAGGGGTGTACAGAGTTGATGGGATAATAGATACATGTGTACGCTTGTGATTGGTGAATATCATACATGTTATGTGATACGGTTACTGCCTTCCTCTTGATTATCTTCAAGTGTGTTGTTAACTGAAGTCAATATAAACTAAATCCACTGTAAACATGAAACAATAGATACGGGTCCTTGCTGAAAGAACATGTTGTGGTTTCCCAATAGAACTAGTTCAGTAAACAAGTTACATTTCCTCAGTAATATTCCTACACCATTCAGTCTCTTTACAATGCCCAGGTCCTGTTAACACTTAAATATTTAATTTACTATAGACCGAGAAATCGAATCCAATACAGATAGAAAGTGTTTACTGGTCGCCTGTAGAATTGATACAATAGTTGCAAGTTCTGCTTCTTCCATTGGCCTCCGCGTTTGGGGTCCTTGTTCCCCAGGGTATGATGCATCTGTCTGTATACAGGTAAGTAAATCTTGATAGATTTATTTGTCCTTTAATATTCAATGATGTAGTGAGAGCCCATAGAACAATTCTTATGGCCTAGTAGGATGGTAATATATGATAGGCAAGGAACACTCCAGGGAATGTCCACCACAGTACTCATTATGAACATCTCAGTAGACCTTAGTGTATATTGAGCATCTTCTATTGCCTGAATTGAAACTGTCCAGGTTACTGTATCCCAAAGCTCTTCATTTATGGCTTATCCTAAACATTTGATGGGACTGTAATAGGGTTTTAGGTGATAACATTTTCTTACACCTAAATTAAATGTACTTGAGTATTTCCTTCTTCCCCTTCTTGGGACCATTGTCTTGTATCTTCCCCAAGTAGGTGAAACAGAGGGCAACTTAAGGAAAAGTTTATCCGGGTTATTGTCTTTCATTTCCCCTAAATCTGCTGAAACATCTTGGTCACTTTATGGAAAATCTCTGATCTACAGATTGATCTTTCCATGTGGTTCAAGTTAACAGCAACATCCTATCAGATCGCTGGCTTCTGCCTCTTCACTGCAGATACAAAATGGCCGACTGTCATGTGTTGTGTTGGCTTTGGAGAATTTCTCTGGGCTACTAAAATCGAGACGATTGCTCGACCTGGGCACATTTCCATCTGGACCAACACTTTTGGGCAGAAGCCTCTAAATTAGATTTATTAGCAGGCGGGTAGATTATTTTAGGAGAATGCCAACCTGTGGAGGTTGCCCTGTAAGTCCCATCTGCTATTTCTCGCTGTAGAACAATCATTATGTCTCTTTATAATAATGAGTCACAGGAAATGACAATATGTATGAGCAGCAATGAATCATTATAAGGAACATTTCACGTTGTTACCATTAAAGAGACGGTAACATCAAGCGCTTATAATATTAGGTAGGGGACATACAGTGTTTAAATGCAGGGGCATAACTACCAAGTTATGAGAACCAATCTTCTTATTTTTCCTATGACACATAGAGCCTCCTACCAGAAAACCACTGTGGATGAAGCACAGATAGGGGCCCCATTATTTTTGCTGGGGGCCCCAGTGATTCCTAGTTAAGCCACTGTTTAAAACTGTATTAACTGGCACACTGCTTACTCTATAATGGCTACTTACCTGGACGGGTACGTAGACTGGTTCCAGCGTTGAATAATGTCATTTCATTAAATACAATTCTACATTCATGTCTTGCTGACCTTGCTCGGGAGAGAAGGATTTTCACTGTCCTGCATCCACTGAAGCAAGTAGTATGACTGCTCCTACAGATAGTATGCAAATTAAAACCCGTTCTTATTTTATCGTATATAAAAATAGATTTACCCTGTCTGACGGAATGTATGATTTTATATTCCACGGCCGGCTGTGAGCAGTTTGTACCGAATTACTAGATCGTTTGCAGAAAATATTGGCTTTGTGGGAAATTCTTATCTCTTGGCATTGTTGGAAGATGAGATAAAAAATGAGACTAGTTTTCCTTAAGGGCTAGGCCACACTAGCGTGTTTTTCCCGCGTTTGCGCACGCGTTTCGCGCTCGCGATTGCGCACGCGATTTTCGCTAAAATGGAAATCGCGGGAACGCCAAAATTCCCGCGATTTCCGATGCGCATGCGATTGCGCGTCCGTTCGCGTTTTGGTAACGCATGCGTTCACCATTTTTGGTGCGTTAACGCAGCGTTTCCATAACGCGAAATGGCAAAAACGCATGCGCAAAACGCGAACGCAAAGGCGAACGCCCAAGAAAAGCGCACACAATCGCGTGCGATAACGCCCGCGATTTTGTGTGCGATTCCTGTGTGTTGTAGTGTGGCCTCAGCCTTATTTGGGAAGCGACGAGCCTAATGGATTTGACTAATCCCGGCCATGCTGACTTGTGATTGGTTAAGCCTGCGTGCATTTTTAATTACAAAGTAATTAACACTAAAATTGACACTAAAGCAGACAAAGTAAAATGATCAGTGCCCATTGTTAGTGACGATCGGGCGAATGTTTAAATGAATTAAAATTCCCAGCATCCCCTGACGTTGAAATCGTTAACCTGCCCCATATATACTATTTGACTGATGCCTTTAAAAACCTGCCTGTATTTCTAAAAACCCACTGACGGAATATAAGAAAATCTCGCTGTAATGTAACCTCGACCCGGGCGCCATTAGAAGGGAAACATGACAAGGGGGGATCCGTGTCCCGTGAGTGAAATTTTTATTAGGTCGACACGTGATAAATTCGCCTGCCACAAGCTATGCTACTTATCAGAACATCTTGGCATTGGATATCTCCAGGGGAAATCGTTTTCATCCTCGACCTGCTGTGCTTGAACGCTCGCGCTGACAGGCCGTCCGTTCTGTTTGGGAATGTCAGTCGTGGACCTTTCATTATCTATTCCTTCAAAATAAACTCAACGCAACTGCACTGACATCGGGGAGCTTGGCTAAGAATATAAAGAATATTAAGTAAAGCAAGACTATAAAAAGCTTTGGATTCTTCTTAATAATATGGTACGTTGGGAAAACCCAATTATTATAATCCCATTATGGATAGTTTTTGGTTGTTAGAGATGTCCGAACTTCGCAAAATCCGGTCCGCTCGAGGATCCGCGAATTTTCGAGAAAATTTGAAAATCCGCGAGCGGACCCATTAAAATGAAAAATATCCTCGAGAGTACGAGAAATCCTCGTAATTTCGAAAATTTTCGAAAACGCGGCTCGGAAAAGTTCAGAAGGCGGAAATCCGGAAAATCCACGATATCCGCCGTTCGCGAATGAGGGAAATCCGCCGCGGATCCGGGTTCGGATCCGCGAATCGGGCCATCACTATTGGTTGTGGGAAATTTAGAAATATGTACAGTAACGTTGTCTTCCTCACTTATATTATTATTATTTATTATTATTGTGGATTTATATAGCGCCAACATCTTCCGTAGCGCTTTACAATTCCATGTATACATTCACATCAGGCCCTGCCCCGAAGAGCTTACAATCTAAGCACATTTATTGGACACATACAACCTATCAGTATGTCTTTATGATTGTGGGGGAACCGGAGTGCCCGGAGGAAACCCACGCAAGCACGTACATGTTCATTAGAAATGCGTCAAGATTTTGCAGAGCAGAAAATCCACTTTTAACCTAATTGGATATTTTTAATTTACGGCAGTGAATTTAGTCACAATTCTGTAATTCAACAACGATTTCCGAAAGTTCTGGTGGATCTGTGAATTCTGATGTCTGGGTGTCCCCTGCACTCGTATCAATAACTTTGGGACCGTTCGTATATTGCGAGAAGCTAAGCAGTAAATTGCCATCATTTGGAGGACTTTAAAGCCCCAAATGTTCATTGACATGCTAAAAATCTAGCGCAAAAATCATCTCAATATTTATTGCATTGCTTGCACTAATTACAAGAATTTTGCAAAATCTTTGGTAGCCCAATAGTGCATTGGTTAGAGTGGAATTTGCACTTATTTTCTGGTTTGCACAGGATATTGTATCTCCCTGTTCGGATCTTGTTTTCCACTTAATTAAAGGACAATTGCTTTGTCTAAGCTCCACCCCCACCTCAGTCTGGGATTTATCCAATGGGAAAACAAAAACAAGTTTTATCATTGGTTAGGCCCTGGACCAAAATTGGGGTGGAGCAACAACCGTCCAGTTGTCCTTATCTGGCTATTGTATAGACACAAAATACTTCATATCGCTAGAAATATTGTTTATAAACTGGATTCAATGTTTTTAATCTCTTTAATGGTTACAACCAAGAACCTTTCTAAATAAAATCACCAGACAGTTCCGGGATCGATCAGCCCGTATACGGGTTAAGAGCAATAGGAGATGATCTATTGACCGCAGGCACTCGGGATGTTATTCTTGTGGTTCATGTTGTTATTTTGATTGGTTGCTTTGTCTCAGAGCCAACCTCACAATTTGCTTTCACAATGAAATACAGGAAGATTCATGGCTGCGGAACATTAAACATTGTAAAAGCCGCAATATTTTCTCAAAAATCTTTTCTATGCAGTATTATAGAATTATTGTTATTTATTATAGTCATGAATATCGATAAAGACTTTGTGCAAATGTTTGCAGTCCCTGTCTGCTACACAAATAGTAACATACATAGAAACATACAGGTTGAATAAAAACGAACGTCTAGTCCAACGTTTAACCTTCCGCTTTAACCCTACCTAACGGTTCATCTCGAGAAAGGCAAAAAAAACCCCCAGCTAAATATGTTTAGAAAAAATTCCTTCCCAACTCAGAGGGGCAATCAAAGGGTAACAACCAGAACTACAGTATATGTATTAATACCAGTAATTCTCAATATTCAGAACTACAGTATATGTATTAATACCAGTAATTCTCAATATTATATCGTATCCCCGTACCAACCAGAACTACAGTATATGCATTAATACCAGTAATTATCAATATTATATTGCATCCCTGTACCAACCAGAACTACAGTATATGTTAATAATAATATATCCGATGTATTCAATTAGATCAACTGGACTTGAAATGTAGTTGTTGAAGACGTTTCGCTAGTCATCCGACTGGCTTTCTCAATTCAGAATGACTTGTACAAGAATCTGTGGCAATTATGTACCCTGGAAAATCCCAATTAGCATATCACAGCCAGGTGTTAAGGGTGTGATTGGATATTCTATAAGCAAAAACATGGATGTGCTATGGGATCTCCAGTTTCACCTATTGTGGCCAACCTTTACATGGAGGAGGTAGAAACACAGGCGCTTAATACCTTTAAGGGCATAGCACCCAGCCACTGGTTCAGATACGTGGATGACACCTGGGTTAAAATCCACCAGAAGGAAGTACAAGCTTTCACAGAACACATTAATGTGGTTGACCAAAACATTAAATTTACAAGGGAAGATACAATACAACACACTGGCTTTCTTGGACTGAACATCCCCACTAGCACAGAGCTGAGAACATCCCCACTAGCACAGAGCCGAGAACATCCCCACTAGCACAGAGCCGAGAACATCCCCACTAGCACAATATTACAGATATACCATGACCTGGATGAATGAATATTACAGATATACTATGACCTGGATGAATGAATATTACAGATATACCATGACCTGGATGGATGAATATTACAGATATACCGTGACCTGGATGGATGAATATTACAGATATACCATGACCTGGATGAATGAATATTACAGATATACCATGACCTGGATGGATGAATATTACAGATATACCATGACCTGGATGAATGAATATTACAGTTATACCATCACCTGGATGAATGAATATTACAGATATACCATGACCTGGATGAATGAATATTACAGATATACCGTGACCTGGATGGATGAATATTACAGATATACCGTGACCTGGATGGATGAATATTACAAGCATGTGTTTATATATTTACATACGGTTACATTCTCCACTAATCAGTCACCACCCTGACCGTAATCAGGATTAAAATCCAATAAACAAGTCATTTTGTTAGTTGTTATTAGATCTAAACAGGACCATGGGCTATTTTCTAGATAGAGATCAGCTGATGATTAAAAAATGCCAAACATGACGGTTGTCTGAATAACCTCATTACTTTGGTATCCGTCAGCACGGAGCTTTATTGAAGTTGACTTGTAATGTTCTTTTTCCCTGACCGATGTAAATACAATATACTGAAACCTCCTACAGTGACTTCTGAAACTACAGTCCATACGACTTACATTGGGCTGTTCTTTATATCTGGCCTTCGGCTGAAATATCCTATTGTTCGGTTATTATTAAGGTTGAAGAAATGAAATGATAGTATAAGGTTTGAGTAGTTATTCTGGGTTTGTTTATTTACCCTTTAACCTCTATATAAAGTTACCAGTTACAATCATTGGTAGGCCAACCAGAAACAGATCATTTCTGTATATTCTACGTATCCAACGTAAGGCTATTGGCCATTATGGTCTATAGAAAGTCTTCATGATTAAATAGACTAAAGATGGTGGGAACCTTCTTGTAAACCTTCTGATGTTCTCCGTGTTGTAATAATGGAATTGTTCAGACCGTCTATTTTTCTGATGAATTATCCTTTCAGTTTGAAACCCCCAGAGAGATTATAGACATTCCCTGGTGGGTTGTAGACCTCCTTGGTCCTCAAACTAAAATGTCTACACATCACAAAATCTAAATTGTGTTACAATGCGAGAGTAAGCCTAGTGTTAATTATAAAGACATTGTGTGTGTTCATACTGCATTTCACCAGGTTATTATAAACTTTGTGTCGTATTCACGGGGATCTGAGCAAATCTCTGGATTTTCAGGCTTCGGTTTTAAATGGGGCCAAGATGTAGATTTATAGAAGACAATCGATAGATGTCGTAAGTCATTAGGGCAAGATGGCGGATACATATAACCGGAGTAGTAAGGAATCTTAGAAATTAAAAAATTATTTCAGTAAAGTATTTTCCTTCCTTTAATGAAATTTAGATGTTTCTGTTGAATGACATTGAAAGACCAAGGTAATTTTCTATGTTCGTTGACTGACACGTATTTCCATTGCGCATGCGTATTGCAGCCGGGTACCAATTCTCACGGAATGTCTCTTTTCTATTTTGACAGTGGGAGCTGCTATGGTTCTCGATCCTCACGTTAACGTTCTTTCTCACGTTCACCTGGTTTTATTTCTGGTGGGAAGTTCATAACGACTACAATGAATTTAACTGGTGAGTAATTGGGGGTCATTTATGTTGGGTTTGGTTTGGGAAATAAGAAAGTGAAAAAGATTCTAGCAGGGAGATTCAATAAAAGTTCTTATCGTTAAAAATGGTGCTAATTTTGCCCCAACCAATCAAATGTTAATTTTCAAATGTTAAATAAGATCTGATTGGTTGGGGCAAAATTAGCACCATTTTAAACGATAAGAACTTTTATTGAATAACCCTGTAAGAACCTTAAAGCTTGGTGGGGGATAAAAAAAAACAAGATTTCATTGGGTTGGTGTTGGAAAGGCAAATATAGCTTGGCACATTGGCGCCGTTATTACCGTAAAGCCAAATATAGCTTGGCACATTGGCGCCATTATTACCGTAAAGCCTTGTATAGCTTGGCACATTATCGCCATTATTACCGTAAAGCCTTGTATAGCTTGGCACATTGGCGCCGTTATTACCGTAAAGCCAAATATATCTTGGCACATTGGCGTCGTTATTACCGTAAAGCCAATATGAGAATCTTTTCCAGTAGTAGGATCTATGGGTTAAAACATTTAAACATCAGGTAACAAAATTCCACGATTTAGGGGCTTATAAAACCCAACACAGAAAGACCAATGTGAATATTGTGTTTACTAATGATTTAAAGCAGAACTACAACCTCTACTAAGCACGAGATGTCCCCTGGACCTTCTGACTTACCACAAAAGCATCTTTAATAAGTTTTATTATAGAACGGGAGGTAAAGGATCTGTGTCTTACCTCCCGCTCTTCAATCAAACAATCAGGAACCAGGAGAGAAGGTAAAGAACTTAACCAATCGCTCACTTCTCCTCTGTGTAGTATGGCAGCTCCCAAAGGACTCTGTCTTCTATGTGAAAGTGCAGTGTGCATGCGAATAGACGACAGTCTGTCAGCTACTGTCATACTACATGGCGGAGGCAGAGCCGGATTAAAACCAAATAGGACCCCCTAACGTTCCATTACACATATATCGCTATTGTAACTGTCATGTTATTAATAAAGTAAGGCACCACCAGCACATCCCCTCTGGCACCACCAGCACATCCCCTCTGGCACCACCAGCACACACTCTTGGCACTACCAGTACACCACCAGGATGTGCCAGGGGTGTGTGCTGGTGGTGCCAGTGGGGATGATCCTGTTTGGTACCACCAGCACATCCCCCTCCTCCTGATACCACCAGCACCACACATTTTGCTTATGCCAGGGCTAAATGACTGGTAAATGGTGCCCACAGTGACTGGTATTAGATGCCCACAGTGACTGGTATTAGATGCCCACAGTGACTGGTAAATGATGCCCAACATTGTTTTTTGATCTGCAGGGCTGACAAACATTGATTTTGATTAAATGAATTGCCAGTCAGAAGGGAGGGGGAGGAGTTGTAGCTACATTCTGTTGTGGAATGAATGTCACAGCTTTCCCTGCTATTTAAAGTGACAGTACCTCCTGAAAATGTGTTTTTTTTAATGGAATTTTTTGGGGGCCTGGCTTCTGGGCCCCAGGCACATGGAAAAACCATGTGGCTCATGCACATGCCAGCAAAAAAAAAATTCCTGGCATCAAAACTGCTGCTTCCCTATAGGGTGCTGCTCTGCAATGTGCTTCACCCTGCCTCATTAGAGAGGCAGCCCTGCAGGTTTGGATTCCCCAGACTCAATCCTACTGGCAGGCCTGATAGTCCCTGCCACTGCGCCAGTTCTGTGGAACCCCCGCACGAGCGCTTCTTCTGGCATGTGCCAGCCTCAAAATTGTCCCGATACTTTCTGTCCTCTCTATTGTGCAGGCAGCGATGGGCTCACCCCAACAAGGGTCCCAACCCAGGCATCAGCGCAGATCGTATGTTTTGTAATGTAATATTACAGATATGGGGTATTAGATTATAATGTAATATTAGAGCCGAGAACATCCCCACTAGCACAGAGCCGAGAACATCCCCACTAACACAGAGCCGAGAACATCCCCACTAGCACAGAGCCGAGAACATCCCCACTAGCACAGAGCTGAGAACATCCCCACTAGCACAGAGCTGAGAACATCCCCACTAACACAGAGCTGAGAACATCCCCACTAACACAGAGCCGAGACCATCCCCACTAGCACAGAGCCGAGACCATCCCCACTAGCACAGAGCTGAGAACATCCCCACTAGCACAGAGCTGAGAACATCCCCACTATGTGGCTGATGTTTTGTCGATACATCACCTGTTTGGAGGGGACTACCTACCTGTATATATATACACCAGACACACGTGTGTGCTTACCTAAGTTAGCTGATTTTTTTCGATTACATACACCTGTTTTGGAGGGTACATACCTACCTGTAAGCAATATCAGACAAACAAAACATTTCCACGTGTTGTGTTACCTAAGGTAAGGCTGATGTTTTTTTCGATGACATACCCTGTTTGGATTACATACCTATCCTGTATATATATACACACATACAACACGTGGTGTGCTTAACCTCAGGTGTGAGGCTTATTTTGTTTTTCGATTACATACACCTGTTTTGGATGGTACAAAAAATAACATACCACCTACCTGTATATATATAATCGCAGACACTACACACTTGTGTGGCGTACCTAAGGTGTGGAGGCTGAGTTTTTTTTTCTATACATACACCGTTTGTGATGGTCATCCTACCTGTATATCTACCACACATACACACGTGGTGCTTACCCTAAGGTGTGAGGTGATGTTTTTTCGATTACTACCCTTTTGGAGGTACAATCCTACCTGTAATATATATACACACATACCACTTGTTTTACCTAAGGTGAAGGCTATGTTTTTTCCGATTACATACACTGTTTTGTAGGGTACATACCGACCTGTATATAGATAACACACATACACAACGTGTGTGTTTACCTAAGGTGTATCGGATGTTTTCCTATTACATACACCGTTGGAGTACCTACATACCTGTGATATAGATACACACTACACACGGTATGTGTGTAACCTAGAGGTAATAAAGGCTGATTTTTTTCGATTACATCCAACCGTTTTGGAGGGTCCATACATCCTGTATAATAGAACACAACGTTTTTGGTTACCTAAGGTTAAAGGGCTGTGTTTTTTCCGATTACTACACCGTTGGGAGGGTACATTACATACCTGTATATATATACACCACATACATCACACGTGGGTCTCTACCTAAGGGTGAGGCTGAAGTTTTTTTCGATACTACACCTGTTTTTGGAGGGTACTACCTACCGTATATATATACACCATACACACGTGTGTGTTTACCACCAAAGGTGTAAGGCTGATAGTTTTTCCGATTCCAGACCCTGTTTGTAGGGTATCATACTACCTGTATTAGATACACACAGACCCACGTTGGTGTCTTACCTAAGGTGTAAGGCTGATGTTTTTTCCGATTACTACACCTTGTTTTGAGGGTACATACCTACCGTGTATATACACATACACACGTGTGTGTTTACCTAAGGTGTAAGGCTGATGTTTTTTCGATTACATACACCTGTTTGGAGGGTACATACCTACCTGTATATATATACACACATACACACGTGTGTGCTTACCTAAGGTGTGAGGCTGATGTTTTTTCGATTACATACACCTGTTTGGAGGGTACATACCTACCTGTATATATATACACACATACACACGTGTGTGCTTACCTAAGGTGTGAGGCTGATGTTTTTTCGATTACATACACCTGTTTGGAGGGTACAGACATCTATCCTGTATATATATACACACATACAACACGTGGTGTGCTTAACCTCAGGTGTGAGGCTTATTTTGTTTTTCGATTACATACACCTGTTTTGGATGGTACAAAAAATAACATACCACCTACCTGTATATATATAATCGCAGACACTACACACTTGTGTGGCGTACCTAAGGTGTGGAGGCTGAGTTTTTTTTTCTATACATACACCGTTTGTGATGGTCATCCTACCTGTATATCTACCACACATACACACGTGGTGCTTACCCTAAGGTGTGAGGTGATGTTTTTTCGATTACTACCCTTTTGGAGGTACAATCCTACCTGTAATATATATACACACATACCACTTGTTTTACCTAAGGTGAAGGCTATGTTTTTTCCGATTACATACACTGTTTTGTAGGGTACATACCGACCTGTATATAGATAACACACATACACAACGTGTGTGTTTACCTAAGGTGTATCGGATGTTTTCCTATTACATACACCGTTGGAGTACCTACATACCTGTGATATAGATACACACTACACACGGTATGTGTGTAACCTAGAGGTAATAAAGGCTGATTTTTTTCGATTACATCCAACCGTTTTGGAGGGTCCATACATCCTGTATAATAGAACACAACGTTTTTGGTTACCTAAGGTTAAAGGGCTGTGTTTTTTCCGATTACTACACCGTTGGGAGGGTACATTACATACCTGTATATATATACACCACATACATCACACGTGGGTCTCTACCTAAGGGTGAGGCTGAAGTTTTTTTCGATACTACACCTGTTTTTGGAGGGTACTACCTACCGTATATATATACACCATACACACGTGTGTGTTTACCACCAAAGGTGTAAGGCTGATAGTTTTTCCGATTCCAGACCCTGTTTGTAGGGTATCATACTACCTGTATTAGATACACACAGACCCACGTTGGTGTCTTACCTAAGGTGTAAGGCTGATGTTTTTTCCGATTACTACACCTTGTTTTGAGGGTACATACCTACCGTGTATATAATACACCTGTTTGGAGGGTACATACATACCTGTATATATATACACACGTGTGTGTTTACCTAAGGTGTAAGGCTGATGTTTTTCCGATTACATACACCTGTTTGGAGGGTACATACATACCTGTATATATATACACACGTGTATGTGTGTACCTAAGGTGTAAGGCTGATGTTTTTTGATTACATACACCTGTTTGGAGGGTACATACATACCTGTATATATATATACACACGTGTATGTGTGTATAAAGTGTCTCCCTGACACACAAACCCACAATTTCAAAATAAACTTCTAAACTTACAAAATAAAAGCCCAATAGTAAAAAAACAAATATTTACTCAGAATGAAGTTGGAATTTTCATCACAATAGAAATGTTATTAGATTTGAAACCTCACAACACTCACTGACACGCATTGCTAGTGCATTGTGTAACCATGATGTGTTACTTTTCTAATTGTGACCTCTCAAGCCAACTGCAAAGTTTATACTTTTCTAGTTCCAGTTAACTTGGACTTTATATTGATTGGATTTTATTTCCCTTTTAACGAAATGTATCTGCAGAGAAAATCAACCTTGCTGAATTGCTTTTTAATGCCTGAAGCCAGATGGACTGCGACTAGATTGTGTTTCCATAATACATTACCCCAGGCTGTCTCTTTTATGTTTTAATTCCTGCTTTACGCAGTGGTAATGTCCGTCCTGTCGTTTTCATGCCGGGCAGAATAGAACATATTATTCAATATTAATTATGAAAAGGGAAAATTTCCTATAACCTATAAAACCATCATTCATCAGTCCAAGATGGCACTTCCCATAGCAAGCCGTTCAGTGGGTGCTATTTTGTTGCCTAAGAGAGGACAATTTCCTCTGGTCCGTGAATAACCAGACCCAACAGGCATCACCCATGGACGTCTTCTAACGGAGACTCGGTGCTAATGAGTTAAAAGCAGAAAATTTCAAATGCGAACCAGAAAGGAAAGTGAAAGTAAAAACTTAAAGGAGAACTAAACCCAAATTTCAACACTCTAGAATCTGAACATATCCCCTCTAAAAACACCAATAAACTGTAAAATACAGTAAATAGCATTAAAGTAAATGTTACCAATCGAACAAATGGATGAAATAACTGTGTATGTACAGTGACTGGCCACACCCCTGATCTCAGTCACATGCTCCCTTGCCTATTCTGTCCTGTAAAATGATTGGCTAGAGGCTACTAGTGGGTGTGACCCACTAGTGTGTAGTTAGTGTGTGTTTGTGTAGTCCGAGAGACACAGTGTGTAGTTAGTGTGTGTTTGAGTAGTCCGAGAGACACAGTGTGTAGTTAGTGTGTGTTTGTGTAGTCAGAGAGACACAGTGTGTAGTTAGTGTTTAGTGTGTGTTTGTGTAGTCAGAGAGACACAGTGTGTAGTTAGTGTGTGTTTGTGTAGTCAGAGAGATACAGTGTGTAATTAATGTGTGTTTGTGTAGTCAGAGACACAGTGTGTAGTTAGTGTGTGTGTGTGTAGTCAGAGAGACACAGTGTGTAGTAAGTGTGTTTTTGTGTAGTCAGAGAGACCCCCTGCTCTCTGTATATAGAACCCCCTGCTCTCTGTATATAGAACCCCTTGCTCTCTGTATATAGAAACCCCTGCTCTCTGTATATAGAACCCCCTGCTCTCTGTATATAGAACCCCCTGCTCGCTGTATTAGATGTAGGTATAACTAACAAAGGCACCCAGGGAATGTTGGGGGTTGCAGTGTCTCCTCTGTTTCATTGAATGAGAACGTTACATTGTGACATGGAAAGTCTTTTTCTGCCTATGGAACCAGATCACAGCATGTAGGGAATATTAATTGTGATTGTGATCTATCTGCCATATGGCCCTGCACATGTTCCGTAGTCTCTTTTTATATCATTTCTGCAGCACTAACATGAAGAATAATAGGGAGGTGTAGTGTAACTGTATCTAGCTACATTTACCAACATGGATCCAACTGACAGCATTCCAGTCACATGCCAAGTCCCGACTGTTACATAAAGGTCATCGTCCAATCATGTTACAGAAATGTTTGGAATTCACACAAGGAAGCATGGGTGGTAGGTTTAGGTCAACAAATAAAAGGACCTGAAATACCCCCAACATGGGAGGAACTGTAAGATTATAGCCTTATAATCTTACAGTTCCAGGGGAAAAAGGAAACCAGAAGCCACAAAGGGGTAGGTTATAATATATAATGCACCCCCAACTGTAAATTATAAGGATATTAGAAGTCACCTTCTAATATCCTTATAATTTACAGTAGGGGATACATTATCCCTTATAATACATGAGTGGTACCCAGAGTTCCCTGTATAACTCAGTCTGTGTCCTTGTACCTTTATATAGACACAGAACTCCTCAGTGACTTCTAATATCCTTATAATTTACAGTAGGGGATACATTATCCCGTATAATACATGAGTGGTACCCAGAGTTCCCTGTATAACTCAGTCTGTGTCCTTGTACCTTTATATAGACACAGAACTCCTCAGTGACTTCTAATATCCTTATAATTTACAGTAGGGGATACATTATCCCTTATAATACATGAGTGGTACCCAGAGTTCCCTGTATAACTCAGTCTGTGTCCTTGTACCTTTATAGAGACACAGAACTTCTCAGTGACTTCTAATATCCTTATAATTTACAGTAGGGGATACATTATCCCTTATAATACATGAGTGGTACCCAGAGTTCCCTGTATAACTCAGTCTGTGTCCTTGTACCTTTATATAGACACAGAACTCCTCAGTGACTTCTAATATCCTTATAATTTACATTACTGTATGCCTGCTATGGCTTCTGGATGTCTTCCTCATGGAACTGTAGGCATTTAGAAACCTGTACTGGTTAGCTGGTATTGATACATAAAGTAGAGTTGATCCAGGGAAATTTCCCATCGGACATGCTTGGAGTCAGGAAGGAATTTTTTCCCTCTTCATAATTTGGTTGGGTTTTTGCCTTAAGAAGCCGCTGATCAATAGTTAGACGGAAATGAGGATTTGCTAGATGGGTTGGACTGGATGGACGTATGTCTTTATTAGTTATTGCAAGCGCTCAAATATCTATACTATATCTATAGCTGTACTGTACATGTACTATAATGTAGGCTGTAGCTGTACTGTACTGTACTGTACTGTACTGTGGGGCTATATCCTATACTGTACTATACCTGTACTCATACTATGCTGTACTGTACTGTAGCTGTACTTTGTGGTGGGGGGGGAGGGGGGTGGCTGTATCTGTATAACTATAGGCTATATACTATACTATACTATATCTGTACTGTAGGCGGTGAGGCTATACTATACTATAGCTATACTATACTGTTAACTGTACTGTACTATAGGCTAATCCTATAGGCTGTACTATACTATATTTGTAGCTATACTATACTATACTGTACTATACGATACTATACTGTCGCTATACTGTGACTATACTGTACTGTATACGTACTGTAGCTACACGATAGGCGTAGCTACGGGGCTATACTATACTGCTAAGCTATACTATACTGTACTATAACTGTACTATATCTATACTGTAGCTATACTGTACTATATGACTATAGTCTGTACTATACTGTAGCTATAAAAGAAAACTATATACTATGAGCTATAGCTGTACTATATATCTATACTGTACTGTACTGTCTATATTGTACTATACTATACAATACTATAATACTATACTGTATCTATAGCTGTACTAAATACTATACAGATACTGTACTATACTGGACTGACTTTACTGTAGAGCTATAGTGCTGTCTATAGCTGTACTGTAGGGGGCTATACTGTACTAACTCGTACTATACTTATAATGCTATACTGTACTGTTACCTGTACTATACTATACTATATACTATACGATACTGTACTATACTGTAGCTATACTGTAGCTTACTATACCATCTAATCGGCTGTACTGGTACTATAGAATAAAACTCTGATACTAATAAGAACCCCCTGCTTCGCTGTTATAAGAACCCCCTGGCCTCTCTGTATAAAGAATAAAGAACCCCCTGCTCTCTGTATATAGAAAAACCCCTGCTCTTGTCTATAAGAAAACCCCCTGCTCTTGTAAAAATATAGAACCCCCTGCGTCTCTGTATTATGTTAGAAAAACCCCCCTGCTCTCTGTTATGTAGAACCCTGCTTCTCTGTATTGTAGAAACCCCTGCTCTCTGTATGTTAGAACCCCATGCTCTCTGGTATATAGAAATCCCTGATCTTCTGTATATAGGAAACCCCCTGCTCTCTGTATATAAGAACCCCCTGCTCTCGGTCTATAGAAACCCCCTGCTCTCTGATATAGGAACCCCCCTGCTCTATGTATATAGCACCCCATGCTCTCTGTTATATAGAACCCCCCTGCTCTCTGTAGAATATTAGAACTTCCCATGCTCCTCTGATATAGAACCCTGCCTCTGTATATAAGAACCCCTGCCCTATGTATATAGAACCCCCTGCCTCTGTAATTATAACCCCCCTGCTCTCTGTATATAGGACCCCCCTGGCTTCTCTGTATTAGACCCCCCTTGCCTCTTGTATATAGGAACCCCCTGCTCTTGGTATATAGAACCCCTTGCTCTCTGTATATAGAAAAACCCCGATCTATGTATGATAGAACCCATTGCTCTCTGTATATAGAACACCGCTCGCGTAGTAGATGTAGGTATTAAACTAACAAAGGGCACCCAGGGGAATGTTGGGGGTTTGCAGTGTCTTCCTCTGTTTTCATTGAATGAAGAAGTTCAAATTGTGACATGGGAAAGTCTTTTTCTGCCTATGGAACCAAGATAACAGCATGTAGGGAATATTAAGTGATTGTGACTCAGCTCTGCCATAGGCCCTGCACCCCTGAACATGGTCCGTTATTCTTTTTATATCATTTCTGCAAGCACTACATGAAGAAGAATAGGGAGGTGTGTGTAGAACTGTATCTAGGCTACATTTACCAACATGGATCCAACTGAACAGGGCATTCCATGGTCACATGGGCCAAGTCCACGGACTGTTACATAAAGGTTTCATCGTCCATCATGTTACAGGAAAGTTTGGAATTCACACAAGGAAAGCTATGGGTGGTAGGTTTAGGTCACAAATAAAAGGACCTGAAAATACCCCCCGAAACCATGGGAGGGAACGTAAGATTATGCCCTTATTAATCTTTAAGCTTCCAGGGGAAAAAGGAAAAAAAACCAGAAGCCACCAAAGGGTAGGTTATAATATATTAATGCCCCCAAACTGTAAATTTAAAGGATATTAGAAAGTCACCTTCTAATATCCTTTATAATTTACAGTAGGGGATACATGATTCCCTTATTAATTACATGAGTGGTACCCAGAGTTGCCCTGTATAACCTCAAGTCTGTGTCCTTGTACCTGTATATAGACACGAACTTCTCAGGGACTTTCTAAGAGCCCGTATAATTTACAGTCGGGGTGACATTATTCCCGTATAAATCTGAGGTGGTACCAAAGGAGTTCCCTGTATAACTCCGATGTGTCATTTGTACCGGATAGAGACACAGAAAACTCCTCAGTGACTTCTAATTCCGCTAAATTACAGGAGGGGGATTAACATTACCCTTATAATACGGAGTGGTACCCAGAGGGTTCCCTGTATAACTCAGTCTTGTTGTCTCCTTGTTTGTTACCTTGATAGAGACACAGAAACTTTCTCTGACTTTCAATATCCTTATTAATTTACGTAGGGGATAATGATTCCCTTATAAGACATGATGGGACCCAGAGTTCCGGTATACCTCAGTCTGTGTACTTGTACCTTTTATATAGGACACAGAACTCTCAGTGAATTCTAATATCCTGATAATTTAAGGGATACATTAATTCCATTATAATACACAAGTGGTACCAGGAGTTCCGGTATAAACTCGTCTGTGGACCTTGTAACTTTATATAAGACACAGAACTCCTCGGGATTCTTTAATATCCTTTATAAGTACAAAGTAGGGGATACATTATCCTTTAATACATGAGTGGGTTACCCCAGAGTTCCCTGTATACTCAGTCTTGTGTCCTTGTACCTTTATATGGACACAGACTCCTCAGTGAATTCTAATATCCCTGGAATTACAGTAGGGGATGACATTATCCCTGATAATATGAGTGGTACCCAGCAGTGCCTGTTAAACTCAGTCTGTGTCCTTGTACCTGTTATTAGACAACAGAACTCCTCAGTGACTTCTATATCCTTCTAATGTACAGTAGGGGATTACATTGATTCTTATCATACAGGAAGTGGTACCCAGAGTTCCCTGTATAACCAGTTCGGTGTCTGGTACCATTTATATGAACCACAAGAACTCCTCAGTGACTTCTAATATTACTTATTAATACGTTAGGGGATTACATTATCCCTTATAAGAATGAGTGGTACCCAGAAGTTCCCTTGTATAACGCAGTCTGTGTCTTGTACCTTTCTATAGACAAAACAGAATCCTCAGTAACTTCTAATAATCCTTATAAGTTACAGTAGGGTACATTATTCCTCTATAATACATGAGTGGTACCAGAGTGCCTGTATAACTCAGTCTGTCCTTTTTACCTTATATGGACACAGAACCCTCAGTGAATTCTAATATTTATCCCTTATAATTGACAGTTCGGGATACATATCCTTTGATAATACATCGAGTTGGTACCCAGGGAGTTCCCGTATTATAAAACTAAGTTCTGTGTCCTTGTACATGTATTATGGACCACAGAACTCATCATGTGACTTCTGAATATCCTTATAATTTACAAGGGATAATTATCCTTTTATAATACGAGGATGGTACCCAGAGTTCCCTGTATAACTCAGTCTGTGTCCTTGTACCTTTTATATGGACACAGAACTCCTCAGTGACTTATCCACTATATTATTGGTCTCTAGTTGCACATTAATATGGATGTATAACAGCTCTGTTCTATTAATAATAATAATCTGTTTCCCTTTAGGTTTTTATACAACAGAACAGGTCATTGGGATGACTGGTCCATTCCAATCCTTATTACTACTGCTGCTGGTTTTACATATATTACATCACTCTTGGTAAGTACCATTGTCCTTGTACCTGGGCGGGGGGTAGAAAAGGGAGCTGCTGTACTGCTTGCCTCTCCTTTTACATCCACCCAAGAAACCTTCAGAGCGATACAATGCGAAGCTGGCACATCTTTCCTTCCCGAGGTTCCATAATGTGAGATTTAATGCATTGTGGGATCCCGGTCCTGTAGCGCCAAACGGAACCAGTTTTACATTGCACGCGCCGAGCTATTTTCAAATATTTCCGGAATTGGCACAGACGCCGCTCCTTTCAATCGGAACGTTTCAACTTCCAAAATATTCAACTTTTCATTCAAACTAGAGACACGAAACAAGTCATAGAAGATAATTGTAAGAAATAGTAAATGATCCACGTGTATTGGATGCAATACGGTTTATGTCCATTCATTCTAATGTTCCCGGACGTGGATCTAGCGTCATACAGTGTTTCCGAACCGCGGATTTCTCGTATTTTCGAGGATTTTTTTATTTTAATGGGTCTGCTCGCGGATTTTCGAATTCGCGGATCCTCGAGCGGACCGGATTTTGCGAAGTTCGGACATCTCTAATGTTAATATATTTATTGTGCAGATGTCTAGAGCAGAGTCTCTGACTGTACAGACCGTATGTAACCCAATGTGTCTGTCACGTCCCTTCTCATCTATGTCCCGTTACAGATCTTGGCGCTATGTCACATCACTGTGGGACAGCAAATGAACTTACACTGGCTACACAAGGTAAATGTTATTACCCTGGAACCAATATATATCCCATGTCTATATATCCCGTGACAGACTGGACTAGGATTGTACCTGGGGTCACATATCCCCCATATCCCCTTATCCCATGTCTATATATCCCGTGACAGCCTGGACTAGGATTGTACCTGGGGTCACGTATCCCCCATATCCCCTTATCCCATGTCTATATATCCCTTGACATCCGGACTTAGGGATTGTACTGGGGTCGCACGTATCCCCCATATCCCCTTATCCCATGTCTATATATCCCGTGAACACCTGACTAGGATTGTACCTGGGGTTCACGTATCCCCATCATATCCCTATCCTTAGTCCATTATATTCCGTGACAGACTGGACTAGGATTGGCTCGGGGGTCAGTCACTACCCCCATATCCCCGTTATACCATTGGTCTATATATCCCGTGACAGCTGGACTAGATTGTACCTGGGGTCAAGTATCCCCCATATCCCTTATCCCATGTCTATTATCCCGGTGACAGCCTGGACTAGGATTGTACCTGGGGTACGTATCCCCCATATCCCTTATCCATGTCTATATATCGTGACATTGGACTAGGATTGTACCTGGGGTCACGTATCCCCCATTCCCCTTATCCCATGTCTATAACCCGTGACAGGCCGTGGACTAGGATTGTACCTGGGGTCACGTATCCTACCGCATATCCGCCTTTAGCCCATTGTCTGATATTATCCTCGGAAATCCCCATATCCCCTTATCCCATGTCTATATATCCCGTGACAGACTGGACTAGGATTGTACCTGGGGTCACGTATCCCCATATCCCCTTATCCCATGTCTATATATCCCGTGACTGTGGGATACGTGATACCAGGTACCAAATCCTATCCAGTGGTCAAGGGATAATAGACATGGGATAGGTGATATTGGGATACCGTGGACCCCAGGTACAATCCTATTCCAGGCTTGTCACGGATAATAGACATGGGATAAGGGAGTATGGGGGATAATGACCCCATTACATCCTAGTCCAGGATGTCACGGGATATATAGACATGGGATAAGGGGATATGGGGATACTGTGACCCCAGGTACAATCCTAGTCCGGGATCACGGATATAAGACATGGGATAAGGGGATATGGGGATCGTGACCCAGGTACAATCCTAGTCCAGTCTGTCACGGGATATATAGACATTGGATAAGGGGATCTGGGGGATACGTGACCCCAGGTACAATCCTAGTCCAGGCTGTCACGGGATATATAGACATGGGATAAGGGGATATGGGGATACGTGACCCCAGGTACAATCCTAGTCCAGGATGTCACGGGATATATAGACATGGGATAAGGGGATATGGGGGATGACGTGACCCCAGTACAATCCTAGTCCAGGTGTCACGGATAATATAAGACATGGGATAAGGGATATGGGGATACGTGACCCCAGGTACAACCTAGTCCAGCTTTCACGGGATATTAGACATGGGAAAGGGGATATGGGGATATACGTGACCCCAGGTACAATCCTAGTCCAGGCTGTCACGGGATTAGACATGGGATAAGGGGATTGGGGGATACGTGACCCCAGGTACAATCCTAGTCCAGGCTGTCACGGGATATATAGACATGGGATAAGGGGATATGGGGATACGACCCCAGGTACAATCCTAGTCCAGCTGTCACGGGATATATAGGACAGGGATAAGGGGATATAGGGGATACGTGACCCCAGGTACAATCCTATCAGTCTGTCAGGATATATAACATGGGATAAGGGGATATGGGGATACGTGACCCCAGGTAAAATCCTATTCCAGTCTGTCACGGGATTTAGACATGGGAATAGGGATATGGGGGATACGTGACCCCAGGTACAATCCTAGTCCATGTGTCACGGGATAATAGACATGGGATGGGGATATGGGGGATACGTGACCCCAGGTACAATCCTAGTCCGGCTGTCACGGATATATAGACAGGGATAAGGGGATATGGGGGACGTGACCCCAGGTAACATCCTAGTCCAGGTGTCACGGGATATATAGACATGGGATAAGGGGATATGGGGTACGTGACCCCAGGTATCAATCCTAGTCCAGGCTGTCAACGGGATATATAACCATGGGATAAGGGAGTATGGGGAATACTTGACCCCAGGTACAATCCTAGCCCGCTGTCACGGGATTATAGAACATGGGATAGGGATATGGGGATACGTGACCCCAGGTACAATCCTAGTCCAGGCTGTCACGGGATATATAGAACATGGGATAAGGGGATATGGGATACGTGACCCCAGGCACAATCCTAGTCCCAGCTGTGTCACGGGAATTACGGCTTGCAAGCCTAGAAGGTTCCCCATACACGGGTCGATACATTGAAGAAATTCAAATCGATTGGTTTATTGATCAAAATATCGATTTACGAATTTTCTGATTGACTACTCAACAATTATGAAGTTTATGGATAAAAAAAAAAAGAAAGGCCCAGCGAAAAAAAATTTTTCCACCAACCCCATTTCTGTGGCAAGGATGACAATTCTTCTAATGGAGTTCAATCGTTGCGGAGATCAGAACATCTGACAGAAGAACCGTTGCTCTGTATGTGTAGTGTAACAAGATTCAGACAAAGATTGATTTGTTTACAGAGAGGGACAGTACAGAGTAGGAAAGAGGAGAGAGACTTTACAAGCGTTTCTAACTTTGAGATAACCACAGTAGAGGAACAGTCCATCCAGGCTGATTTGAAGGGATGCTAGAGCTCTTTTCAATAGAGGATGATTATATATACAGACAAACAAAGTCACTTCAGGTTATTACTAAATTACCTGTGTTATAAAGTCCAAGACAAATTAAGTTTTTTCAATGGGGTCAAATATCATTCCATGTTTCTTCCTTTACCATTGGGGCACCCTCGATGGCGATGTGATTCAGGCGCTCTTTACACGAGATCTTTTATCTCCATTATACACGGTTAGGAAATAGTGGCGGATGGAACCAGATAAAGTTGCAATTGCCTGCCACAGCCAAATAAGCTACGATAGAAGCAGCGGGCAAACTGAAAACTGCAACAATGTAAAAAAGGAAGAAGGGAAAAAAGAAGAAGAACAAGGGAAAAAAGAAGAGAAATGGAAGAAGAAGAATAAGACAAGGGTAAAAATAAATAGAAGGAAAGAGAAGAAGAAGGGAAAAAAGAAGAAGGGAAAAAAAGAAGAATAATGGGAAATGAAAATAAGAAAGGAAGACCAAAGGAGGAAGAAGAAAACAAGAACAATGGGGAAAAAGAAGAAGAAGAACAATGAAAGAAGAAGAGAATGGAAGAAGAGAATGCGGAAATAAGAACAAGGGAAAGAAGAAGAACAAGGGAAAGGAGAATCATAACCAATGAAATAATCATAACAAGTAAAATAATTAAAACAATGTAAATAATAATACATGTAAATAATAATAATAATTAATGTAATAATAATAACAAGTAAATAATAATATAGTAAAATAATACATAATCAATGAGAAAGAAGAAGAAATGAACATAGGGAAATAAGAAGAAGAAGGAAATGAAACAAGTGGAACGAAGACAGAAGAGGGAATAGAAGAAGAAAGGAAGAAGGAAAAGAAGAAGAAGAATGGAAATAAGAAAGAACAAGGGAAAAGAAGACAATGGAAGGTAAAGAAAAGGAAGAAGAATGAAGGGAACGAAGAAGAACAAGGGAAGAGAAGAACAAAGGGGAAAGAGAAGAAGAAGAAGGGAAAGAAGAAGAACAGTGGAAGAAGAAGGAACAAGGGGGGGAAAGAAAAGAAGAAGGGAAGAAGAAGAACAAGGGAAAGAAGAGAAGAAACAAGGGACAGAAGAAGAAGAAGGGAAGAGAGACCGAGGGGAAAGCAGAAGAAGAATGTTAAAAGAAGAAGAAGAAGAAGGGGACGAAAAGAAACAAGGGAAAGAGAACAAGGGAAAGAAGAAGGAAGAACAAGGGTAAAGAAGAAAGAAAAGGGAAAAGAAGAGATCAACAATGGAAAGAAGAAAACAAGGAAAGAAGAAGAAGAAGAAGGGAAAGAAGAAACAAGGGGGGAAAGAGAAGAAGGAAGGAGGAAAAGAAGAAGAAGAAGGGAAAGACGAACAAGGGGAAAGAAGCAGAAGAAGAGAAGAAGAAGGGAAAGAAGAAACCGGGGGAAAGAAGAAGAAGAAGCGGAAAGAAGAACAAGGGGGGGAAAGAATGAGAATAAAAAGGGAAAGAAAGAAGAAGAAGAAGGAGGAGGAAAAGAAGAAACAAAGGATGGAAAGAAGAAGCAGAAGCAGAAGGAAGGAAGGGAACGAATACGAACAAGGTAAAGAAGAAGAAGAAGGGGAACGAAGAAGAAGAAGGAAAAGGAAGAACAGAGAGGAAAAAGATAGAGAAGAAGAAGAAGGAAGGGAAGAAGAAACACAGGAAAGAAGAAAAGAAGAAGGGAAAGAAGTGAAGAATAAGGGAAAGAAGACCCAAAAAGAGAAAGAGAAAGAATAAGAAGTAAAGAATAAGAATGGACAGAAGAAGGTAAAACAATGGTAAAGAAGACGAATAAGGGAAAAGGGGTAAAGAGAACAAGTGGAAAGAAGAAGAAGGTAAAGAAGAGAAGGGAGGATAAATAAGAAACAAGTGGGAAATAAAGAAGAAGAAGCGCAAGGGAAAGAAGGAAGAAGAAGAAGAAGTGGAAAGAAGAAGAAAAGAGGGAAAGAAGAAGAAGAATAGAAGGGAAAGAAGCATCTAAGTTGTAAAGACGAAGAAGAAGGCCAAAGAATGGAAAAGGAATAACAAGGGAAAGAAGAAGACGAAGGGAAAGAGAAGGAAGAAAAGAATGAAAGTAAGAACAAGGGGGAAAGAATAAGAATAAGGGGTAAAGAAGAAACCAGGGGAAAAGAAGTAATAAGAAGAGGGAAGAAGAAAGAAGAAGGGAAATAAGGAAGAAGAAGGAAAAAAAGAAGAACAATGAGGAAAGAAGAAGAATTAAGAATAGAAGAAGAATGGAAAGTAACAAGGTAAAGAAGAATGTAATAATAAGGAAAGAATAATAGAAGAAGGTAAAATAGAAAGAAGAGAAAAATAATGCAAATAATGAAAATAATAACAATGATGTAAATAATACTGAATAATAATAATAATAATGTAAATAATAAACAATGTATAATAATAATAATAAGAATGTAAATAATAATAATAATAATGATAAATAATACAATGTAAAAATAATATGTAAATAATAATATGATAATAATAATAATGTAATAATAATAATGTAATAATAATAATAACAATGTAAATAATAAACAAATAATATGTAAAATAACTAATAATAATAATAATGTAATAATAACAATGTAAAATAATAATAACTAATAATGTAAATAATAAACAATGATAAATAATAATAGTATAATAATAATGTAATAATAATGTATAATGTAAAATAAATAATTAAAATGTAATCAAATAATAATAACAATTGTAAATTAATAACAATTGTAATAATAATAATAAACAATTTCGATAAAAATAATAAACAATGTAAATAATAACAAATATAACAATGTAAAATAATCAAATATGTAAATAATATAACAATGTAAATAATAACAATGTATAATATAAATAAATAACAATGTAAATAATAACAAATGTATAATAACTAATAATCAAGGTAAATTGTAGTGGGATTCTAACCCTACCTACTTGTCTCTACATTCCACATTTACAATTGCCGGAAACCGTGACAATTAGAACAAACGCCCCCAGTCTGTCTGCCGGACATCAGTGTAAAATACGGTTACAAGTAGCAAGTAGTAGGGGAATTGTAACAATGTTTCTATTCTGCAGCAAAAATGTCCAAATCTAATTACTTTATATTAAACCAAAAATGGGAGGTAGGGATACTATAGTATACACACATTTACATCTGTATCTATATGGGACACATTACTGGACAGTGGAAAAGGACATAAAATACAGACAAGGGAATGGAGAATAAAATTAATAAAGAGGTCTATCATTCTATAGACTATATCAAACCCATTCAAATACAAAGAGAAGTCATCACTGCCCATCAGAGACATATCTAGCTATGACGCAGACAATGGTATTTCTAGGACGCTGCCTTACATTTATTATCGTCATTTATAGATAAACTTCCCCTTTAACCCAAAGGTACTTACTGGCTTTGTCTGATCTTGCAAACTGACCAGCGACGATCCAGGCGAGTAGGGTCACCGCACCGAGAGCACCGATATGCAGAAAGGGAGCTGTGGCCTTGGGAAGATAATCAAGGAAAGGAAAACCATTGGCTTCTATTTCAATGACCGTCCTCTCCGTATTCACCGCCACTCAATTAGAAACCTTTAAATGGTGATTATTCCCCCACAGTGTAACTATATTTACTAAACAGGGGTGAGGGATTCGGGTTCCACCACTGGGACATTTAGGAGGTAGGGCCTTGTGATGTCATGCGAACCACCACCCAATCAAAGCAATACCTGGAGAGAAATATAGAGAACTTCCCACTCTCCGTGCCACATCTCCTGGATGGAAACCATCGCCGTGACTGTCGCAATTAAAATCGTCGCAAGAAACCCTGGGAAATATAGACACGAGTTATGGATTCACCGAGGCAAATGTTCATGGCTAGAAACTAAATACGGTCACGGGATATATAGACATGGGATAAGGGGATATTGGGGATACCGTGACCCCCGTACAATCCTATCCAGTCTGTCACGGGATATATAGACATGGATAAGGGGATATGGGGATACGTGACCCCAGTACAATCCTAGTCCAGTCTGTCACGGGATATATAGACATGGGGATAAGGGGATATGGGATACGTGACCCCAGGTACCAATCCTAGTCACGTCTGTCACGGATATTATAGACATGGGATAAGGGGATATGGGGGAATACGTGACCGCAGGTACAATCCTAGTCCAGGCTGCACGGAGATATAGACATGGGATAAGGGGATATGGGGATACGTGACCCCAGGTACAATCCTAGTCCAGTCTGTCACGGATATATAACATGGGATAAAGGGGATATGGGGATACGTGACCCCAGGTACAATCCTAGTCCAGGATGTCACGGGATATATAGACATGGGATAAGGGGATATGGGGGATATGTGACCCCAGGTACAATCCTAGTCCAGGCTGTCACGGGATATTGACATGGATAAGGAGGCTATGGGGATACGTGACCCCAGGTACAATCCTAGTCCAGGATGTCACGGGATATATAGACATGGGATAAGGGGATATGGGGGATACGTGACCCCAGGTACAATCCTGTCCAGGATGTCACGGGATATATAGACATGGGATAAGGGGATATGGGATACGTGACCCCAGTACAATCCTAGTCCAGTCTGTCACGGATATATAGACATGGATAAGGGGATATGGGGATACGTGACCCCAGGTACATCCTAGTCCAGGATGTCAGGATATATAGACATGGGATAAGGGGATATGGGGATACGTGACCCCAGGTACAATCCTAGTCCAGGCTGTCACGGGATATATAGACATGGGATAGGGGATATGGGGGATACGTGACCCCAGGTACAATCCTAGTCCAGGCTGTCACGGGATATATAGACATGGGATAAGGGGATATGGGGATACGTGACCCCAGTACAATCCTAGTCCAGGCTGTCACGGGATATATAGACATGGGATAAGGGGATATGGGGATACGTGACCCCAGGTACAATCCTATCAGGCTGTCACGGTATATAGACATGGGATAAGGGGATATGGGGATACGTGACCCCAGGTACAATCCTAGTCCAGGCTGTCACGGAGATATAGACATGGATAAGGGGATATGGGGATACGTGACCCCAGTTACAATCCTAGTCCATCTGTCACGGTATATATAGACATGGGATAGGGGATATGGGGGATACGGGACCCCAGGTACAATCCTAGTCCAGGCTGTCACGGATATAAAGAACATGGGATAAGGGATATGGGGATACGTGACCCCAGGTACAATCCTAGTCCAGTGTGTCACGGGATATTATGACATGGGATAAGGGGATATGGGGGATACGTGACCCCAGGTACAATCCTAGTCCAGCTGTCACGGGATATATAGACATGGGATATGGGGATATGGGGATACGTGACCCCGGTACAATCCTAGTCCAGCTTGTCACGGGATATATAGACATGGGATAGGGGATATGGGGGATACGTGACCCCAGGTACAATCCTAGTCCAGGTGTCACGGATATATAGACATGGATAAGGGGATATGGGGGATACGTGACCCCAGGTACAATCCTAGTCCAGTCTGTCACGGGTGATATATAGACATGGATAAGGGGATATGGGGGATACGTGACCCCAGGTACAATCCTTAGTCAGGCTGTACACGGGAATATAGAACAGGGATAAGGGGATATGGGGATACGGACCCCAGGTACAATCCTAGTCCAGGATTGTCACGGGAATATATAGACATGGATAAGGGGATATGGGGATACGTGACCCCAGGTACAATCCTTAGTCCAGGCGTCACGGGATATATAGACATGGATAAGGGGATATGGGGGATACGTGACCCCAGGTACAATTACAGTCCAGTCTGTCACGGGATATATAGACATGGGATAAGGGATATGGGGGATACGTGACCCCAGGCACAATCCTAGTCCAGTCTGTCAGCGGATATATAGACATGGGATAAGGGTATTGGGGGAACGTAACCCCAGGTACAATCCTAGTCCAGGATGTCACGGATATATAGACATGGGATAAGGGGATATGGGGGATACGTGACCCCAGGTACAATCCTAGCCGGATTGTCACGGGATATATAACATGGGATAAAGGGGATATGTGGGGTATGTGACCCAGGTACAATCCTAGTCCAGGCTGTCAACGGGATATATAGACATGGGATAAGGGGATATGGGTACGTGACCCCAGGTACAATCCTAGTCCAGTCTGTCACGGGATATATAGACTGGGATAGGGGATATGGGGGATACGTGACCCAGGTACAATCCTAGTCCAGAGTGTCACGGATATATAGACATGGGATAAGGGGATATGGGGATACGTTGACCCAGGTACAATCCTAGTCCAGGATGTCACCGGGATATATAGACATGGGATAGGGGATATGGGATACGTGACCCCAGGTACATCCTAGTCCAGGCTTTACCGGGATATATAGACATGGGATAGGGGATATGGGGATACGTGACCCCAGGTACAATCCTAGTCCGTGATGTCACGGGATATATAGACATGGGATAAGGGATATGGGGATACGTGACCCCAGGTACAATCCTAGTGCCAGGATGTCACGGGATAATAGACATGGGATAAGGGGATTGGGGGATACGTGACCCCAGGTCAATACCTAGTCCAGGCTGTCATGTCCGGGATATATAGACATGGGATAAGGGGATATGGGGATACGTGACCCCAGGTACAATCCTAGTCCGGGATGTCACGGGATATATAGACATGGGATAAGGGGATATGGGGATACGTGATCCCAGGTACACAATCTAGTCCAGTCGTCAAGCGGGATAATAAGACATGGGATAGGGGATATTGGGGGATACGTGACCCAGGTACATCCTAGTCAGGCCATTGTCACGGGATATATAGACATGGGATAAGGGGATATGGGGATACTGACCCCAGGTACAATCCTAGTCCAGGCTGTCACGGGATATATAGACATGGGATAGGGATATGGGGGATATGTGGACCCCAGGTACAATCCTAGTCCAGGATTGTTACACGGATATATAGACATGGGATAAGGGGATATGGGGGATACGTGACCCAGGTCACAATCCTAGTCCAGGCTGTCACGGGATATATAGACATGGGATAAGGGGATATGGGGGATACGTGACCCCAGGTACAATCTAGTCCAGGCTTGTCCGGGAATATAGACGGATGATAAGGGGGATATGGGGATAAGTGACCCCATGGTACAATCCTAGTCCAGGCGGTCACGGGATATATAGACATGGGATAGGGGATATGGGGGTACGTGACCCCAGGTTAAATCCTAGTCCAGTCTGTCACGGGAGATATGAGATGGGATAAGGGGATATGGGGGATACGTGACCCAGGTACAATCCTAGTCCAGGCTGTCAGGGATATATAGACATGGGATAAGGGGATATGGGGATACGTGACCCCAGGTTACAATCCTAGTCCAGCTGGTCACGGGAATATAGACATGGGATAAGGGGATATGGGGGATACGTGGACCCCAGGTACAATCCAGTCCAATTGTCACGGTGTCACGATATATAGACATGGATAGAGGGATATGGGGATAGTGACCCCAGGTACCAATCCTAGTCCAGGCTGTCACGGATATATAGACATGGGATAAGGGGATATGGGGAGAGGATAGTGACCCCAGGTACAATCCTAGTCCAGATGTCACGGATATATAGACATGGGATAAGGGATGGATATGGGGGATACGTGACCCCAAGGTACAATCCTAGTCCAGGCCTGTCACGGGATATATAGACATGGGATAAGGGGATATGGGGGATACGTGACCCCAGGTACAATCCTATCCAGGCTGTCACGGATATATAGACCATGGGATAAGGGATATGGGGGATACGTGACCCCAGTACAATCCTATCCAGCTGTCACGGGATATATAGACATGGGATAAGGGGAATGGGGGATACGTGACCCCAGGTACAATCCTAGCCAGTCTGTCACGGGATATTAGACATGGGATAAGGGGATATGGATACGTGACCCCAGGTAAATCCTAGTCCAGGCATGTCAACGGGATATATAGACATGGGATAAGGGGATATGGGATTTGACCCAGGTACAATCCTAGTCAGTCTGTCACGGGATTATAGATGGGATAAGGATAGGCTACTGACCCCAGGTACAATCCTAGTACCAGGCTGTCACGGATGGATATATAGACATGGGATAAGGGGATAGGGGGATATGTGACCCCAGTACAATCCTAGTCCAGTCTGTCACGGTATTATATAACATGGGATATAATATGGTTTCCAGGCGTAATAACATTTACCATTGTGTTGGAGCCAGTGTAATTCCATTTGCTGTCCCACAGTGATGTGACATAGCGCCAAAGATCTTAAGGGACATAGAAGAAGGGACGTTGACGAGGAAACAATCGTGTTTTTTTTTGTTACATACAGGTCATTTGTACAGTACAAAGTAGACTACTGTTTCTATAAATTAGTACATCATCTGTAATGTACCAATAAATATAAATTAACATAGTAGAAGAGGTAGTCTACGAGCACTCTACAGCCCCAAAGGAATCCAGGTCTCTTACTATAACTACACAAATTACGCACAGCGCCCTGATTGCCATCGAGGATCCGCGACGCATAATTAAATCGTAAATATAGCCGAGCGAGAGCACCACTTAAAATATTCGGGAGTAAGACATCCTCGACCAAATTTATGTCGATTGAATATGCCGACGGTTCATGAAAACTGTATTGACGCTTGTAGTCGCAAGTGCAGGCGAAGAGCATCTAGATATGTCTTTATGTGATTCTAGGCTAGCCGACCAGGTCAGTTGCATCCTGAAGTAACGTCGCTGTAATCATGTTACATATATTCTTACATTAATGTACGTGACTTCATCACTCGACCATCTCCGTGTGTCGCTAGCAACTCTGATGTATTAAGAATCGCAGACAGTTAGAACTAATTTTGGTAAGTTGAAACGATGTAGTTGCCAAATGTAGTAGATTCCGATGATATCAGGCAGCACAGCAGACAGTCTGCTGCTTCAGGCATTCCGGGAATATTGAGACAAATAGCCGGACGGAGCGCGTTGCACTGACATAGTTTCTAATGATACCACGGTCACTAGTTTCGCCGGCCTACAGGTTCGTAGGATCCACAATGCAGTAAATTCATCCTATGGAGTGAGTCCAGCCGACGGAGCAGAGAATACGTGACTCCTGTGCCAGACTTCGCATTGAGCACAGTCGCTTTCACGAAGGTGTTCCTGGACGTGGTTCTTTGCACCCACGAGAGTCAGGCTCGAACACGCAGTACTACCAGCAGCTCCCTTTCTACCCCGAACATCAGCTAGGTACAAGCCGACAATAGGTATAACACAGAAAATAATCTGTCATACTAATTCTGAAATCAATATAAATGTTGGTGTTTTGTGGTGTCCCTGTTGTTTTCTCTACCCCAGCCTTAGTAAGTATATAATTTAAACAAAAGAAAGCGAAAAGGGAAAAAAATGTTGTAGTGGCCAGACTGTGATGATTGAGCTGTTGTTGATGAAATTTATGGCAATTAGAGAATACAATATGATTATTATATGATCCATATACTGATAATAGAAACCCCATGAATAGTATTCGGTGTTGTGAACCTCCTTCTGGGCTTGTTAAGTGGTAACCCATTTAGGAATCCCCCCCCCCCCCCCTGAAATCTGTGGCTGCCACGGCAACCCTCCGCAAAGCACAGGACCGCAGGTTATGCCTACAGGACTGTTTCTCCAGTGGGCATTACGTTTGCCTTAGTGGCCAGGAGAGTTACCATGCTGTAGGTGGGAGGAGACTGGGTTGGATATGGGTTGTATAAATTCCTCTGAGGGGATCCTTGCTTAGGGCGGCACGAATTGGTTACTAAATAACATTTTCACCCTTTACATTTATATAGAGCAAAAAGCAAAATGCAAAACTTGTTTATGTCTTACTAACAATTGGCAAAAATTTGAAATGAATCAAATTAACAAAGGAAGTATAATAAGTGTGTAAATGCTGATCATTTTAAAATCAAAAGCAAAATATATTTAAAAAAATGAAAGAATCCATATTTATCTGTTAAACAATAGGTTTTGTTCATCGTTAGTTCCTTTTCAAGAGATGTGGGCAAGCAGAATGTCTAGAAAAAGAACATGTCAGGATGTTTTGGGTCATAAGATGAAGCCAGCTGTTGTTATTCATCACACCAGTTAATAAGAATTAGCTAAACTATTTAGTAGCTAGCATCAGTTTCAAACAGGAGACAAAATAAAAGGTTTACGGCTTCGTTCTGCTTCCTGGAAATCTTGTTTTTTTTTTAAATCTGTAAAGGAAAACAAACCTTTTTTTTGTGTTTTTAAAATTCAAGCTTTTTGACATATGCAAAAAATTTGCTAAGGAAATTACTTACTAATTACTCAAAACTCTTAGCAGAACTATTATACCAGGGAAACTATTTTAAACAAATAGTGTTAAACAAAAAGATCTTACATATAACATGTCTATTCTTTCAAATCGAAGGGTATTAGGCAGGGCTAGGGCTTCTAGTTGTTATAATTCCAATCCCTTCTTTATTGCAGTTACACCAACACAACGTTTCAGCGGTTGAAACGTTGTGTGTTGGTTTGCTTGTCACATAGAAGTGAGTAAGTAATATGGGAATAACCCCTGTAAATTATGCACGCAGACCGTAGTGACTAGGCCACTATACCTATTGGTCAGTGGATCCATGTGATCTCGATGTCATACATCCAGCAGTACCTGTGCTGTGTCCAGAAGGGATGTATACATGGAACACCTAAGTCCGCGAAACACTAGGAGTGGTAGTGTGGTCACGTATCCCCATATCCCCTTATCCCATGTCTATATATCCCGTGACCGTATTTAGTTTCTAGCCATGAACATTTGCCTCGGTGAATCCAATAACTCGTGTCTATATTTCCCAGGGTTTTCTTGCGACGATTTTAATTGCGACAGTCACGGCGATGGTTTCCATCCAGGAGATGTGGCACGGAGAGTGGGAAGTTCTCTATATTTCTCTCCAGGTATTGCTTTCTGATTGGGTGGTGGTTCGCATGACATCACAAGGCCCTACCTCCTAAATGTCCCAGTGGTGGAACCCGAATCCCTCACCCCTGTTTAGTAAATATAGTTACACTGTGGGGGAATAATCACCATTTAAAGGTTTCTACATTGAGTGGCGGTGAATACGGAGAGGACGGTCATTGAAATAGAAGCCAATGGTTTTCCTTTCCCTTGATTTATCTTCCCCAAGGCCACAGCTCCCTTTCTGCATATCGGTGCTCTCGGTGCGGTGACCCTACTCGCCTGGATCGTCGCTGGTCAGTTTGCAAGATCAGACAAAGCCAGTAAGTACCTTTGGGTTAAAGGGGAAGTTTATCTATAAATGACGATAATAAATGTAAGGCAGCGTCCTAGAAATACCATTGTCTGCGTCATAGCTAGAGATTAGTCTCTGATGGGCAGTGATGACTTCTCTTTGTATTTGAATGGGTTGATATAGTCTATAGAATGATAGACCTCTTTATTAATTTTATCTCATTCCCTTGTCTGTATTTTATGTCCTTTTCCACTGTCCAGTAATGTGTCCCATATAGATACAGATGTAAATGTGTGTATATACTATAGTATCCCTACCTCCCATTTTTGGTTTAATATAAAGTAATTAGATTTGGACATTTTTGCTGCAGAATAAGAAACATTGTTACAATTCCCCTACCTGACTTGCTACTTGTAACCGTATTTTACACTGATGTCCGGCAGACAGACTGGGGGCGTTTGTTCTAATTGTCACGGTTTCCGGCAATTGTAAAATGTGGAATGTAGAGACAAGTGAGGTAGGGTTAGATCCCACTACATTTACATTATTATTATTATTTACATTGTTATTATTTACATTGTTATTATTATTTACATTGTTATTATTTACATTGTTATTTACATTGTTATTATTATTTACATTGTTATTATTATTTACATTGTTATTATTATTTACATTGTTATTATTATTTACATTGTTATTATTTACATTGTTATTATTATTTACATTATTATTATTATTTACATTATTATTATTTACATTATTATTATTATTATTTACATTGTTATTATTTACATTGTTATTATTATTTACATTGTTATTATTTACATTATTATTATTATTATTATTTACATTGTTATTATTTACATTGTTATTATTATTTACATTATTATTTACATTATTATTATTTACATTATTATTATTATTATTTACATTGTTATTATTTACATTATTATTATTATTTACATTATTATTATTATTATTTACATTGTTATTATTTACATTATTATTATTATTATTATTATTATTTACATCATTGTTATTATTTTCATTATTATTATTATTTACATTATTATTATTATTTACATTATTATTATTATTATTTACATTGTTATTATTTACATTATTATTATTATTATTATTATTATTTACATCATTGTTATTATTTTCATTATTATTATTATTTACATTGTTATTATTATTTACATTATTATTATTATTATTTACATTGTTATTATTATTTACATTGTTATTATTATTTACATTGTTATTATTATTTACATTGTTATTATTATTATTTACATTGTTATTATTATTTACATTGTTATTATTTACATTATTATTATTTACATTATTATTATTATTTACATTGTTATTATTATTATTTACATTGTTATTGTTATTATTTACTTTGGTATTATTATTATTTTTTACATTATTATTATTTTTTACATTATTATTTTTTACATTATTATTATTATTTACATTATTATTATTTTTTACATTGTTATTATTATTATTTACATTATTATTATTTTTTACATTGTTATTATTATTTTTTACATTATTATTTTTTACATTGTTGCTGTTTTAGTTTTCCAGATGCTTCTAATCGTAGCTTATTTAGCTGTGGCAATTGCACTTTATCTGGTTCCGCTCACTATTTCCTCACCGTGTATAATGGAGAGAAAAGATCTCGGTGTAAAGCCTAGAATCATCGGCCATCGAGGGGCCCCAATGGTAAGAGACATGGAATGATATTGACCCCATTGAAATAAACGTAATTTGTCTTGGACTTTATAACACAGGTATTTAGTAATAGACTGAAGGTGACTTTGTTCTGTATATATAATCATCCTCTATTGAAAAGAGCTCTAGCATCCCATTCAAATAAGCCTGGGATGATGTCTCTAGCTGTGGTTAATCCAAAGTTATAGGCTTGTAAAGTCTCTCTTCCTACTCTGTACTGTCTCTGTAAACATCAATCTTTTCTGACTCTTGTTAAACTACACATACATGAGCAGACGTTCTTCTGATCAGATTTCTGATCGTCCGCAACGATTGGAAATCCAATTAGAAGAAATTGTCAATCCTTCCACAGAAATGGGGTTGGTGGAAAAATTTTTCGCTGGGCCTTTCTTTGTTTTTCCCATAAACCATTCAATATTGTTGAGTAGTCAATCAGAAAAATGTCGATATCGATATTTTGATTCAATAAACCAATCGATTTGAATTTACTCAAATTATCGATCCCGTGTATGGGGAACCTTCTAGGCTTGCAAGCAGTATGGTGGGTGGAAATGCCCTTTAAAGGAACAAGGTGTAGAGAGATATTTTTCTAGGTTCCATTCCTTATTTTATTGATATCTAAGGCTTGGTACACACCATACAATATTTCGGCCGATATAATGGATATTCCTTTAGCTGTGATTCGTCCTGGTTGACTGCTCTCTAGTTGGATGAAACATGTTGCCGGGTGTACCGAGCCTTCTAGTACGAGCACATAAAGTCTGTACTGCGTATTGTGTATCACTCCCCGACCATTAACATTATATCTACTGAGCAGTGCTACAATCTGCCAACAGCCTTAACACCTTCTCCCCTCTCCTCCTTTCATCTGGGGAGCTAGTTCCAGACTTCCAGCAGTGACAATGGCAGATAACGGAGTAAAGTGGAAGGTCAATGGTGGAAATAAAACCCAGAGATCCTTACTGATGGCAAATAGAATATTTATAAGAAGCGCAGGGAGAGTGTCATTATATAACAGGGGCGTTTAGGCAAATCCGTTTAAAAGCTTTTGTTATTTTGTGCATCGGTGAGTGATGATTATTATGGGTTTAAAGTCAGAACAGCGAATAAATTAGCTAAATGTAGTAGGTTACATCAGGATATTATTAATGTATCGTATAAAATAGGGGTAATATACAGGTCAGAGAACTCTGGGTACCACTCATGTATTATAAGGGATAATGTATCCCCTACTGTAAATTATAAGGATATTAGAAGTCACTGAGGAGTTCTGTGTCTATATAAAGGTACAAGGACACAGACTGAGTTATACAGGGAACTCTGGGTACCACTCATGTATTATAAGGATAATGTATCCCCTACTGTAAATTATAAGGATATTAGAAATCACTGAGGAGTTCTGTGTCTATATAAAGGTACAAGGACACAGACTGAGTTATACAGGGAACTCTGGGTACCGCTCATGTATTATAAGGGATAATGTATCCCTACTGTAAATTATAAGGATATTAGAAGTCACTGAGGAGTTCTGTGTACATATAAAGGTACAAGGACACAGACTGAGTTATACAGGGAACTCTGGGTACTACTCATGTATTATAAGGATAATGTATCCCCTACTGTAAATTATAAGGATATTAGAAGTCACTGAGGAGTTCTGTGTCTATATAAAGGTACAAGGACACAGACTGAGTTATACAGGGAACTCTGGGTACCACTTATGTATTATAAAGGATAATGTATCCCCTACTGTAAATTATAAGGATATTAGAAGTCACTGAGGAGTTCTGTGTCTATATAAAGGTACAAGGACACAGACTGAGTTATACAGGGAACTCTGGGTACCACTCATGTATTATAAGGATAATGTATCCCCTACTGTAAATTATAAGGATATTAGAAGTCACTGAGGAAAAAAAAAAATTTCTGGTGTCTATATACCGGTACCAGACACAGACTGAGTTATACGGGAACTCTGGGTACCAACCACTCATGTATTATAGGGATAATGTATCCCCTACTGTAAATTATAAGGATATTAAAGTCACTGAGGAGTTCTGTGTCCATATAAAGTACAAGGACACAGACGAGTTATACAGAACTCTGGGTACCACTCATGTATTATAAGGGATATGTATCCCCTACTGTAATTATAAGGATATTAGAAGTCCTGAGGAGTTCTTGTGCCTATATAAAGTACAAGGACACAGACTGAGTTATACAGGGAACTCTGGGTACCACTCATGTATTATAAGGTAATGTATCCCCTACTGTAAATTATAAGGTATTAGAAGTCACTGAGGAGTTCTGTGTCCATATAAAGTACAAGGACACAGACTGAGTTAATCAGGGAACTCTGGGTACCACTCATGTATTAAGGAAAATGTATCCCTACTGTTAAATTATAAGATATTGAAGTCACTGAGGAGTTCTGTGCTATAAAGGTACAAGGACACAGACTGAGTTATACAGGGAACTCTGGGTACCACTCATGTATTATAAGGGATAATGTATCCCCTACTGTAAATTATAGGATATTAGAATCACTGAGGAGTTCTGTGTCTATATAAAGGTACAAGGACACAGACTGAGTTATACAGGGAACTCTGGGTACCACTCATGTATTATAAGGGATAATGTATCCCCTACTGTAAATTATAAGGATATTAGAAGTCACTGAGGAGTTCTGTGTGCATAGGTAAGGTATTTCTACAGGTCATGGAATTGCCGTAGGTAGCTCAGTTTGCACACTTAAGGTAGCCATACACGGTCCAATGGTTTTCAGACAAAAATTTGAAAATCCTATTCGAAGGACCTATTGAAATTCCCCACCATGCACCGCTGATCTTCCGTAGATTTCGTCTTGAAGACTATGGAAATTATGTCCCGGTAGATGAGGTCGCTGGCAATTTTTTGCCTTGCCCAATCACAGTTGTGTCGATAGACCAATCTAAATCTCCGATCAGTCAATTGAAAACATGAAAAAATCTCTTCGATATTCTGATTAATTTGGTTGAATTCTCCAAATTGATCAGAAAATTTATGCCGTGTATGGAGCCTTTAGTTGTGTGATCTGATTGTACGCATTACACATATATCCTATACATGTTACTGATCTGATCTCTGTATTACAATTCCTGAGATCTGGTTGTGTCTATTATCCTCCTCTCTATCAACCATCTCCTTGAATGGGGTTGACATTAATAAAGAATTCAGGCTGCAGTGTATATTGGGTAATTAGAAGGCTCAGATTATATTATTGGTTCCTGTGCCTTTAAGGGTTCTTATCTGACGAGCCAATAGAATTGAGATATTTTATATAAACCTGTCAAAGCTTCATAGGACCATCATTCCCTTGGTAATATACAGTAGAAACCAGACACACTCCAATAGCTGTGTATTTCAATCATGGACAATGGAAATTGGCTCATGGAAGACACACGTCCGGATCTGATTGACAGATCGGATTCCTTTGGACTTGCAGTGATTTTCCCGGTATGTGGTGGTGTTGCCAGTTTCACACACTTCTACACACAGCAGTAGACTGGCCCCATTAGTAGAATATCAGTAGCCACCTGAGCGCCATAGAATTTGACAGGAATGCTCTATTGACTATACTGGGAATCTGTAATAGTTTTGATGTTTCCGACTGGACCAAACATTTCGGTGGATATTTCAATACCCACCGCCTAGACCATAAGGGTGAAAATATCGTCCTGTTTGGACCAGGCAGCAATGGGTTAATGGAATAGCAGATGGAGGTTCCGTGTTCATTTAACGGAGCCCTAGTCAGCTTATATACTGTGCCTTACAGATCAATGATAAGCTGTTAACAATACAATGGATTTAGCACTACAGGGGCGATGGACAGAAATTCAAATTTAAACCAGTATTATTGTACCAAACCCAGTATCTTGTCTTTGTGTTTACTGCTCCTTTAAAAATGAAATTTCCTCCTGTTAGATTAGGCTTGTTAGTAAGTCACTAACAGTACGAATGGCAGCGAAGACTGTAAGTAGATAAGTAGGTGGGTGTGAGCACGACCATCTGTTGTCTCTCACTGTCACTCATCTAATTACCGTCTCTCTACGCAGTCTTTATACCCACGTGACTGCCTACCGTCTGTGTGTGTGCTGAGCCAGAGAATTCTCTGAGCGACATGGGAAGGGTCAGAACATAATAAATAATATATATAAGAATATTTATATGTTCATAGGAGGTCACATTAAAGGGTCACTATGGTGGTACTCACATTTTATCTATGTTTGGTTTGTCATTTAATTATTAATGTTTAGTCAGTGCTCCTAATTCCCCCCACCCTCCCTTATTCACTGCCTCCTTGTAGTGTCTGCGACACTTATAAAGTTCTGCACAGACTCACCATGGACACTGCTCTGCTTACACATCTCCCGATCCCTCCTGCTGTCTTTTCTCTGCTGATTCTCTTATTCAGTGTGCTGGCAGGCAGCTTAAGATCCTAGTAAGAGGTCAGGGATGGGGAACATATTATAATTTTTGCTTCTGGAGTGACAGGTCTTTCACTGTAAATGCTGTGATTTCAGATGATGATTTCTCAATCTTTTTTTTTTTCCCGAAAAAGTTTCGGAGCAGTGGGATCTTGCTGTTATTTTTTTAAAGAAACCCTTTAAGCTTTTAGGAGCTACCAACGAGGTGGGAAGTTTATAATATTAAATATAGGAAAGGTGTATCTGTATGTGTGTAATTTCTCACTATTACCATCTAAATAACTATAAATAAACGTATATAAAGTTTAATACTAATGTATATTAGAATAGAAAATCTATAATGTTTTAAACATAGTTACAGAGCTGGTACCCCTATTTTAAATGGAATAGTCATATTGGAAGGTTTAGCTGTTTAGACGAATGAAAACCCAAAGAAACTTACGTCTGTTTCAGTATTACACCCAATGATGTGCTGTTTTTAAAACATGTGACAGTCTTAGCCAATCAAAAACTACGGTATGCTATACAGGAAGTGATGTCTGTGTATCATTGAGGAAATAAGAGAAAATTTGCATGTCTCCGCCTATTTCTCTGGGAATGCTGGGAGTGAGAAATAATTTTGGATTATTTGGGCAATTCTATTTTTAGAGAATGAGGACGTGAAGTACCTTCTGTTTTAAGAAGGCTTTATTTCATTTTATGTTTTTAGCTGATATAAGCCCACCTCACCTTGAGCTATATAGCTGTGTGGTATCTTGTGCTCCCAAGTCCTACTCCATAGAGCCGTGAATCTGTGTATTGCACTGATGAAATCTTAACAGAATTATAACATGTCATGTCTACAGGTCGGATGAATGGCTGTATTGCATGTTATCATGCCAGCAGTTCAGGACACATGTATTAGCCACAAGACATAAAGTAGGAACTTTGTGTGTCTCCAGAGCATTTATCGTGCACACGCTTTAGTAGACATTTTGCATGAAGGGGCATTTTTATTATCCTGATTCCATTGGTTAGTGTAAAAATATGGTTGCAGTACAGCAATGGTAATGTACAGACGATTGTATTTGCAGACCATAGATTTTCATGATTTATTCGAATCTATAATCGGATACCTTGTTTTTGAACTACAGATCCCAGAATCCCTGGTCCGTTTCAATACCCCTGACCAGAATGGCCTGGTACACACAGAAAGATATTTTGGCTTTGATCTGACTCTCCATATCCAATCAGATACTTTGGAATTACATATGACAATGAACGTCAGCTGCTGATTTTATATTGTGGATTGTAGCTTTATTTTCCATGTTTTCCTATAGCGACGGTAAATCTAGTTCTAGTGTATTTACAACTTGTTTCTTTTACCTCTTTAGCTTGCTCCAGAAAACACCTTGATGTCTTTCCAAAGGGCATTGGAACGCCAGACTTACGGCCTTGAGGCTGATGTCATGGTAAGGTAAGGGTAACTTCTTCTCTAGGCTATTTTGTTGCATAGTTGATTTCTCTTGCTTTTATTACATGGAGGTAGGGGAAAAGATTTTGTTATGAAGATGAAGCTTAGGCTTCATTACTCATATCTCTGCAAGGGAGCCATGGTAGACTTCCCATTGTAGATGTTAAAATGAAGGTATGAGGATAACCTTAGACTTTGTTTCTCCTTACCAGGGTGGAGACACGTGTTTGTAGACTCCCCATTGTAGAGGTTGAAAGGAAGGTATGAGGATAACCTTAGACTTTGTTTCTCCTTACCAGGGTGAAGACACGTGTTTGTAGACTCCCCATTGTAGAGGTTAAAAGGAAGGTATGAGGATAACCTTAGACTTTGTTTCTCCTTACCAGGGTGGAGACACGGGTTTGTAGACTCCCCATTGTAGAGGTTGAAAGGAAGGTATGAGGATAACTTTAGACTTTGATGCTCCTTACCAGGGTGGAGACACGTGTTTGTAGACTCCCCATTGTAGAGGTTAAAAGAAATGTATGAGGATAACCTTAGACTTTGTTGCTCCTTACAAGGGTGAAGACACGTGTTTGTAGACTCCCCATTGTAGAGGTTAAAAGGAAGGTATGAGGATAACCTTAGACTTTGTTGCTCCTTACCAGGGTGGAGACACGTGTTTGTAGACTCCCCATTGTAGAGGTTGAAAGGAAGGTATGAGGATAACAATAGAATTTAATGCTCCTTACCAGGGTGGAGACACGTGTTTGTAGACTCCCCATTGTAGAGGTTGAAAGGAAGGTTTGAGGATAACCTTAGACTTTGTTGCTCCTTACCAGGGTGAAGACACGTGTTTGTAGACTCCCCATTGTAGAGGTTGAAAGGAAGGTATGAGGATAACCTTAGACTTTGATGCACCTTACCAGGGTGAAGACACGTGTTTGTAGACTACCCATTGTAGAGGTTAAAAGGAAGGTATGAGGATAACCTTAGACATCGTTTCTCCTTACAAGGGTGGAGACACGTGTTTGTAGACTCCCCATTGTAGAGGTTAAAAGGAAGGTATGAGGATAACCTTAGACTTTGTTGCTCCTTACCAGGGTGGAGACACGTGTTTGTAGACTCCCCATTGTAGAGGTTGAAAGGAAGGTATGAGGATAACCTTAGACTTTGTTGCTCCTTACCAGGGTGGAGACACGTGTTTGTAGACTCCCCATTGTAGAGGTTGAAAGGAAGGTATGAGGATAACCTTAGACTTTGTTGCTCCTTACCAGGGTGGAGACACGTGTTTGTAGACACCCCATTGTAGAGGTGGAAAGGACGGTATGAGGATAACCTTTTATAAACTGTATGAAGACTCTCTTTTCATTACAACTCCCCACTTTTAGAAAAGGTAGTCTACATGCACGTGTCTCCAACCTGGAAAGGGACAACAAAATCTAAGGTTTATCTTCATACCAACCCTTATCCCCTTGGATTGTAGATATGGGAAGGAGGTTGTTATGAAGATGAACCCTTTAGACATCATTGCTTGTTTCCAGGGTGGAGAGGCTTGTGTATGTAAATTCCCTATCATAGAGAAAGGAAGAAAGTGTTTCCAGAGTGGAGACATGCAGACTCCCATGTAACCAATGTTGGTTGCATCGTGTGACTGTGTATTAAGAATCTTGTGTAGTCCATAATGGAATCATACGGTCCAATTTAATATCATAAACATTCCACACCATTCAAAATATTCAAATGTTTATTATAAGCAGACATGTCTTGCCCTTTGGTTGTCTGGCTAGTGAAAACCAATCTTTACACTGCTCTCCCCTAATTAATATTTTTCTTGCGTACACAAGGACAGCTTAGGACCCAGTGAACGAAACGCTGTTGATCCATTGGGTGATTCACCCAAAAGGGGTTCAAACTGTGCAGGAAGTGACCATTTTTATTCTTCCAGCAAGTCCCTCTTGCTTACTAATGTTTGGCTGTAGGTGTATTTATTAAGGGAAGATGTTGGTGTTTGTGCTTCCAGCTATGATGGGATTCCATTTCTGATGCATGACCGCACACTCAGGAGGACCACCAATATTGACAATGTCTTTCCAGAACTTTCTGCTCTACATTCTTCCATGATCAACTGGACCATTCTGGAGAGGCTCAATGCTGGAGAGTGGTTTTTAAAGGTACATTCTGTGTTATTGTATCAATCTGATCTATGTTACCTGTAGGAACATGTTATGGACCCTCTGAGCAGGAGACTGTCATGCAACTTGTATGTTTATATGTATGTTTGTATGTATAGTTTATTTATAAATGGGACGCAGCGCTGTACAGTAATAAAATACAATAAAGTCATACAAGGGGGATAAATACATACGGTAGATAGTTCAGTACATAAATATATAAATTATATAAATAGAAGTGCTAGAGTTTTGCCACTAGAGGAAAGGAGGTCCCTGCCCCATACAGCTTACAATCTAGTTAGGTGGGTAACACACAGATACAATGGAATGGGTATATCTGTTGCATTCAGCTGGATCAACTGGACTTGAAGTTTAGTTCTTGAAGACGTTTCGCTAGTCATCCGACTGGATCTCTCAATTCAGAATGACTTGTACAAGAATCTGTGGCAATTATGTACCCTGGAAAATCCCAATTAGCATATCACAGCCAGGTGTTAAGGGTGTGATTGGATAGTGGCTAAGAGGTGTTATAGGAACGCCCAGAGTAAGGTGTCAAAACAGCATTGTACATGGCAGACAGTTGGTGTCGAACCCCCCCACCTCTATTTAGGCTTGGTTTCTTTATTTTCACATAAATGGCCTCCTTAACACCTCTCTTGAACCAGTCACGTTCCTTTGCCAATATGTTAACATTACAATCTTCAAAGGTATGTCCCTTATCCTTAAGACCCCATGATTCCTCGTTTCCCCCCTGAATCACCCTGAAACCCATGTGTTCCTCAAACCATTACTCTACCATGATCGGACAGGACCATTAATATGGACAATGTGGATGCCTACAGCTTATTAGCGCAACTGGTCTTCATTAGAGATGGCCGAACTTCCTGAAGTTTGGTACGTTTCCAAACCTTGGTAAAAGTTCAGTAGTTTGGAACTAACCCATTAAAGTCAATGGGAGGAAATAGTCTGGACTAATTACAAATAAACTAACAATGGTAACTTACTGTAAACGGCTGTGGCACATTGGAAATGGTCTGTGGAACACGTCACTATCACAAAAACTTGTTTAAACTCTAACTTCTGGGTAATTGTCAGGTTTCCGCATGCTGCATTCGAGGATTTTTGCCGAATGATACATTCGAGGGTTACCAAAATTCTAATAATATATTTGAGGATTACCGAAGATTGAACATTTCATTCGAAGGTTAGCGAATTTGAAAGATACATTTGAGGGTTACGGAACGATACATTCGAGGGCTATTGCCGAAACAGAACATTCGAAGGTTATAGGCGAAATCGAGGGTTAGTGGACGGTGCCTGGAAAATTATCGAATTTTCTATTATTATCGAAAATATGTCCGTAAGTTAAGAAAACCAAACCTGTTTGGAGTTCGGGAAAATTCTAATAGTTCGGGTTTTGTCTGAACTACTAAAGTTCGGGTCGAACTCGGTTTCGGTTCTAAGCCCAACACTTTGTGTTCCTCAGAACGGATCTGGTCTACATGGATAGATCTCGTCTACATGGATAGATCTGGTCTAAATGGATAGATCTGGTCTACATGGACAGATCTGGTCTACATGGATAGATCTGGTCTACATGGACAGATCTGGTCTACATGGACGCGGGAATTAAGTAAGTTTTCTCTTGACTCGAGTATAAAGCCGAGGAGGTTTTTAGTTGAATTTCTTCAAAACCTAAAACCTCGGCTTATAACTCGAGGTATAACGTTAAGCAAAAATGATACCAATACGTTAACTTATCTCCCATTGTTCCCCCCGTTATGTTTACCTTGTCTGGTTTGGCCCTCCCTCTTAAAGCAGCCAGTTCAAAGATTGTTTTATTCTACAATGATCATTCTTTCTATAATAACATGTTCACACTATATAACCAAGAACGCCAAACAGACATAAAGGTCAATAAAACCCCAAAAACTACAATACACGAGCTTGGGCCCTCGTCGGATCGCGTCCTGGAACGTTTAGCCAATCTGCCCATACAACATTGATGTTTTTTCTGGTTGGTGCTCGTAGTTTTGAGGTCATTTGCAGAACACAAGTGTCCCTGTCAGATCGAGAACATGTTCAAGGCGTCAGATGGTAAATCGGGACACAACAATGGAAATTATTTTAAATGACCGTTTACAAGATAAAGTATTTACTTGGCTTTTCACATCCCCCGAGAACTACACTCAGGGATATTATGGACAATATCTGGGCGTGGGGTTATTGGTGTCAACCTGCAAGGAAAGGTCACAAGGTCTCCTATGGCAGACCGAAAGGTTTTCATTTAAGTCCTGCTATGTCCTGTCATTGTGATAGGAAGGGAACTGCCATACAGATAACCAACCAAACCGACCGGAATGTCAGTTACATGCTGTAAGGAAAGATGAGAGGTTGACACTCACCCAGAGAGCATTTGCAGCAATAAGGATCTTAAAGGGATGTCCACCTTTAAACACCAGGTCCAATAGTCTGTTACCTGCCCCTACCTGATACGTATACTCGCACATTATCAGATATTTAAGAGATAATTATTGTCCCGTCGTTCTGGTACAGTAATCTGGCCGTTGAGAAGACGCTTCTAGTAAGTATTACGGACATTCTCTAAGGTCCCAGAGGTTCTCTTCGAGGATGGAAAGAGGACGAGGGGGCAACCAATGGCCTGGCGAATCGGCAAACGAGTGGGTGGGGTAATCTTCAGGTGTGTACAAACCTTTAGCCTCCACACATGATGAGATATCATGCAATACTATGGTTATAATAGGTGGACTGATCCAGAGATCTATCATTCCCACATTGCCTGTTTTGTACCTAAGTTAGAAATCTGACTTGTCAGACTCTGAATCTGTCCATGTAGTCCCTGTCTGTCCAGTTCCAGATCTGTCCATTAGTCCAGATCCGTCCATGTAGACGATCAGTCCATGTAGACCAGATCAGTTCCATGTAGACCATATCATCCATGTTAGACCAGTCAGCTCCATGTCAAAATCCGCCGTGTAGACCAATCAGTCCGTGTAGACCAATCAGTCCGTGTGACCAGATCAGATCCTGTAGAACCAGAACAGTCCTGTGTAGCCCAGATCTGTCCGTGTACCCCAGATCTGTCCCGTGTTAGCCCAGATCAGTCCGTGTAGCCCAGTCAGTCCGTGTAGCCCAGATCAGTCCGTGGACCAGATCTCGGTAGACCAATCAGTCCTGTAGACCAGATCAGTCCCATGTAGACCAGATCAGTCCATGTAGACCAATCAGGTCCATGTAGACCAAATCAGTCCATGTAGACAAATCAGTCCCATGTAGACCAAATCAGTCCATGTTAGACAAAATCAGTCCATGTCAGACCAGATCAGTCCATGTGTAGACCAGATCAGTCCATGTAGACCAGATCAGTCCATTGACCAGATTTCCCATCCTGTAGACCAGATCAGTCCATGTAGACCAATCAAATCCAGTGTAGACGATCATCCATGTAGACCAGATCAGTCCATGTCAGAACCAGATCAGTCCATGTAGACATCAGATCATCCATGTAGACCAGATCAGTCCATGTAGACCATACGTCCATTAACAATAGTTCCGCATGTAACCAGTCCATTTAGACCAGATCAAGTCCATGTAGACCAGATCAGATCAGCCATGGTTAGACCAGATCAGTCCATGGAGACCAGATCTGTCCATGTAGACCAGATCGTCCATGTAGACCAGATCAGTCCAGTGATAACGCAGATCCAATCTTACCACTGCTCTCCCTAATTAATATGTTCTTGCGTACAACAAGGAGCTTAGGACCAGTGAACGAAACGCTGTTGATCCATTGGGTGATTACCAAAAGGGGTTCAAAACTGTGCAGGAAGTGACCATTTATTCTCCAGCAAGTCCCTCTTGTTACTAATGTTGGTGTAGGTTTGTTGTATTTATATATGGGAAGATGTTGGTTTGTTTGTGCTCCAGCTATGTGGGATTCATTTCTGATGCATGACCGCACACTCAGGAGGACCACCAATATTGACAATGTCTTTCCAGAACTTTCTGCTCTACATTCTTCCATGATCAACTGGGACCATTCTGGAAGAGGCTCAATGCTGGAGAGTGGTTTTTAAAGGTACATTCTGTGTTATGTATCAATCTGATCTATGTTACTGTAGGAACATGTTATGGACCCTCTGAGCAGGAGGACTGTCATGCAACTTGTATGTTATATGTATGTTTGTATGTATAGTTTTTTATAAATGGGACGCAGCGCTGTCAGTAATAACAATACAATAAAGTCAATAAAGGGGGATAAATACATACGGTAGATAGTTCAGTACATAAATATATAAATTATAATAGAAGTGCTAGAGTTTTGCCACTAGAGGAAAGGATGGTCCCTGCCCCATACAGCTTACAATCTGTTAGGTGGGTAACACACAGATACAATGGAATGGGTATATCTGTTGCATTCAGCTGGATCAACCTGGACTTGAAGTGTAGTTCTTGAAGACGTTTCGCTAGTCATCCGACTGGATCTCTTCAATTCAGAATGACTGTGTACAAGATCTGTGGCAATTATGTACCCTGGAAATCCCAATAGCATATCACAGCCAGGTTAAGGGTGGTGATTGGATAGTGGTAAGAGGTGTATAGGAACGCCCCAGAGTAAGGTGTCAAAACAGCATTGTACATGGCAACAGTTGGTTGTCGAACCCCCCCACTCCTATTTAGGCTTGGGTTCTTTATTTCACAGTAAATGGCCTCCTTAAACCTCTCTGAACCAGTCGACGTTCCTTTGCCAATATGTAACATTACAATCTTCAAAGGTATGTTCCCTATCCTTAAGACCCATGATTTCCTCGTTTCCCCCCGAATCACCCTGAAACACCATGTGTTCCTCAAAACCATTACTCTACCATGATCTGGACAGGACCATTAATATGACAATGTGGATGCCTACAGCTTATTAGCGCAACTGGTCTTCATTAGAGATGGCCGAACTTCCTGAAGTTTGGTACGTTTCCAAACCTTGGTAAAAGTTCAGTAGTTTGGAAACTAACCCATTTAAAGTCAATGGGAGGAAATAGTCCTGGACTAATTACAATAAACTAACATGGTAATCTACATTGTAACGGCTGTGGCAACATGGAAAGGTCTGTGGAAACACGTCACTATCCACAAAACTTGTTTAAACTTAACTTCTGGGTAATTGTCAGGTTTCCGCATGCTGCATTCGAGGATTTTTGCCGACATGATACATTCGAGGGTTACCAAAATCTAATAATATATTTGAGGATTACCAAGATTGAGACATTTCATTCGAAGGTTAGCGAATTTGAAAGATACATTTTGAGGGTTACGGAACGATACATTCGAGGGCTATTGCCGAAACCGAACATTCGAAGGTATAGGCGAAATCGAGGTTAGTGGACGGTGCCTGGAAAATATCGAATTTCTATTATATACGAAATATGTCCGTTAAGTTAAGAAAACCAAACCTGTTTGGAGTTCGGGAAAATTCTAATAGTTCTTTTGGGGTTTTGTCTGAACTTACTAAAGTTCGGGTCGAACTGGTGGTTTCGGTTTCTAAGCCCAACATTTGTGTTCCTCAGAACGGATCTGGTCTACATGGAAGATCTCGTCTACATGGATAGATCTGGTCTAATGGATGATCTTGCTACATGGAAGATCTGGTCTACTGGATAGATCTGGTCACATGGACCTGATCTGGTTACATGGACAGATCTGGGTCTACACTGGACCGATCTGGTCTACATGGACAGATCTGGTCTCAATGGACTGATCTGGTCTACTGACTACGGACATGCTGATCTGGTATACAGGGAGATCTGGTCTACATGGACTGATCTGGTCTACATGGACTGATCTGGTCTACGTTGATATGGTCTACATGGCATGATATGGTCTACATGGGATTGATCTGCGTCTTACATGGACTGACTGGTCTACATGGACTGATCTGGTCTACATGGACTGATTGGTCTCAGGACTGATCTGGTCTACTGGACGATACTGGTCTACATGGACTGATCTGGTCTACATGGAATGATCTGGTCTACATGGACTGATTGGTCTACATGGACTGATCTGGTCTCACATGACTGATCTGTCTACATGGACTGATGGTCTACATTGGACTGATCTGGTCTTAGCATGGACTGATTTGGTCTACATGGACGGATTTTGGTCTACATGGACTGATTGTCTACATGGACTTGATGTTAGTGCTATTGGTCTACATGGACTGATCTGTCTACATGGACTGATTGGTCTAATATCCTCCACTACAAAACCGGACTGATCTGGTCTACCCTAAGGTTATCCTCATACCTTCCTTTTCACCTCTACAATGGGGAGTCTACAAACACGTGTCTCCACCCTGGTAAGAAGAAACGAAGTCTACGGTTATCCTCATACCGTCCTTTCAACCTCTACAATGGGGAGTCTACAAACCCGTGTCTCCACCCTGGTAAGGAGCAACAAAGTCAAAGGTTATCCTCATACCGTCCTTTCAACCTCTACAATGGGGAGTCTACAAACACGTGTCTCCACCCTGGTAAGGAGCAACAAAGTCTAAGGTTATCCTCATATGTTCCTTTCAACCTCTACAATGGGGAGTCTACAAACACGTGTGTTCACCCTGGTAAGGAGCAACAAAGCCTAAGGTTATCCTCATACCTTCCTTTCAACCTCTACAATGGGGAGTCTACAAACACGTGTGTTCACCCTGGTAAGGAGCAACAAAGTCTAAGGTTATCCTCATACCTTCCTTTCAACCTCTACAATGGGGAGTCTACAAACACGTGTCTTCACCCTGGTAAGGAGCAACAAAGCCTAAGGTTATCCTCATACCTTCCTTTCAACCTCTACAATGGGGAGTCTACAAACACGTGTGTTCACCCTGGTAAGGAGCAACAAAGCCTAAGGTTATCCTCATACCTTCATTTCAACCTCTACAATGGGGAGTCTACAAACACGTGTCTCCACCCTGGTCAGGAGCAACAAAGTCTAAGGTTATCCTCATACCTTCCTTTCAACCTCTACAATGGGTAGTCTACAAACACGTGTCTCCACCCTGGTAAGGAGCATCAAAGTCTACGGTTATCCTCATACCGTCCTTTCAACCTCTACAATGGGTAGTCTACAAACACGTGTCTTCACCCTTGTAAGGAGCAACAAAGTCTAAGGTTATCCTCATACCTTCATTTTAACCTCTACAATAGGAAGTCTACAAACACGTGTCTTCACCCTGGTAAGAAGCAACAAAGTCTAAGGTTATCCTCATACCTTCCTTTCAACCTCTACAATGGGGAGTCTACAAACCCGTTTCTCCACGCTGGTAAGGAGCAACAAAGTCTAAGGTTATCCTCCTACGTTCCTTTCAACCTCTACAATGGGGAGTCTACAAACACGTGTCTTCACCCTGGTAAGGAGCAACAAAGCCTAAGGTTATCCTCATACCTTCCTTTTCACCTCTACAATGGGGAGTCTACAAACCCCTATGTAATTATAATGATATTAAATCACTGAGAGTTCGGTTGTGTCTATATAATGTCAGGCACAGACTGAGTTATACTACCAGGGAAGCTTTGGGTTCCACCTGTTATAAGGGATATGTATCCCCTACGTGCTGTAATTATAAGGATATTAAGAAGTCTCTGAGATTCTGTGCCTATTTATAAGGTACCAGACACAGACTGCTTATCCGTGGGTCGACTCTTGGTACACTATGTTTATGGATTGTTCGCCCTACGAAGTGTAAATTATAAGGAGTATTAGGAGTCACCTGCGGAGTCTGTTGCCTATATAAAAAGGTAACAAAGGACAAGCGAGTATCAGTAACTCTGGGTAACCACTCATGTATTTAGGGATAATGTTCCCTACTGTGAATTAGAGGAAATTAGAATCACTTCGGATTTCTGTTGCATAGGTAAGGTATTTCTACATGTCTGGAATTGCCGTATGTAGCCAGTTTGCACCTAAGGGACCGAACAACGGTCGCCATGGTTTTCAACAAAATTTTGAAACTCCTATTCAAGACCTATTTGAAATTCCCCACCATGCAAACCGCCCCTTAATCTCCGTAATGCGTCTTGAAAGCCTATGGAAATTATGTCCCGGTAGATAGGTCTCTGGGCAATTTTTTCCTTGCCCAATCACAGTTTGTGTTCTATAGACCCATCTCATCTCCGTTCAGTCATTGCAAACAATGAAAGATACCTCTTCTATAGTTCTGATTATTTGGTTGAATTCTCCAAATTGATCAGAAAATTTATGCCGTGTTGGAGCCTTTTAGTTTTGTGATCTGAATTGTAACGCATTACACATATATCCTATACAATTTACGATCTGATCCTGTATTCAATTCCTGAGATCTGGTTGTGTCTATTATCCTCCTCTTCTATCAACCACTCCTTGAAGGTGGGTTGACCTTATAAAGAATTCAGGCTGCAGTGTATGATTGGTCATTAGAAGGCTCAGGTTATTTATTGGTTCCTCCTGTGCCTTTAAGGGTTTTATCTGACTGACGAGCCATAGAATGAGATATTTTATATAAACCTGTCAAAGCTCATAGGTACCATCATTCCCTTGGTACTATACAGTAGAAACCAACACCAACTCAATAGCTGTGTATTTTTTTGCATCATGGCAATGGAAATTGGCCTCATGGAAGACCAAACGTCCGCTCGGATTTACATATCGTATTCCTTTGGACTTGCAGTGATTTTTCCCGGTATTGGTGTGTTTGCCAGTTTCACAATCACTTCACAACACACAGCGTAGATGGCCCCTTTTATAATATCCGTAGCCACCTGAGCCGCCATAGAATTTTGACGGAAAATTCTCCTCATTGACTATACTGGGAAATCTGTAATAGTTTTGATGTTTCCTACTGGACCAAACATTTCGGTGGATTTTTCAATACCCACCAGCCTAGACCATCAGGGTAAAATATCCGTCTGTTTGGCCGGCAGCACTGGGTTTATTGAATAGCAGATGAGGTTCCGTGTTCATTAAACAAGTAGCCCCCCTAGTCCGCTTATTATACTGTGCCTTACCGATCAATGATAATCTGTTAACAATACAAATGATTTAAGCACTACAGGGCGGAAGGACAGAAATTCAATTTAAACCATATTAGGTACCAAAAACCCATTATCTTGTCTTTGTTTTTACTGTCTGCTCCTTTAAAAATGAAATTTCCCCTCCTGTTAGATTAGGCTTGTTAGTAAGTCAACTAACAGTATGCGAAGCGGCAGCGAAGACCTGTACGTAGATAAGTGGTGGGTGTGAGCAAGCAACGACCCTCTGTTTCTCTCACTGTCAACTCATGCTATTCCGTCTCTCTACGCATCCTTTAAAAACCACGGTGACTGCCTACCGTCTGTGTGGTGGATGCTGAGCCAGAGAATTCTCTGAGCGACATTGGAAGGGTCCACCAGAACTAATAATAATTTATAAAAGATTTATGTTCTAGGAGGTCACATTAAAGGGTCACTATGGTGGTACTCACCTTTTAAATCTATTTTGGTTTGTCATTTAATTATTAATGGTTAGTCAGTGCTCCTATTCCCCCCCCCTCTCCCTTATTCACTGCCTCCTTGTAGTTCTGTCCTGTCTGCGACACTTATAAAGTTCTGCACAGAATCACCATGGCCACTGCTCTGCTTACACATCTCCCGATCCCTCCCTGCTTGGGTCCTTTTCTCTGCGATTCTCTTATTCAGTGTGCTGGCATCACTTAATATCCTAGTAAGAAGTCAGGGATGGGGAACCATATTATTTTTCGTTGCCGCATTACTGAGTAGTGACAGGTTTGCTTTCACCCTCGAAATGCTGTTATCTGATTCATAGATTATATTTGTCTCATAATCTTGGGTTGTTTTTTGTTTCCCGAATTAAATAGCCGTTTCGGATATAGCAGTGGATCTGCTGTTATCTTTTTTGAAATGAAACACCTTTAAGTCTTTTAGGATCTACCAACGATGGGGAGTTTATAGATTAAATATAGGAAAGGCTGTATCTGTATGTGTGTTGTAATTTTTTCTCACTATTACCCCATACTAAAGAAACTTAAATAACGTAATTAAAGTTTAATACTAAGCGTATATTAGGAAATAGAAAATCTATAATGTTTAAAATAGTTACAGAGCTGGTACCCCATTTTAAAATGGAAATAGTCAATATGGGAAGGTTTAGCTGTTTGACGAATGAAAACCCAAAAGAAACTTACTGGTGTTTCAGGATTACACCCAATGAATGGTGCTGTGTTTAGTTAAACCATGTGACCAGTCTTAGCCAATCAAAATAACTCGGTATGCTATACAGGAGTGGATGTCGTGTATCATTGAGGAACAATAAGAGAGAGAAAATTGCAGTGTCCATCGCCTAGTTCTCTACGGAATGCTGGGAGTGAAAATATTGGAATTTTTGGGCAAGTTCTTTTTAGAGAATTGAGGACGTGACAGTACCTTCTGTTTTAAGAAGGCTTTTTCATTTTATGTTTTAGCTGTATAAGCACCCTCACCTTGAGCTATATAGCTGTGGTGGTATCATGTGCTCCCAGTCCTACGACTTCCATAGGCCGTGAATCTGTGTATTGCACTGATGAATCTTAAACATAATTAATAACATGTCATGTCTACAGGTCGGATCGAATTGCGGTATTGCATGTTCCATGCAGCAGTTTCGGACCATGTATTAGCCACAAGACATAAAGTAGGAACTTTGTGTGGTCTCCAAGCATTTATCGTGCACCACTTTTAGTAGAATTTTGCATGAAGGGGCATTTTTATATTCTGATTCCGTGGTTAGGTTTCAAAATAATGGTTTGTCAGTACAAAGCAATGTAATGTACAGACGATTGTATTTGCAGGACCATAGATTTTCATGATTGATTCGAATCTTATCGGATACCTTGTTTTTGAACTACAGATCCCAGAATCCCGGTCCTTTCAATACCCCTGACCAGAATGGCCTGGTACACACGAAAGATATTTTGGCTTGATCTGACTCTCATCCAATCAGATACTTTGGAATTACATATGACAATGAACGTCCTGTGATTTTATATTGTGGATGTGTAGCTTTATTTTCCATGTTTTCCTATAGGACGTAAATCTAGTTCTAGTGTATTTACAACTTGTTTCTTTTACCTCTTTAGCTTTGCCAGAAAACACCTTGATGTCTTTCCAAAGGGCATTGGAACGCCAACTAATACGGCCTTGAGGCTGATTGTCATGGTAAGGTAGGGTATAACTTCTTATCTAGGCTATTTTGTTGCATAGTTGATTTCTCTTGCTTATTTATTCATGGAGAGTAGGGGAAAGATTTTGTTATGAAGATGAAGCTTAGGCTTCATTACTCATATCTCTGCAAGGGAGCCATGGTAGACTTCCCATGTAGATGTAAATGAAGGTATGAGGATAACCTTAGACTTTGTTTCTCCTTACCAGGGTGGAGAACACGTGTTTGTAGACTCCCCATTGTAGAGGTTTGAAAGGAAGGTATGAGGATACCTTAGACTTTGTTTCTCTTACAGGGTGAAGACACGTGTTTGTAGACTCCCCATTGTAGAGGTTAAAAGGAAGGTATGGAGGGATACCTTAGACTTGTTTCTCCTTCCAGGGTGGAGACACGGGTTTGTAGACTCCCCATTGTAGAGGTTGAATGGAAGGTATGAGGATAACTTTAGACTTTGATGCTCCTTACCACCAGGTGGAGACAGTGTTTGTAGACTCCCCTTGTAGAGGTTAAAAGAAAAGTATGAGGATAACCTTAGACTTTGTTCTCCTTACAAGGGTGAAGACCGACAGTGTTTGTAGACTCCCCATTGTATAGAGTTAAAAGGAAGGTATGAGGATAACCTTAGACTTTGTTGCTCCTTACCAGGGTGGAGACACGTGTTTGTAGACTCCCCATTGTAGAGGTTGAAAGGAAGGTTAGGAGGATACAATAGAATTTATGCTCCTTACCAGGGTGGAGACCTGTTTTGTAGACTCCCCATTGTTAGAGGTTGAAAGGAAGGTTTGAGGATACCTAGACTTTGTTGCTCCTTACCAGGGTGAGACACGTGTTTGTAGACTCCCCATTGTAGAGGTTGAAAGGAAGGTATGAGGATAACCTTAGACTTTAATGCTCCTTACCAGGGTTGAAGACACGTGTTTGTAGACTCCCCATTGTAGAGGTTGAAAGGAAGGTATGAGGATAACCTTAGACTTAATGCTCCTTACCCGGTGGTGAAGACACTGTTTGTAGACTCCCCATTGTAGAGGTTTGAAAGGAAGGTATGAGGAACCTTAGACTTTGATGCACACACCGGGGTGAAGCCCTACCAGGGTGAGACACGGTTTGTAGACTACCCATTGTAGAGTTAAAAGGAAGGTAGAGGATAACCTTAGACATCGTTTCTCCTTACAAGGGTGGAGACACGTGTTTGTAGACTCCCCTTGTAGAGGTTGAAAGGAAGGTATGAGGATGACCTTAGATTTTTGTTGCTCCTGACCAGGATGGGACACTGTTTGTAGACTCCCCATTGTAGAGGTTTAAGGACGGTATGAGGATAACCTTAGACTTTGTTACGCCTTACCAGGGTGGACACGTTTTGTAGACTCCCATTTTAGAGGTTGAAAGGACGGTATGAGGATACCTTAGACTTTGATGCTCCTTACAAGGGTGGGAGAAACGTGTTTTGTACTCCCCATTGTAGAGGTTTAAAAGGAAGGTATGAGGATAACCTTAGACTTTGTTGCTCCTTACAAGGTGGAACAGTGTTTGTAGACTCCCATTTGTAGAGGTTAAAAGGAATGTATGAGGATAACCTTAGACTTGTTGCTCCTTACCAGGGTGGAGACACGTGTTTGTAGACTCCCCATTGTAGAGGTTGAAAGGAAGGTATGAGGAAACCTTAGACTTTGTTGCTCCTTACAAGGGTGGAGACACGTGTTTGTAGAACTCCCCATTGTAGAGGTTGAAAGGAAGGTATGAGGAAACTAGACTTTGATGCTCCTTACCAGGGTGAAGACACGTGTTGGTAGACTCCCATTGTAGAGGTTGAAAGGAAGGTTGAGGATAACAATTGAATTTATTGCTCCTTACCAGGGTGGAGACACGTGTTTGTAGACTCCCCATAGTAGAGGTTGAAAGGAAGGTATGAGGATAACCTTAGACTTTTATGCTCCTTACCAGGGTGAAGACACGTGTTTGTAGACTCCCCATTGTAGAGGTTGAAAGGAAGGTATGAGGATAACAATAGAATTTATTGCTCCTTACCAGGGTGGAGACACGTGTTTGTAGACTCCCCATTGTAGAGGTTAAAAGGAAGGTATGAGGATAACCTTAGACATTGTTTCTCCTTACCATGGTGGAGACACGTGTTGTAGACTCCCCATTGTAGAGTTGAAAGGAAGGTATGAGGATAAACCTTAGGCTTTGTTGCTCCTTACAGGGGGAACACACGTGTTTTGTAGACTCCCCATTGTAGAGGTTGAAAGGAAGGTATAGGATAACCTTAGGCTTTGTTGCTCCTTACCAGGGTGAACACACGTGTTTGTAGACTCCCCATTGTAAGAGGTTGAAAGGAACATATGAGGATAACCTTAGACTTTGTTGCTCCTACCAGGGGTGAGACACGTGTTTGTAGACTCCCCATTGTAGAGGTTGAAAGGACGGTATGAGGAAAACCTTTGACTTTGTTCTCCTTACCAGGGTGGAGACACGGGTTTTGTAGACTCCCCATTGTAGAGGTTGAAAGGACGGTATGAGGATAACCGTAGACTTCGTTCTTCTTACCAGGGTGGAGACACGTGTTGTAGAATCCCCATTGTAGAGGTGAAAAGGAAGGTATGAGGATAACCTTAGGTTTTGTTGCTCCTTACCAGGGTGGAGACACGGAAGGTGATCTCATTACCGTCCTTCCAACCTCACAATGGGGAGTCTACAAACACGTGCTCCACCGGTGTAAGGGCAACAAAGTCTAAGGTTATCCTAACCTCCTTTCAACCTCTACAATGGGGAGTCTACAAAACACTGTGTCTTCACCCTGGTAAGGAGCAAATACAAAGTTACACGGACTGATCTGGGCTACACGGACTGATCTGGGCTACACGGACTGATCTGGGCTACACGGACAGATCTGGGCTACACGGACTGATCTGGTCTACACGGACTGATCTGGTCTACACGGACTGATTTGGTCTACACGGACTGATTTGGTCTACACGGACTGATCTGGTCTACATGGGCTGATCTGGTCTACATGGACTGATCTGGTCTACATGGACTGATCTGGACTACATGGACAGATCTGGACTACATGGACAGATCTGGACTACATGGACAGATTCAGAGTCTGACAAGTCAGATTTCTAACTTTAGGTAAAACAGGCAATGTGGGAATGATAGATCTCTGGGATCAGTCCACCTATTATAACCATAGTATTGCATGATAATCTCATCATGTGTGGAGGCTAAAGGTTTGTACACACCTGAAGATTTACCCCACCCACTCGTTTGCCGATTCGCCAGGCCATTGGTTGCCCCCTCGCTCCTCTTTCCATCCTCGAAGAGAACCTCTGGGTACCTTAGAGAATGTCCGTAATACTTACTAGAAGCGTCTTCTCAACTGCCAGATTACTGTACCAGAACGGGGACAATAATTATCCTTAAATATCTGATAATGTGCTGAGTATACTGTATCAGTTAGGGGCAGGTAACAGACTATTGACCTGCTGTTTTAAAGGTGGACATCCCCTTTAAGATCCTTATTGCTGCAATGCTCTCTGGGTGAGTGTCAACCTCTCATCTTTCCTACAGCATGTAACTGACATCTCCGGTCGGTTGCGTTATTCTGTATGGCAGTTCCCTTCCTATCACAATGACAGGACATAGCAGGACTTTAAATGAAACCTTTCGGTCTGTCCATAGGAGACCTTGTTGACTTTCCTTGCAGGTTGACACCAATAACCCACGCCCAGCATATTGTCCATAATATCTCCTGAGCTGTCTAGTTCGGGGATGTGAAATCCAAGTAAATACTTTATTCTTGTAAACGGTTCATTTAAAATAACTTTCCATCTGTTGTGTCCCGATTTACCATCTTGACGCCTTGAACATGTTTCTAGAATCTGACAGGGAACCTTGTGTTCTGCAAATGACTCAAACTACCCGAGCCAACCAGAAACTACATCAATGTTTGTATGGGCAGATTGGCTAAACGTTCCAGGATCGATTCCGACGAGGGCCCAAGCTCTGTGTAGTGTAGTTTTTGGGTTTTATTGACCTTTATGTCTGTTTGGCGTTCTTGGTTATATCTGTGTAACATGTTATTTATAGAAATGAATGATCATTGTAGAATAAAACAATCTTTGAACTGCTCTTTTAAGAGGGAGGCCAACCAGACAAGGTAAACATAACGGGAGGGACCAATGGGAGATAAGTTAACGTATTTGGTATCATTTTTGCTTACCGTATATACTCGAGTATAAGCCGAGGTTTTTAGGTTTAAAAATCAACCTAAAAACCTTGCCTCGGCTTATACTCGAGTCAAGAGAAAACTTACCTTAATTCCAGATGCAGCCGCGAGTCAGGAAGGAAAGCTGGCAGTTCCCAGTAGTTCTTCGCGGGTGCGCGATGATGACGTCATTACACAGCCGGGAAGCAGTACTGGGAACTGCCGGCTCTGCACAGAGCGAGCGGCAGCCGGCGGAGAGATGAAGACTGAAGACTGGCCGGGTACGGTAAGTGAACTGGGGGGGCTGTAGGGTGGGGGACAGTATGCCATACAGTAACACTCAATACCTTTCTACTGTAGGTGTTTGGAAATTACAACTCCCAGCAACGAAAGCATGCTAGGAGTTGTAGTTTCCAAACATCTACAGTGGAAAGGTATTAGGGTTACTGTATGGGATTACTGTACATTTAAAGGGCAACTATCTACCCTCGGCTTATACTCGAGTCAATCATGGTTTTCTGATTTTGCAGGCAAAAATGTGTACCTCGGCTTATACTCGAGTATATACGGTATGTTGTTCCACCTTGTTCCAGTAGGGATAATTTACCTATAAAAAATGTTACATTTGAGTAGTGATGGCCCAGTTCGCGGATCCGAACCCGAATCCGCGGCGGATTTACCTTGTTCGCCAACGGCGGATATCGCGGATTTTCCGGTTTTACGCCTTCCGAACTTTTCCGAGCTGTGTTTTCGAAAATTTTCGAAATTACGAGGTTTTCTCGTATTTTCGAAAATGCACGAAAAAAACGTATTTTCGAAAATTTTGGAAATTACGAGGATTTAACGTTTTTTCGGAAATGCATGAAAATACGTATTTTCGAAAATCTTCGAAATTACGAGGATTTCTCGTATTTTCAAGGTTTATTTCATTTTAATGGGTCCGCTCGCGGATTTTCGAATTTGCGAGTTTTTTCGAAAATTCGCGGATCCTCGAGCGGACCGGATTTTGCGAAGTTCGGACATCTCTACATTTGAGACATGGACTTGCCCTTAAATAAAACATTGTTACATTTTCCACTGCTTAAAGAGTTCTGATTGGGTAGATGGTATAATGTGTGTACCTTGAAGTAGAGGTGTTGACAAATAACGACAACACAATAACGTGCTACCACCAAGTGAATGTGCTCTCATCCCCAGACTTCCAACACAGCCCACACAGACCCTGTCCTATGCGTCCTGTGGGAAGCAATTTTTTTCCTAAAATAGGCAGGTTGGGCACCTATAACATGGAAAGTGATGAATAATAAAATGTGTACATAATTCCTAACCAAAGTTATACCTGTGTGATCAATGAAAACGTGACTTCCTTAACCACCTCCTCCACTCTCCCAGTGGTACAGACATGCTCAGTATGATTTATCTAGGGAGGGAACGAGCAGCTGTCCAATTAGCTACTTTGTATCTTCCTGTATAAAGGGGAGGGCAGTAAAATGGTTTGTGAGAGTAGCCGCAGAACACAGGATAGATCATTGTTTATCCCATAGAAAAGCAGGTCGTGCATCATTTAATCAGGCATTTCTGATCTACCAGTCAATTTAAAAAGCGTTTTAGACCATTGTTTTCCTTTCATAAAAAGTTTGTCTGTTAAGAATGGAGGCAGAGAAGGGTTAAAGTTAGGGAAGGGGTTAAATCTTCCGCTTACCATTTCTGTGTTCTTTCCATCTCCTGGGCCATAAGGATCTTGGAAGGGACACGTTGGTTGGAGTTTAATCAGTTCTCTAAATGTTATTAGTTTCCTACCACTCGATAACCGTTCCCTGCCAGGTGCCAAGTTTGAATAATTAGCGTTGGGTCTGCACTCTGCTGATATTGTGAATTTCACCTGCAGAGAGAACCTGCCCTCCCCCTGGATACAATTATAGAAACACCTTGTGTAAAGATGCAATAAGACACATTACCTGCAGATTGTACTAACAATGCAGAGCAAATCCCAAAATCTCTAATCTGAGGGTCATGGAAAATCTAGTGATTGAGTTAAATGGGATTGGACTGTTGACCATTTCTGTTACGTCCCTTTGAACACTAGACGTGCAATGCTCTGCTGGCTATAATCTTCATAGATTTCTTTTTCCAGAGCTTCTTTTTCCAGGTTTGGGGCAATTCCCCAAGGTTTGAGTATCTGCTGTAATGGTCTTGGTTTAATGGTACAACCAGGTCATAACCAACAGTCCATAGTCTATATTGTTTCCATTAATAACTCTTGCTTGTTTGGATTGTAGACTGACCCTTACTGGACAGTAGGATCCCTTCCATCTCATGATTCCACCGAGGCTGAGAATCAATCTGTCTGCAAACTGACCGAGCTGCTACTTCTAGCCAAAGAGTTTAACGCAACGCTGCTTCTTAATGTCCACCCTCTGCCAAGTGAGCACCCATACTCCAACACCTACATCAACATCACAGTCAACACCATCTTGGCTTCCGGCATCGCAGAGAACCTGGTAAGTTTGCTAATATCTGACTCTCCTTTCCCCGTCCCAATCGCCACTTTGGTTTACATTCACAATAATTTTCCTATGCAAAACACCCCATTAATGACCACTAGAGGCGCTGTTGATGTTGCAGGGTACAGTCTATGCCTTGGTTACATCTAACGAGACCGTTTTTGTTTAGAAATGCAGTCTTGGTCCCATGGGTAATTTAAATTTTCACTGTTAATGTAGGTACTCGGGTTTCTCAAGTATTTCTCGTGAAAATAAGTCATTGGTGTGTTCCCAGGGGCGATCCATTTTATTACTGCAGAAACGCACACACAACGTTGGTTTCCTTTATCAAGTGTTGGATTTCTGTCCGATAAGAGCTCGTGCCCATTGGTTCATAGCTGGCTCTCATTTTCCATTTTGTCTGATGAAATCCAATCAGATTCCTGCTTATAACATTACATGGGAACTCTTGGGAAAGATTGTGTACACTTCATTTGTGGCCTCTTGGGCCTGGTACAAACAGGGATTTATTTAAAGGGTTTGTCCACCTTCCATACAACCTTTTTCTGTAGCGTAGTGGACCCTCTCCCACCCCCAAGAATCAGAAAGGTACTTACAGAGCTTCATTCCCCTCGCGCTCTGATCCGTCCCTCTGCTTGCAGGAAATTGCAAGCAGGGGGCCGGACCGACAACTGTATCAGTGATTGGCTGAGAGGCAGCCAATCACAGAAGTGGCTGCCGGCAGTGCAGAATGCTGGGGGACTGAAGCTCTAAGTACGTTACTGGGGGGAAAAAAATGGCGGTTGGGGGTGGGATAGGGTCCACTACACTACAGGAAAAGGATTCAAAGGTAGGGCACAGGGCAGCAAACAGGGATCAGGAGGGAGGGGGAGGGAGGGCTTCACTGAGCATGCCTGAAACCTCTCAGAGGACAGGTAAGAGGTGGAAACCTTATCACTCACAGACAGGCTCCTACTCTTCACTATCTGGGACTTTGGACAGAGATTACAGGCAGTGGCGGCGCTAGATTGGGGCATGTGCCCCAGTTCACAAAATAAGTGCCCCCCACAGTGCCCCCCTTCCAAACCTTCCTGCTTTTCCCGTATGTTCCGGCCGGGCAATGTAAGTTGTAAATAAAGTTTTCTTTAAAATAAACTTTATTAAGACCGAGCACTGCCTGGCCAGCAGGAGTTCCGCACAGGACGGGGATGCAGAAAGGAAGTGGATGTTGCAGGACTGTCTGTAACTCTGCCGGGCAGAATCAGCAGCAATTTAAGCCCAGGAGGTGTGACAGGCACTAAGCAGGCAGCAGCTGGACACTCCCCTCACTCACAGGGCACAGCAATGCCTGGAAGTACCAATACTGGGTGCAGAGGGAACAATATTTATTTTACACCAAAGATCAACTATTGTCTGTGATTATCAATCTTATTATCTGTCATTATTATCAATGTATCTCTGTATCTCTCTCATCTATCTGTCTGTCTAATCTATCTGTCTATCTATCTAATCTATCTCTCATCTATCTGTCTGTCTATCTATCTATCTGTCATTATTATCAATGTATCTCTGTATCTCTCTCATCTATCTGTCTGTCTAATCTATCTGTCTATCTATCTAATCTATCTCTCATCTATCGTCTGTCTATCTATCTGTCATTATTATCAATGTATCTCTGTATCTCTCTCATCTATCTGTCTGTCTATCTATCTGTCATTATTATCAATGTATCTCTGTATCTCTCTCATCTATCTGTCTGTCTAATCTATCTGTCTATCTATCTAATCTATCTCTCATCTATCTGTCTGTCTATCTATCTATCTGTCATTATTATCAATGTATCTCTGTATCTCTCTCATCTATCTGTCTGTCTAATCTATCTGTCTAATCTATCTCTCATCTATCTGTCTGTCTAATCTATCTATCTCTCTATCTCTCATCTATCTGTCTGTCTAATCTATCTATCTAATCTATCTCTCATCTATCTGTCTGTCTAATCTATCTGTCTATCTATCTAATCTATCTCTCATCTATCTGTCTGTCTATCTATCTGTCTATCTATCTATCTGTCATTATTATCAATGTATCTCTGTATCTCTCTCATCTCTCTCTCTTCTCTCTGACATCACTCTCATCTATCTATCATCTATCTATCTGTCTGTCTATCTATCTATCTCTCTATCTGTCATTATCTATTTATCTCTGTATCTCTCATCTATCTGTCTGTCTGACTATCTCTCTCTCTCATCTCTCTCTCTTCTCTCTGACATCACTCTCATCTATCTATCATCTATCTATCTATCTATCTATCTATCTATCTATCTATCTATCACTCTATCTATCTATCATCTAACTATCTATCATCTATCTATCTATCTATCATCTATCTATCTATCATCTATCTATCTATCTATCTATCTATCTATCTATCTTACTTTTATTATACCAGTAAATTCTCAATTTATATAGTATCCCTGTACCACCAGAACTACGTATTTTATTAATACCAGTAATTTTCAATATTATATAGTATCCCCGTACCAACCAGAACTGTACCAGTATATGTAGTAATACCAGTAATTCTCAATATTATATAGTCTAACCCGTACCAACCAGAACTACAGTATATGTATTAATACCAGTAATTTTCAATATTATATGTATCCCTGTACAAACCAGAACTACTTATGTATTAATACCAGTAATTCTCAATATTTATATAGTATCCCTGTACAACCAGAACTACAGTCATTATTAATACCAGTAATTCTCAATATTATATAGTATCCCTGTAACCGACCAGAACTACAGTAATTGTATAATACCAGTAATTCTCAATATTATATAGTATCCCTGTACCAACCAGAACTACAGTATATGTATTAATACAGTAATTCTCAATATATATAGTACCCAGTACCAACACAGAAACTACAGTATATCTATTATACCAGTAATTCTCAATATATATATATTATCCCCGTACCACCAGAACACAGTATATGTATTAATACAAGTAACTTCAATATTATATAGTATTCCCGACCAACCAGAATACAGATATGTATTAATACCAGTAATTCCAATATTATAGTATCCCGTGTACCAACCGAACTACCGGATATATTATATATATATATATATTTATATATATCTTATATATATATATATATATATATATAGTTCATGTTCAAATGCACTCACCAATATACCAAAGTGTACTATATTCGTGCCTCCAGGTCACACAGCTCCCATTCGCTATGTGTAATATATGAGTTCAAATTTCGAATATAATTCCCGGCACCTGGTTGTCTTGTGAAACCAACAAAACTTTATCAACGTTTCGACGTCCTCGCAACTAGGTAGATTCCTGATGAAGACTATCCTGCGAGACTCGAAACGTGATAAAAGTGATTGGTTTTCACAGACTACAGTGTGCCCAGAATTATATTCGAAATTTACCATATTATATATATAGTATATATATATAATATATATATTATTTAATACCAGTAATTCCAATATTATAGTATCCCCGTACCAACCAGAACTACATTATGTATAATACACGTAATTCTCAATATTATAGTATTCCCTACCAACCAGAACTACAGTATTGTCTTAATACCAGTAATTCTCAATATGTAAGTATCCCCGACCAACCATAAGTAAAGAATAGTATATATATATATATATATATAAATATAATATATATATATCAGGTTCAATGCACATCACCATATACCATTTATTTACTATATTCAGGTGCTCCAGGTCACACAGCTCCCATTCGCTATGTAATATTATGGTTCAAATTTCGAATATATTCCCGGCACACTGTTGTCTTGTGAAAACCAATCACTCTTTATTCAACGTTTCACGTCTCGCAGCGACGTTAGGGTAGGATGGCCTGATGAAGACGTCCTGCGAGACGTCGAAACGTTGAATAAGATGTGATTGGTTTTCACAAGACAACAGTGTGCCGATGATTATTTCGAAATTTAACCATATATATATATATATATATATATATATATAGATATATTATAGTATAATACCAGTAATTCTCAATCTTATATGTATCCCTGTACCAACCTGAACTACAGTATATGTATTATCCAGTATTCTCATATTATATCCCCGTACCACCAAACTACAGCATATTATTATCCCAGTAATTTCATTTATATAGTATCCCCGTACACACCAGAACTACAGTATATGTTAATACCATTAATTCTCAATATTATATAGTATCCCTGTACCAACCAACTAACAGTATATGTATTATATCAGTAATTCTCAATATTATATAGTATCCCCGTACCAACCAGAACTACAGAATCATGTATTAATACCAGTAATTCTCAATGTTATATAGTATCCCCGTACACAACCAGAACTCAGATATGTATTATACAGTATTCCCATATTATAAGTATCCCTACCCAACCAGAACTACAGTATGTTTATTAACTACCAGTATTCTCAATATTTAATAGTATCCGGTACAACAAGACTACTACTTGTTATTATACCAGTAATTCTCAAATTATATAGTGTCCTGTACCACTAGAATACATATATGTATTAATACCAGTAATTCTCATATTATATTATCCAGTACCAACCAGACTACAGTATATGTTATTATACCATGAATTCTCAATATTATTAGTATCCCCGTACCACCCAGAACTACGTATAGGTATTATACAAGGAATTCTCAATATTATATAGTACCCCCGTACCAACCCAAACTACAGTATAATGTATTAAACCAGTAATTCTCATATTGTTAGTATCCCCAACCAACCAAACTACGAATATATATTATATATATATATCTATATATATTAGATATATATATATAATATTAAACCAGTAATTCTCAATTTATATATAGTATCCCTGTACCAACTGAACTACAGTATATGTATTATACCAGTAATTCTCAATATTATATATCCCCTTACCAACGAACTACAGAATATGTATTACCAGTAATTCTCAATGTTTATATATCCCCGTACCAACAGACACTACAGTATATTATTAATACCATAATCTCTCAATTATAATTATCCCCTGTACCAACCAGAACACGTATATGTATTAAACCAGTATTCTCAATATATATATCCCGTACCAACAAGACTCACATTAAGATTAATACCAGTAATTCTCAATATTATATGTATTCCATGTAACAAACCATGACTACGAATATGTAATACCAGTAATTCTCATTATATTTCCCCTACCAACCAGAACACAGTATATGTATTAATACCAGTTATTAATGACTGTGCCATTACCGCCATCTGCTATGCAGACAGTTCCACCTGTCACACACACACACACACACCAACACACACACACACACAACCCACACACACAAACACACCAACACACACAACCACCCACACACACACCCACACACACACACACACCACACACACCCACAACACAACACACACACACACACACACACACACACACAAACACACACACACACACACCACACAACACACACAAACACACACCACCACCACACACAAACAACACAACACACAACCACCACACACACACACACACACACACACACACACACACAGCATCCCCTGAGAGCCAAGGGCAGGTTTGCGCTGTGTATTTGAGTCGGTGGACATGTAGATGATGTGATTGGTTAATATATGGTTCACCCCCCATTTAAAGGCTGGAAGTTTTTATTTTTAAAGTTCTATTGGGGACCAGGTAATCCCACCTTCCCTGCACAGCACTGTCTGGGGCTTTTCTGCACACACAGTACTGGGCAGACATTGTTCCAGGAACCAAGATGGCGGATTTGACCTCACTGACAGGTGCACAGGATGTGATGTCATTTTATTATTGTAACAGCTGGTTCCCTTTGTTACTGATCTACACATACTATATAATACAATGTATATGTATCCAGCAATTCGCTGCACATTTCATCCCATATAGTCCGTTACTGACGGACAAAGGGGAAGTAAAGGCGGATTCTCGTTTTGCACTAAAATAAGACAATAAGCTGCACAGATTTCTTGGTTATTTGTGGTTGATATTTAACTGGCAGGGAAATGAATGGGTTAATAGTCACCCCAATCCCAGGGCTCTGAGTACACAGGGACCTGCTGGAGTTTTCCCTACAATAAGACCTGTCAGTAGGGAGGAGGCACAGCGGGAAGCCCCTTTGTTCGCTGGTGATTAGCTAGGGGCCGTCCCACAATGCACTCTGCTCGCCGTTTAAAGGGATATTATTCAGGGAATCTGTCAGATGTTGTCAATGTGCCCGTTTCCGTAGTAACCAGCCTGGCCAATCCCTGGGATGTGGTCCCATTGAGGATGTACCATGTGCGGTGACTGGCACACACTGGACTCACTCTCCAGCCTGACAGGGTCTATTTCTATCCAGGATCCGGATACAGACAATGGGGTGGATGTGACTTGCCCTGGGGGACCCTTATTTCTTCCCACGGAGGGGTTGTGGCCCCTGAGAGCCAATGATTCCCCATGTGACCGAACGGGGGGCCCTGACACCTGGAGGATCCCAAGATGTTGAAGCTGAAAGCATTATGTATGGATTACTGGCAGTTCCTGTGTCTGCAGCCCCTGCACGGATTCTATAGAAGGTACAATGGGCCCCGTGGGGCAGGGACACGGAGCTCCCTAACACGCCAATCTCCCCTTATAGCGCCCTGACCTCAGACATCCCTAGACAGAGATTTACTAAGGACAGGGTATGGGAGTTGCAGTTTAACAACCTCTCGTGTTCTCCAATTCATTCAATGTGTTTAATGTGTTTAAATGTTTAAGGCGTGGGGCCCTTTGAAGCTTAGGACCCATATTAAACCTTTTTTTAGTCTGGGGAGTTTGGGGGTTTATTGAACTTTCTCCATTTAACGCCAATAGGATTTACAGAGAGAGCAATCAGTAGGACTGCACCACTGGAGAGGGAGGTGTGTGTGTCTGTGTGTGTGTGGGGGGGGGGGTGCGGTGGGGGCAGGTGGTGCCATTCCTATTGGTTGGCAGGAAAGTGTGATTTGACCCCAGAGATTTGACAGGAGAGCAGAAGAAAGAGACACAGCCTGTCAGTCACCCACATGGAGATTATATATTTATAAGAATCAACAAATTGGCCCTTAATTATCTCTAAATTATTGAAGAAACACACACGGCGTCTGTTATTAACCACTAACAGAGAGAGGTACACAAATATTTATACATATGGGTGGGAGCTGCCATATTGTTTCCCTTAGACAGTACAGTATGACGGTATAGCTTATTGTATGTATAGAACATTCCCTTCTCTGTATATTTACACTATGGGTGGGAGCTGCCATATTGTTTCCCTTAGACAGTACGTATTTGGTATAGCTTATTGTTGTGCAGAATAACATTCCTTCTCTATATTTATACATATGGGTGGGAGCTGCCATATTGTTTTCCTAGACACGTACAGTAATGAGGGTATAGCTTATTGTGTGTACAGAACATTTTATTTTTATACCTATGTATGGAGCTGCCATATTGTTTCCCTTAGACAGTACAGTATGAGGGTATAGCTTATTGTATGTCAGAACATCCTTCTCGTATATTTTATTTATACATATGGGTGGAGCCTGCCATATTGGTTCCCTTAGACAGTACAGTATGTGGGTATAGCTTATTGTTTGTGCAGAACATTCCTTCTCATATATATTTATACATATGGTGGGAGGCTGCCATATTGTTTTCATTAACCAGTTACGTATGAGGTAAGCCTTATTGTGTGTACAAACATTCCTCTCTGTATATTTATAATTTATACATATGGTGGGAGCTGCCATTTGTTTCCCTTAGACAGTACAGTATGAGGGTATAGCTTATTGTATGTACCAACATTCCTTCTCTGTATATTTATATTTATACTATGGGTAGGAGCTGCCATATGTTTTCCCTTAGACATGCAGTATGAGGGTATAGCTTATTGTGTGTACAGAACATTCCTCATTGTATATTTATTTATACATAGGGTGGGAGCGCCATAGTGTTTTCCCTTAGTACAGTAAAGTATGAGTGATAGCTTTTAGTGTACAAACATTCCTTCTCTGTAATTTATACATATGGTGGGAGCTGGCATATTGGTTTCCTTTAGACAGTATATATGAGGGTGTAGCTTATTGTGTGTACAAAACTTAATTCTTCTCTGTATATTATACATATGTGTGGGTTCTGCCATATTGTTTCCCTTAGACAGTACAGTATAAGGGTATAGAATTATTGTGTGTACAGAACATTCCTCTCTGTATATTTATACATAGGTGGGAAGCTGCCATATTGTTTCCCTTAATACAGTATGAGTTATAGCTTATTGTGTGTCGAACATTCCTTCTCTGTATATTTTTACATATGGGTGGGAAGCTGCATATTGTTTTCCCTTAGACAGTACAGTATGAGGGTATATCTTATTGTATGTACAAACATTCCTTCTCTGTATAATTATACATATGGGTGGGAGCTGCCATATTGTTTCCCTTAGACATTACAGTACATGAGGGTATACTTATTGTGTTACAGAACCCCTTCTCTGTATATTTATGCATATGGGTGTGGAACTGCCATATTGTTTCCCTAGACAGTAACGTCAATGAGGGTATGCTTTATTGTATTACAGAACATCCTTCTCTGTAATATTTATATTTACACATATGGGGTGGGAGCTGCCAATTGTTTCCCTTATACATACAGTATGGGGTATAGCTTATTGTGGTGCAGAACTTCCTTCTCTATATTTTATACTATGGGGTGGAGCTGCATATTGTTTCCATTGACAGTACAGTGTGAGGGTATAGCTTATGTGTGTACAGAACATTAACTTCTCTGTAATTTTATATTTATACATATGGGTGGGAGCTGCCATATTGTTTCCCTTAGACAGTACAGTATGAGGGTATAGCTTTTGTAGTACAGAAACATTCCTTCCTGTTATTTTATATTTATCATATGGGTAGGAGCTCTGCCATAGTGTTTTTCCCTTAACATGTGCAGTATGAGGTATAGCTATAATTTGTCAACAATTCCCTTCTCTTGTAGATTTATATTTATACATGGTGGGGACTGCATACGTGTTTCCCTTAAGACCAGTACAGTAATGAGGTGTATAGCTATTGTTGTACAGAACTTCCTTCTCTTATTTATTTTAATACATATGGTGGAGCTGCCATATTGGTTCCCTTAGACGAGTACAGTATGATGGTATAAAGCTTTATTGTATTACAGAACATTCCCTTCTCGTGTATATTTATCCATATGGGTGGGAGCTGCCATAATTGTTCCCTTGGACAGTACAGTAGAGGGTATAGCTTATTGTTGTGTACAGAACTTCCTTCTCTGTAAATTTATGCATATGGGTGGAGCTGCCATATTGTTTTCCCTGTAACAGTACAGTATAGAGGTATGCTTAGTGTAATGTACAAGAACATGCCTTCTCTGTATATTTATACATATATGGTGGAGCTTCCCATTTGTTTCCCTTAGACAGTAACATTAGAGGCATGCTATGTATGTACAGAAACCTTCCTTCTCTGTATATTTATACCACAAAATGTGGTGGCACTGCATCTGTTTCCCTTAACATAACAGTTGAGTGGTAATAGCTTTATTGGTGTACAGAATATTCCTTCTCTGTATATTTACTACATATGGGTGGAGCTAGCCATAGTGTTCCCTTACGTAGTCGTCATGGACGGGTTACTTATTGTGTTTACAGAATATTCCTCTCTGGGTATTTTATACATTGTGATGGTGGGACTGCCATATTCTTTCCCTTAGACAGTACATTATGAGGGAATCAGCTCATTGTGTGTAACAGAACTTCCTTCTCTGTATATTTATATTTATACATTGGGTGGGAGCTGCATAATTGTTCCCTTAGACAAGTACAGTATGAGGGTATAGCCACTGTGTGTACGAACATTCTTCTCTGTATATTTATATTTATACTATGGTTGGGACTGCCATAGTGTTTTCCCTTAGCAGTACAGTATGAGGGTATAAGCTTATTTGTGTACGAATATTCCTTCTCTGTATATTTATACCGATAGGGTGGGGAGCTGCCATCGGTTTTCCTCCTTAGACAGTAAAGTAATGAGGGTATAGCTTCTGTGTTACAGAACATTCCTTGCTCTGTATATATTTATATTTATACATATGGTGGAGCTGCCATATTTGTTTTCCCTTAGACAGTACAGTATGAGGTATACTTATTGTTGTACAGAACATTTCCTTCTCTGTAATTTATATTTATACATATGGGTGGGAGCTGCCATATTGTTTCCCTTAGACGTACAATATGAGGGTATAAGCGTATGGTGTGTACAGAAATTCCTTCTCTTATATTTATACATATGGGTGGATGCGTGCCATATTGTTTCCTTAGACAATACAGTATGATGAGTATAGCTTATTGTAATGTACAGAACATCCTTTCTCGTATATGAACAATATGGGTGGGAAGCTGCCATATTATATCCTTAGACAGGTAACGTATGAATGGTATACGCTTATTGTGTGAACCAAACATTCCTTCTCTGTATATTTATATTTATGACATATGGTGGGAGCTGCCATAATTTTTTCCCTCTAGACAAGTCCAGTATGGATGGTATAGGCTTTTGTATGTACAGAAGACATCTTCTCTGTATATTATATTTATACTATATGGGTGGGAGCTCCTCCATATTGTTTCCCTTAGACAGTACCTATGAGGATATCGCTTATTGTATGTACACGAACATTTCCTTCTCTGTATATTATACATATTGGTGGAGAGCTGCCTTTGGTTTCCTTAGACAGTACAGTATGAGTGATATAGCTTATTGTATGTACAGAACATTCTTCTCTGTATATTTTTACATATGGATGGGAGCTGCCCATATTGTTTCCCTTAGAACAGTCACAGTATGAGGGTAATAGCTATATGTGTGTTACCGAACAATTCCTTCTCTGTATATTTATATCATATGGGTAGGGCTGCCATAATTGTTTCCCTTAGACGCGACATATAGGAATATAGCTTTATTGTTGTACAGAACATTCTTCTCTGTAAATTTTTATTTTATACCTATGGGTGGGAGCCCTGCATATGTTTCCCCCTTAGACATGTAATAGAGGGTACGCTTATTGTGTGTACGAACATTCCTTCTCTCGTATATTGTATACATACATAGGTGGGACTGCCATATTGTTTTCCTTAGCAGTACAGTATGAGATATAGCTATTGTATGTAACAGAACATTCCTTCTCTGTATATTTTTTATACACTACAGGTGGAGCTCCATATTTTTTCCCTTAGACAGTACAGTATAGAGTATAGCTTCACTGGATAGTAACAGACATGTCCTTCTCTTTATTTTATCATACGGTGGGAGCTGCCATATTGTTTCCCATACACAGTACAGTATGAGGGTATAGCTTATTGTATATCATCTCGGCTCAGTCCCTGTCAGATCCTCTCCAAGACTCTTGGCTCCGTTCGGCGAGCTGCGCTAATTACGGCGCCACATTAACATGTCTGAATATTCATGGAGCGTTCCCTTTATCCGTCTCTGACAGATTTTCATAAATATTTTGTCCCGCGTCGCTATTTAAAGGAAACAGGATCCTAGCGCCATACGAGGGCAGCGCCGGGGGTGGGGGTTATTATTGGATGTTTACAAATAACCGTGGATTATTTTCCCTTCTCTCTGTGTAAGGAATAATATTTGGTGAATCAGATGGGATGACCCATCTGGCCTCTGTAAATGGGCTATATTGATCATCCCAACAAGAGGTCCGATCCCCGAGGGTCCTCCCAATGCTTAACCCTCCCTCCCTGGCACTGGGCTCCGCTGCCATCCTGACCCCTTCATCTCCCAGCGATCTACATGACCATAGGAAACCATTCACTATAAAAGGACAACTTAACTCTAAATGCAAAATATTTCAAAGGATTCCCCATGTAATGGGGACCAGACAAGAACCTGAACCTACGACTTACCGTAAACATGGTGGACGCCACTCAGGGAGATTCAATAAACGCTCTTATCGTTAAAAATGGTGCGAATTTTGCCCCAACAATCAATGTTTATTTAACATTTGAAAGCTAAAATCTGATTGGTTGGGTCAAAATTAGCACCATTTTTAACGATAAGAACGTTTATTGAATAACCCTGATTGTTTTTTAATCTGGTTGTTAAATGTCCAAAATGCAACAGAAACTACAAACTCAGAGACCAGCCGGTTAATGTCCCTCCATAGGATGGAAATAGAATTCTCCCATGGAGCTGACTATCTACAGCCCCCCCACCCCAGCACTCAGACCCCCAGGGTGAACAAGACACAGGTGTCGTGTGACCTTGCCCTGTCAAGACCCCCAGCACAGGATGACATGGGTCTTCCGCCTTGGTAAACTAACAATTTCTCACCTTTAGAAATTGTAAATGATCAACAGCTGCAGATCCCTGGTCTCAAGTTTCGCTTTATCAGATTGAAAGGGCAATGTGCCTGAATAGAAACAGATTTTCTGTCTGAACACGGATTCCTATTTAAGTATCTTGTTAGGAAGGTAGGAGACAAGGGACAGGAAGCGCAGGAAACCAGAGCTCTGTAAAGGGGTAAGTGCTGGGGAGAGCCTGGTTTCATGTATGGGATTCACCTGCAGCTCACCCATTCATACATACATCCTATGTACACAAACCATATACCACACATGCATACATACTACATACATACCACATACATACATACATACATAAACATATACCACATGCATCATACATACTACATACACAACATATACACCACATGCATACATACATACATACACATACATACATACACAAACATATACACACATGCATACATACATACATAACATACATACATACACAAACATATACACACATGCATACATACATATATATATACACATACATACTTATACACATCACATACATACACACTTTCATATACCCAAACATACATGAAGATACTCACACACACTAAACACACATACCCTGGGCTGGACTGTCACTTTTTAATTGTTCCCGACACTTAAACCTTTAATTGAGGGGAGTAGCCCATAGATTTCTATTTAATCCCTGCCCATAGGGTTGCGGGTCGATATATAGATGATGTCATTGGACAGGACTTTATACTGCCGAGGATTTCGTGTTTGTTGCTCCCTAGGCTGGAATTAAACTGTTGTATTTTTGTATTTTATTTCTTATATAACGCTACATATTCCGCAGCGCTTTATAATTATTTACTCAATTCACCATAATGTTATTTCCTTTGCCGGGACCCTGTTCTATGTACTAACTACTCCTGGGGCTTAGTGCTGATTGTCCTACCCAATCAATGAATCTCTCTGTTTCTTGGCACTGGTACCGGTTCTGTTCCATATTCTGCTGACTGGTACCAGTGTCCATTCCGATGCTGTGGTAAATGATTCATTACAGCTAGGTCAGAGGCTGGAGACAGTGAAGGATCAGTAACTTTGTGGTTGTTCTCTGACTTTTTCCGTTCTTGGAAAATGTTTCTAAGTCTGTGTGGAAGTCAAATTCCTGTGGTCCAAGAAGATGTAACATGAGAGCCTGTCAGGATGTGTCCATTAGCCTCTGTCCATCTCTGGGAGTCTCTGTCCATCTCTGGGAGTCTCTGGCCATCTCTGGGAGTCTCTGGGCCTGGAGTCTCTGGCATCTCTGGGCTCTCATCTCTGGAGGCTTCTGTCCCATCCTGGGAGGCTCTGTCCCATCTCTGGCTTGTCCCTGAGGCTCTTTCCTCTCTGGGAGTCTCTGTCACTTCTCTGGAGGCTCTGTCCATCTCTGGAGGTTTCTGTCCATCTCTGGGAGGCTCTGTCCATCTCGGTAGGCTCTGTCCCTGTCTGGCACCTCTGGGCTCCATGTCCTATCTGGGAGTTCCTGTCCACTCTGGGAGGTTTCTGTCCATCTCTAGGAGGCTCTGTCCATCTCTGGGAGGTATCTGTTCTGCATCCTCGGAGGTTCTGCCCTGCTCCTGGCGGCTCTGTCCATACTGGGAGGTTCTGTTCCATCTCTGGGAGGTTATTGCCATATCTGGGCAGGTCTGTCCTCTTCTTGGGAGGTTCTGTCCACCTCTTGGAGGTTCTGTCCATCTCTGGAGGTTCTGCCCATCTCTGGGAGGCTCTGTCCATATCTGGGAGGTTCTGTCCATCTCTGGGAGTTCTCTGTGAGCTCGATCTCTGGAGGCTCCTCTGGGCTCTTGCCTACTGGGAGTCTTCCATCTCTGAGTCTGCATCTCACTGGGAGGCTCTGTCCATACTCCTGGGGAAGTCGCCATTGGGGCTCTGCATCTCTTGGAGTCTGTCCCTCTCTGGAGGCTCTGTCTCTCTCTGGAGGTTCTGTCCATCTCTGGAGGCTCTGTCCATCTCTTGGATGTTCTGTCCATCTCGCGTCTGTCCCTTTGAGGTCGTCTCTGGGAGCTCCTGTCATCTCTTGGATGTTCTGTCCACTGAGTCCTTCACGGGTGTCAATCGGGTTCGTCCATCTCTTGGAGTTCTGTCCACTCTCGGGAGGCTCTGTCCTCTTGAGTGCCCTCCATTGGAGGTTCTGTCCATCTCTGGGAGTTCTGTCCATCTCTTGGATGTTGTCATCTCTGGTTCTGCATATCTGGGCGGTTCTGTCCCATCGTGGAGGGGTTCTGTCCATCTCTGGGAGCTCGTCCTCTCTGGAGTCTGCATTCTTAGGTTCTGTTCTGGCATCTCTTGAGGTTCTGTCCATCTCTTGGAGGGTCTGCTCACTCTTGAGTCTCCATCTCTTGGATGTTCTGTTCCATCTCGTGTGGGGTTTCTGTCCACTGACGGGGTTTCTGTCCATCTCTGGGAGGCTTTGTCCCCATACTGGAAGGTTCGTCCATCCTGGGGGAGGCGTCACCCTCACACACACACATGAAATTTGGATTCTTCTGCTTTTAGCTACTGACTGAGATCATGCACTCTTGTTGAACTAAGAGGGTCATGAAGGGTCATGCGGACCCCCCTGTGGAATCTGATGTGGAAATACTGCCCTGTCAGCCAGGACAATCCATGTAGGGCTTACACTCCAGTGCTGGGATTTAATATCAGATAAGGGCAAGTTTTGTTAATCACGTCCTTCCTGTGTGTGTTCTGGCTGTTGCCTGTGGTTTATATTTCGGTGGTGAGTGCAGCTGTCATGAGGGGTTTCCCTGTTAAATCTGTGGATAAAGGAAAAACTACATAGAAAGTGTTTGGCTATTGTGCCATGCTGGGAAAAGAGAGAAGATACAGTACAGGTTGCTTAGAAAGAAAGGAAGCTGTTTGTTTTAGTGTGTTGCGTACTGGTAAGAGAGTGTTTGGTGTTGAAATAATGACCGATCATGGGATGTGGTGTTTATCAGCTTCACATTTTTCAAGTGTAATGTTTGTGGAAACATATAAATGTCGGAAACTCTGTACATACCTAAGACGTAAACAGTAACAATCACAGACATGGAAACATTGTAACAGATACAACCAGACAAGTAATTGAACACAAGACAGTGAAACTTGTAAAATCCAATCACCAGACAAGTGAAACATTGTAACAATACAACCAGACAAGAACGTGAAACGATTGTGAACATACAACCCGAAAAGAGACGGTGAAACATTGTACAATACAACAGGCAGATACAGTGAAACATTGTAACGAAACAATACAAAAACTACAAGAGAGACGGTAAACTTGTTAACATACACACCAACCAGAGAGGAAACATTGTACAATACAACTACCGAAGAACGTGTGAAAACATTGACACATACAACCAAGACAAGACCGTGAAACACTTGTAACATAACAACATACAAGAGACAGTGAAACATTTGTACCAATACAAACTAACAAGACGGTGAACATTGTAAAATACAACCAGACAAACCAGTGAACATTGTAACACATACAACCAGAACAAGAGACAGTAAACATTGTAACAATACAACCAGACACAGAGGTGAACATTGTCACAATCAACCAGACAAGAGTGAAAACAGGTAACAAGACAACCAGACAAGGTGAAACAATGTAACAATTACAACCAGACAAAGACAGTGAAATGTAAGCATAACAACCAGAAAGAGACGAAGGAAACCTTGTAACAACATACAACCAACAGAGGTGAACACAATTGTAACTACAACCAGACCAAGAGGTGAACATTGTAACATACACCAGAAAGAGGTGAAACATTGTACCAATCAACCAGACAAAACGACAGTTGACATTGTAACAATACAACCAGAAAAAGAGCAGTGAAACCTTGTAAAATACAACACAGAAAGAGAACGTGAAACTTGTAACAATACAACAGACAAGAGGTTGAACATTGTACAGTACAACGCGACAAAAACACGTGAAATTGTACAATACAACCAGACAAGAAGGTGACAGTGTAACAATACCACCAGACAGAGACCAGTGAAACAATTGTAACAATAACACCAGACAAGAGAAGGTGAAAACATGGTAACAAGGACAACCAGATCCAGAGCAGTGAACATTGAACCAATACAACCAAGACTAAACTAAACAGAAAGGACTAAACATTGTACAATACACCAGAACAAAGAAGGACATTGTAACAATCACCACGCTGAACTGTAACAATACACCCAGGGACCTTAACCAACACCAAAGAGAGGTGAACATAAAATTAACATACGACCACACAAAGACTATAAAACACAAATTTGGCTACAATACAACCCGACAAAGACGTGAAACATTGTACATACAACAAAAGAGAAGAATTAACACATTGCCAGACCATCAAGAGACAGTGAAACAGTGTACAAGTGACCACATACAGAGACAGTGAACTTGTAACATTATACACCAAAAGAACAGTGAACATTGCAACAATACAACAGAACAGAGAAGGTGAAACTGTCACAATACAACCAGACCAGAGCAGTGAAACATTGTTAACATATCAACCAAGACCAAGGTGAAACATTGTTAACAATAAAACCAGAACAAAAAAAAGTGCAACATTGTACATACAACCAACAAGAGCAGTGAAACATTGTAACAATACACCAACAAGATCGGAACATTTGTAATATACACCAGCTACAAAGAATGTGAACATTGTAACAAGAACAGATAACATTGTACATCAGACAAGAGACCAGTGGAAAACATTGGTAATAACTAACCAACCAGAGACATTGAACATTGTAAAATAATCACAGACCAAAGTTGAAGATGTAAGATAACAAAGCCGAGTGAAACATACAATACAATAACGTAAACATTCAATAAAGACAAGAGACGTAAAACATTTAATAAAATACCATACAGCAGAAGTGAAACATTGTAACATTACAACCAGTACAAAGAACATTGTCACAGCCAACATGTAACCAATCACAGAGGTGAATCATTGTAACAATAAACCAAAGAAAGAACTTGTAACATAACCGCAAGGCAAGTCAGATACCAGCAAGGTGAACATTGTAACGAATACAACCAGACAAGAACGCCACTTGTCAACAGACAAACATTGTAACAATACAACCAGAAAAATCAACTGTAAAAACAGACAGAGACAGCGAACATTGTAACGCATAACAACCAGACAAGGGTAAAATTGTAACAATACAACCACAGAAAGCAAGTGAAACATTGTAAAACCAAAGATAAATGTCCAATCACGTCAGAGGAACTTGTAACATACACAGCAAATGACACGAAAAGCAAGAGACATAAAACATAGTAAATACAACCGACAAAGACGGTGAAACATTGTAACAATACAACAAACAGAGAAGGTGAAACATGTAACAATACAACAGGCAATAGACAGTAAAACATAGTAACAATCAACCAGACAAAGACGGTGAAACTTGTACACAATACAACCAGACAGAGAAGGTAAACATTGTACCATACAACCAGACAAGATACCAGTGAAACATAGTAACTAATACAACCAGACAAGACATTGAACCTTATTGATAGATGACGAGATAGATTTAGAGATAGATAGATATAGATAAGTAGACGATAGATAGATAGATATATAATGATTAGGAGAAGATAGTATAATGATAGATAGAAGATATAGATGATAGATTCTTGATAGATAGATGATAGATAGTGACTGATGACATGATAGTAGATATAGAGAGATCAGTTAGATAGTCACGATATAGATTAGATAGATGTAGATGCATAGATAGATAGATATTAGATAGATTAGATAATAATAGATATAGATAGATTTAGATAGATATTAGATGATAGATAGATGATGAAGGAAGATAGATATGATAGATTAGCTAGGAATAATAATTAGGAGTCGATCATAGATAGTGATGTAGATAGATAGATGATAAGCATGATGAGATAGATATGCAGATACAATAGATAGATCGATGAGATAGATAAGATAGATAGATGCATAGCATATAGGATGAATAGATAGATAGATATCGTAAGATAGATAGATAGGTGTGTGTGTGGATTTGTGATTGGTGTTTTTTCTTTTGGGGTGTATATCGATGTATAAGTAATAGATAGAGGATAGAAGATTTAGATAGTACTAAGATAGATTTTAGAAGTTAGATGATAGATAGACACAGGATACGAGTGATAAAGTTCACCAGCACTGAATAAAGGATGAGTTAGATCTAGATGATTTCCCTAAGATAGTTATGATAAGAGATAGATAGGATTTGATAGATTAGTACGCGATTAGATAGAGTAGATTAGATGATAGATAGATAGCACTGACTAGAGAGGGATAGATAGGGCATGGAATAGATTAGGTCAGATAGATAGGATAGATGATAGATAGATGACGAGATAAATTTATCGTAGATATAGATAGATAGATGGATGCAATCAGCATAGACATGTCGATTGAGCATTGATGATGATAGATAGAGTAAATCATAGATAGATGATAGGATAAGATATATATAAGGCCCTTACTAAATGATAGATAGATGAGATTAGATCGGAGATAAAGATAGATACATAGCTGATACCGACTATAGGACTGATAAGTAAGATAAAGATAGATAGATCACGATAATAGAAGGACTAAGTTTATAAGCTAGAAAGATAGAGTAAGAGAGAAGATGATAGATATGATAGATTGCCATTAGATAGATTTAGATAGTTATTGGGCATATAGAAAGAGTGATAGCGATGATCAGATAGATGAAGATAGATATGGATGACGTTAGATTAGAATATGGCATATGATTATGATGTAGCCATGGATGTATGATGATATCGATGTGATAGATAAGATAAAGATTAGAATTGATTCTACGATATAGATCGCTAGGTGATAGATGATAGATAGATAAGATGTCAATATGATAGGGATAGAGATAGATGATAAGAGGTAGGATGATGATTAGATAGATTAGATAGCGTAGATAGATATGAAGATGTAGAGATAGTAGAATGAAGATGATAGATAGATAGATAGAGATAGATCGTGATAGATAGATATGATAGATAGATGAGGATAGAAGATATGATAGAAGGATTGTAGATAGTTAGATAGGGATGAAATAAGATGATAGATAGATAGATGATAGATAGGATAGAAGATAGATAGAGATAGATTAGATATAGTATATGATGATAGATAGATATGAATAGATAAATGAGATAGATAGATAGATAGATAGATAGATAGATAGAGGATAGTAGATAGTAGATAGAAGTGTGAAGACGATAGAGATAGAGATAGATAGATAGATAGACTAGGATGTATAGAGTGATTACGCACTGATAGACTGTTGATATGACTGATGGCAGCAGGGAACATGAATTAGTCGGCAAGGATTTAAGGTTCAGACTTCTTGATGTGATATGAGATAGTTAGAGGATAGATCAGACTAGATCAGAAGAGCGATACGCTAGATTAGATAGCTAGATGATAGATAGATAGAGTAGATAGAAGGTGATAGCTGATAGATAGCTGTAGATGCATAGATTGATGATAGATAGATAGCACTAGATGAATAGGATAGCTAGATGATAAGATAGTAGATGATAGAATGACTGATAGAGAGTAGTTAGATGATCTGTAGTTCTGGTTGGTACAGGGATATTATATAATATTGATAATTACCGGTATTAATACATATACTGTAGTTCTGGTTGGTACGGGGATACTATATAATATTGAGAATTACTGGTATTAATACATATACTGTAGTTCTGGTTGGTACAGGGATACTATATAATATTGAGAATTACTGGTATTAATACAATTACTGTAGTTCTGGTCGGTACAGGGATACTATATAATATTGAGAATTACTGGTATTAATACATATACTGTAGTTCTGGTTGTTACAGGGATACTATATAATATTGAGAATTACTGGTATTAATACATATACTGTAGTTCTGGTTGGTACAGGGATACTATATAATATTGAAAATTACTGGTATTAATAAATATACTGTAGTTCTGGTTGGTACAGGGATACTATATAATATTGAGAATTACTGGTATTAATACATATACTGTAGTTCTGGTTGGTACGGGGATACTATATAATATTGAAAATTACTGGTATTAATAAATATACTGTAGTTCTGGTTGGTACAGGGATACTATATAATATTGAGAATTACTGGTATTAATACAAGTACTGTAGTTCTGGTTGGTACAGGGATATTATATAATATTGATAATTACCGGTATTAATACATATACTGTAGTTCTGGTTGGTACGGGGATACTATATAATATTGAGAATTACTGGTATTAATACATATACTGTAGTTCTGGTTGGTATGGGAATACTATATAATATTAAGCATTTTTTGCCTTCCTTTGGATTAACTGTTAAGTAGGGTTAAAAAGGAGGGTGAATAGGTTGGACTTGATGGACGTATGTCTGTATTCAACCTCAAATACTATGTTACTATCTATCTATAATCTGTCTATCTATCTAAGCAAATAGTGTGCATTTTACCTCCGTGACTTTATCTAGCCTGGGAGTTTCCAATAGAGATCCCAATGTGTATAACAATAAAAATACCTTGGAGCACTCACAGGATTTGTGAAAATCAGTTTACTTTATTGTTCCAAATCTATCATATATTTATTTATTATCTATCTACTACCTGTATGTCTGACTGTCTATCTATTTATCATCTATCTATGTATCTATCCATTAATCTATCAATTATCTATCTATCTATCTATCTATCTATCTATCTATCTATCTATCTATCTATCTATCTATCTATCTATCTATCTATCTCTATCATCTATCTATCATCTATCTATCTATCTATCTATCTATCTCTATCATCTATGTATCTATGTATCTATGTATCTATGTATCTATCTATCTATCTATCTATCTATCTATCTATCTATCTATCTATCTATCTATCTATCTATCTATCATCTATCTATCTATCATCTATCTATCTCTATTATCTATCTATCTATCTATCTCTATTATCTATCTATCTATCTCTATCATCTATCTCTATCATCTATCTATCTATCTATCTATCTATCTATCATCTATCTATCTATCTATCTATCTATCTATCTATCTATCTATCTATCTATCTATCATCTATCATCGATCTATCGATCTATCATCTATCTATCTATCTATCTATCATCTATCATCTATCATCGATCTATCATCTATCTATCTATCTATCTATCTATCTATCTATCTATCTATCATCTATCTATCTATCTATCATCTATCTATCTATCTATCTATCTATCATATATCTATCTATCTATCTATCTATCTATCTATCTATCTCCACCATTGTAGAAATCCCACATTACAATTATACAAAATGTTCCTTTAACTGCACCACAAACCAGGGAGAAGGGGGGCGACACAAAGATATAAAATGTCTCTGGTATTTCTAACCAATTAATTAACAGTGATTAACTGTATTAATATAATAATGAATCTGATTCTACCTTAGAGGGTCAGTAGAGATTCCGCTTCTGGTCTCCATAGGGCCCCGGGGGTAGTAACTAAAGATAAGAATGAAATTGCGATTAAAAAATGGTGTATTGATGTACATTAATATTAGATTAATATCTCCATACTGTATACTGTATTGATGTACATTGATATTAGATTTATAACTCCATACTGTATACTGTATTGATGTACATTGATATTAGATTTATATCTCCATACTGTATACTGTATTGATGTACATTGATATTAGATTTATA
>JAACNH010000235.1:77437-95724 GCA_019447015.1 Hymenochirus boettgeri | reverse complement strand
TCTCCATAATGTATACTGTAGTGATGGACATTGATTATTAGATGATTCTCCATACTGTTTTTATACTGTATGATGTACATTGATATTAGCTTATAACTCCATACTGTATACTGTATTGATGTACATTGAGTTTAGATTTATATTCCATATGTATACTGTATTGATGTACATGATATAGATTTATAATCCCATTAACTGTTTACTGGATTGATGTACATTTGATATGAGATTTATAGCCTCCATACTGTTACGTGATTGTGTACCTTGAATTAGATTTATACTCCATACTGTAATACCTGTATTGATTACATTTGATATGTAGATTTATAACCCCATACGTCTACTGTATGATGTACAGTGCTTATTAGATTTATATCTCATGTACTGTATACTGTATTGCTGTACATTGATATTAGATTTAGATCTCCATAATGGATACTGTATTGAGTGTACATTGATATTAGATTTATATCTCCATGACTGATACTGTATTGATGTACATTGATATTAGATTTATATATCCAACTGTATTACTGTATTGATGACATTGATATTAGATTTATATCTCCCATACTGTATACTGTATTGATGTACATTGATTATAGATTTATATCTCCAGACTGTATACTGTATTATGATGTACATGATAGTAGTATATATATCAATACTGTATACGGTATGATGTACATTTTGATGTTAGATTTATATCCTCCATACTGTATATGTATTGATGTAAATGATATTAAGATTTATTAAAAATCATACTGTATAACTGTATTGATGTACATTGATTATTAGATTTATATCTCCATACTGTATAATGGATTGATGTATATTGATATTAGATTTATATTCCATTAATGTTATATGTAGGGATTGTACATTGATTATAGATTTATATTCTCCATACTGTATACGGTATTGATTGTACAATTGATATTAGTTTATATCTCATACTGATTACTGTATTGAGTATCTTGATATTTTAGATGTATTATCTCATACTGTCTAAGTATTGATGTCCATGAATAGGTTTATATCTCCCTTACTGTATACTGTTAGAATGTACATTGATATTAGATTATATCTCCATCTGTTATATGTATTGATTGACCTGATATTAGATTTATATCTCCATTCTGTATACTGAATTGATGTAATTGATATTAGATATATATCTCCATAATGTGCATACTGTATTGATGTAACATTTATATAGATTTTAATCTCCATACTGTATTATGTTTGATGTACATTGATATTAGCTTTATATCTCCATACTCTAATGATGACTGTTGATGTACATGATTATTAGATTTATATTCCATTTGACCTGTATACTGTTATTGATGTACATTGCTATTAGCTTTATATCCCCATACTGTATACTGAATTGATGTACATTGGATATTAGATATATATTCTCCATATGTATACTGTATGGATGTACATGATATTAGATTATATCTCATACTGTGTACTGTATTGTGTAATTGATATTACTTTAATCCCATTATGTATTACTGATTGATGTAATTGATATTAGATATCGATCTCCATGACTTGTATACTGTATTGATGTACATTGATATGATTATATATCCATACTGTATCCTGTATTGATGTTACATTGATATTGATTTAATCTCCATATGTATAATGTCTGCTGACATTGATATTAGATTTATACAAACTCCAGACTGGATACTGTATTGATGTACATTGATATTAGATTTATATTATCCATACTGTATTTACTGTATTGATGGACATTGATATTAGATTTATAATCCATACTGTATACTGTATTGGAGGTACAGTGATATTAGGATTTATATCTCCCTACTGTATACTGTCTTGATGTACATTGATATTAGATTTATATCTCCATACACTGTATATTGTATTGATGTACATTGATATTAGATTATTCTCATAATGTTATAAGGTAGTGATGACATTGAGTATTCGATTTATTATCTCCATACTGGTATACTGTATTGATGTACATTGATATTAGATATATATTCCTACTGTATACTGTATTGATGTAGCTGATATTAGATATAGAACCCATACTGTATATGTCTTGATGTACATTGATATTAGATTTATATCTCCATACTGGATACGGTATGATGTACATTGATTTAGATTTAGATCTCCATATGTATACTGTATGAGTACAATTGATATGAGATTCTATCTCCATTACTGTATACTGTATTGATGTACATTGATATTAGATTTATATTACATACTGTCTACGTATTGATGTACCTTGACTATAGATGATTCTCCATACTGTATACTGTATGATGTACATGATATTAGATTATATTTCTCCCATAATGTATACTGGATGAGTACATTGATATTAGATTTATATCTCCATACTGTATACGGTATTGATGTACATGATATTAGATTTATAACCCCAACTGTTATACTGGATTTGATGTACATTGAGTTAGATTTATATCTCATTACTGTATTACTGTATTGAGTACATTGATCTTTAGATTTATACCCCATTACGTATACTGTATGATGTACATTGAGATTAGAATTTATATCTCCATACTCGTATTACGTATTGTGTACCATGATATTAGATCTTATATCTCCCATACTGTTTTGTACTGGATTGTGTACATTGATATTAGTTTATATCTCTATACTGTATTACTGTATTGTGACATTGATATGAGAATTGATATCCCTACTGTTATACTGTTATTGATTACAGCCTTGATATTAGATTTTATCTCCATACTGTAAATACTGATCTGATGTACATTGAATTAGTTAACTCTATACTGTATAACTGTATGAGTAAATTGTAAGATTATATATCCCCATATGTATACTGTCTGATGACATTGATATTAGAGTTTATATCTCCATACTGTATATGTATTTGATGTACATTTGATATAGATGATACTCTCAACACTGTAACTTATTGATGTAATTTGATATAGATTTTAACCTCTCCATACTGTATATGTTTGATGGTTACATGATATTAGATAGTTATTCTCCATTACTGTATACTGTATTGATGTACATTGATATTAGATTTAATCTCCCACACTGTTATACTGTATGAGTACATTGATATTAGATTTATACTTCCATACTGTATACATGATTGATTGTACATGATATAAGATTGTATATAACTCCATTTACTGTATTACTGTCATGTATGCATACATTGATATTGGATTATATACATACATGTATACTGTATTGACTGTACAGTTGATATTAGATTTATATTCAATAGTATACGATGATTACATTGTATTGATTAGATTAGTACATGTGACAGAGATTAGATTTATATCTACTCATACTGTATACTGTATATGTGTACATTGAGATTGATTTAACCTCCATTGACTGATACTGTAGTGATTGGTAACATGAAAATTAGATTTATACTCCATACTGTATACTGTATTGATGTACATTATAGTAGTTATATCTCCATACTTGATACTGTATGATGTACATTGATATTAGATGTTCAATCCACTACTGTAGACTGATATTGATGTAAATTGATATTAGTTTATTATATCATCTGTATGCATATATGATATTACATACTGGTTACTGATGTACATTGATATTAGAATTTATTATTCCATACTGGTACTGGATTAGTCTGATTGATACTATAATGAAGATATTCCAGAATTAATATATCTCCTTACTGTATACGCTATTGATGTACCATTTAATAGATTTATAACTCCATAACGTATACTGTATTGATGTACTTGATATTAGATTTACTATACTTCACTGTATTTACATGAATAGATTTCATATCTAACGGTATTGATGTACATTGATATTAGATGTTATATCTCCGATACTGTATACTGTATTGATGTACATTGATATTAGATTATATCTCATACTGTCGGAATGACTAATATTAGATTATATTCCAACTGTATTTGATAGTACCATTGATATTAGATTTATAACTCCATATGTATACTGTATTGATGTAAGGATATTAGATTTATAACCCCATAACCTGTTTACTGTATTGGATGTACATTGATATTAGATGGCTTATATCTTCCATTGTCTACTGTTATTGATGTACATGCATATTAGATTTTAACCCCATACTTGTAACTGATTGATGTACATTGATATAGAATATATCTCTCGCATTACTGTCTACTGTATGATTGTACATTGATATAGATGTATTAACTCCATACATGTATACGTGTATGATGTAATTGAATTAGATTTATATCTCCATTATGTATACTGTATTGATGTACATGATATTAGATTATATCTCCATACGGTTATATGTAGTGATGACAGTGATATTAGATTTGTATATCTACCCTACGGTTCTACGATTGATGTTACATTGATATTCGATTTCTAACTCCATACTGTATACTTGTAGTGAGTACATTGATATTAGATTTTATATCTCCATATGTATACTGTATTGATGTACAGTGATATTAGATTGTATAACTCCATACATGTATACTGTACTGACTGTACATGATTTAGATTAGATCCCATATGTATACTGTTTGATTGTACATAAGTATTAGGATATATACTCCATACTGTATTAATGTATTGATGTACATTGATATTAGATTTATACTCCATACTGTATACGTATTGATGTACATTGATATTAGATTTATAACGCCCTACTGGATTACTGTATTGATGTACCATTGATATTAGATTTATTATCTCCATACTGTATACTGTATGATGTGACAGTGATATAGATTATAACCCCAATACTGTATACTGTATTGATGTACAATGATGATTCAGATTTATAACCCATACTGTATATGTATTGGATGTACATTGATATTAGTTTATAACCCCATACTGTATACGGTATGGATGTACATTGATATTAGAGTTATAAACCCCTACTGTATACTGTATTGATGTACATTGATATTAGATTTATATCTCCTACTGTATATGTATTGATGTACCATGTATGTAGTATATATCTCAGTACTGTTACTGTATTGATGTACATTGATATTAGATTTATATCTCCATACTGTTACTGTATTGATGTACATTGATATTAGATTTATATCTCCAACTGTATAATGTATTGATGTACATTGATATTAATTTATATTCCATACTGATACTGTATGATGTACATTGCTATGAGATTAAGATCTCCATACTGTATTACGGTATTGATGTACATGATGTTAGATTTTATATTCCAACTGTATACTGTATTGATTTACATTGATATAGATTATAATCCATACTGTATTACTGTATTATGTACATTGATATTAGATTTATTACTCATCATGTATAGGATGTGGATGTACATTGCATATTCGATTATATCTCATACTGATTACTGGTATTGATGTACATTGATATTAGATTATATTCTCCATACTGTATATGTATTGAGTTACATTGATATTACGATTTATATCACCTACTGATACTGTATTGGTACATTCGATATAGATTAAGGTCTCCCATAAGTATACGGTCTTGATGTACATTGATGTTAGATTTAATCCTCCATACGTATACTGTATGATGACATTTGATATTAGATTTATATCTCAGTACTGTATATGTATTGATGTACATGATATTAGATGTTATCTCAATACTGTTTACTTATTGATGTACATGATATGAGATTTATATCTCCATATGTATACTGTTATTGATGTACATTGATATTGAGATTTATCTCCATTTACTGTATACTGTATGATGTACATTGATATTAGATTTATAAATCATATGTATACTGTATGATGTACATTGATATTAGATATAAAACTCCATTTTAATGTATACTGGTATTGATGTAAATTGATATTAGATTTATATCCCATACTGTATACTGTATTGATGTCATTGATATTAGCATTATATCCCATACGCTATTACTGTATTGATGTACATTTGATATTAGAATATTAACTCCATACTGTGTACTGGTATTGATTGTACATTGATATTAGATTTATATATCCATATAGTATATGTATGATGTACATTGATATTAGATTTATATTCTCCATTACTGTATACTGTATTGAGTACATGTTTAGATATATATCTCCATTACTGTATAATGTTGAGTGTACATTGATATTAGATAATCTACACTCCCTACTGTATACTGTATTGATGTACATTGATATAGATTTATATCTCTCTACTGTATATGTATTGATGTAAATTGATATTAGGATATATCAACTCCCTACTTATACTGTATTGATTGTACATGATATTAGATTTGATCTCCATATGTATATGTATGATGTACATTGATATTAGATATATAACTCCTACTGTATACTGTATTGATGACATGATATTAGATTATATCTCCATATGTATACTGTATTGATTGTACATGATATTAGATATATAACTCCATACTGTATACGTATTGATGTACATTGATATTAGATTATATCTCACTACTGTATACTGTAGTGATGTACATTGATATTATATAATAAACTCCATACTGTATACTGTATTGATGTACATGATATTAGATTTATATCTCCATTACTGTATACTGTATTGATGTATTGATATGTAGATATAACTCCAACTGATACTGTATTGATGTACATGTATTAGATTATATACTCCATACGTATACTGATATTGATGTACATTGATATTAAATTTATATTCTCCATAACTGTATACTGTATTGATGTACATTGATATTAGATTTATATCTCCATACTGTATACTTGTATTGATGTCATTGTTAGATAGATTTATGAACCCCATACTGTATACCTGTTATTGATTGTACATTGTATTCAGATTATATCTCCTATACTGATATGTTATTGATGTACATTGATATTAGTTTATATCCTCCATACTGTTATACTGTATGATGTACATTGATATAGATATAGAATCCATACTGTATTACTGTAGATGTACATTGATATTAGATTTATATCTCCATACTGTTTATACTGTATTGATGTTACATGATTTTAGTTTATATCTCCATTACTGTATATGGTTTGATGTACATGATATTAGATTATATCTCCCATTACTCGTATACTGTATTGATGACATTGATATTAGATTTATATCTCATACGGATACTGTATTGATGAACATTGATATTAGATTTATATCTCCATTACTGATACTGTATTGATGTACATTGCTATTAGATTATATCTCCCATATGTATTACTGTTATTGATGTACATTGATAGATTTATAACCCCATTACTGTAGACTGTATGATGATACATTGTATTAGATTTATATCTCCTACTGTATACTGTATGATGTAACATGTGATATTAGATTTAGATCCCCATATGTATACTGTATTGAGTACATTGGAATTAGAAATAAATCCATACTGTTATACTGTATTGATTGTACATTCGATATTTAGATTTATATCTCATTACGTTACACGGTATGATGTGACATTGATATTAGATTTATATCTCCATACTGTATACGGTATTGATGTACATTGATGTTAGATTTATATCTCCCATACTCGTATACTGTATTGATGTACATTGATATTAGATTTATATCTCCATACTGTATTACGTATTGTGTACATGATATTAGATATAAAACTTCCAGTATCTTATACTGTATGACTGTACATGATATTAGATTATATCTCATGTATGTATACTGTATTGATGTTACATTGATATCGTAGATTTATATCTCCATACGGTATACTGTCATTGGATGTACATTGTGCTATTAGATTTGATATGCTCCATACTGAGTCCTTATGGTACACTTTTAGACTATGTGACTGTATTGATGCTACATTGATATTTTGATTATATCTCCATACTGTATACTGTATCTAGGATTACATTGATATTAGATTATATCTCCATAACTGTTATACTGTATTGATTGTATAGTATACCATATACTTGTGAATATATAGTATAAACTCCATACTGTATTACGAGTTGATGTACATATGATTAGATTTATATTCTCATACTGTATATGTATTGTGTTACATGTGAATTAGATATATAACTCCATAACTGATACTGTATGATGTACATGTGATATTCACGGATATATTCTCCATTACTGTATACTGTATGATGCATTGATTAGATTTATATCTCCATACTGTATTACTGTGAATGATGTACAATTGATATTAGATCTTATAACCCCATACTGGATACTGGAGTGATGACTTGTATTAGATTTGTATATCTCCCAACTGTATTATACTGTATTGATGGTACATTGATATTAGGATTTATATCCCACCATTACTGGTATACTGTATTGATTGTACATGATTTTAGATATATAAACTCCATACGTATACTGTATGATTGTACATGATATAGATTTATATATCCATACTGTATACTGTATGAGGTACATTGATGTAGATATAATCTCCATCTGTATACTTATTTGATGTACATTGATTTAATTTATATCTCCATACTGATACTGTATGATGTACATTGACTATGAATATATAATCCATACTGTTATACTTGTATTGATGTTACATGATATTAGATTTATTCTCCATACGCTTGTATAGCTGCTTATTGATGTACATTGTTATTGATATATTATCTCCATACTGTATAATGTAGAGTACATTGATATTAGCATATAACCTTCCAATACTGTATTACGTGTTTGATGTACTTGATATTGAGATTTAATCTCCATACTGTAGTACGTGATTGGATGTACATTGATATTAAGAAAAATACTCATATGTTACCGTATTGGATGTACAATTGTATTGATTTTATAGTCCATTATGTATACTGTATGATGTCATTGAATATTAGATTTCTAATCTCCATACTTGTATTACTGTATTATGTCCATTGATGATTAGATTTATAACCCCATTACTGTCTATGTATTGATGTAATTGACTTAGATTTATATCTCCATACTGTATCTTGTATTGCTGTTGTACATTGATATAGATTTATTTATCCCCATAGTATTACTGTATGTGATGTGCATTGAGATAGATTTATTCTCCATAATGTTACCTGTATTGTTTGTACATTGGATTTAGAATAGTAACTCATATGTATACTTGTATTGAGTGTACATTGATATTAGATTTATATCATCCATTACTGATTACTGTATTTGATGTACAATTGATATTAGGATTTATACTATTGTACCTGTATTTATGTTTTACGTATTGACTGTACATGATTATTTAGATTTATACCCATAGATACTGTATTGTGTACATTGATATTAGATTTATCACACCCATCTGCTTAATACGTATGATGTACATTGATATTAGATTTATATCTCCATATGTAATACTGTAGTTGATGTACATGATATTAGATTTATATCCCCATACTGTATCGAATGACATTGTATAGATTCTATATGTTACTGATTTGTCAGATATTAGATTTATTATTCCACTACTGTTATACCTGTATTGATTCTGACATTGATATTAGTATTTAGTAAACTCCATTACTGTATACGGTATGATGTACAGTGATATTAGATTTATATCAACCATACTGCTTATACTTATGAGGTATATTGATATTGTAAGATCATCTCAATACTGTATTACTGTATTGATGATATAGTGATATTAGATGTATACCTCTAAATGTATACTGTATTGATGATATTGATATTAGATTTATTATAACCCATTACTGTATACTGTATTGATGTACATTGTAATTGGATATTATCTCATACTGTATCTGATGATGTACATTGAATATAGATATAGTATCCATACTGTATACTTGTATTGATGTTTTATTTCGTTTGATTTAATCTCCATTTTGTACTGTTGATTACATTGATATTAGATGTATATCTCCATAAGGAACTAGTATGATGTTACATTACTATTAGATTTAGACTCCTCACATACTGTTACTGTATTGATGTACATTGATATTAGATTTTATCTCCATCTGTAACTGTATGATGTTACATTACTATTAGATTTAATCTCCAGACGTATACTGTATTCTGTACAGTGATATAAGATTTTATATCCCATTTTAATATACTGTATTGATTGTTACATTGAATTAGAGTTATATCATCCATAACTGTGATACTGTATATGATGTACATTGAGGTTAGATTTATATCTCACATACTGTATAACTGTATTGAGTACATTGATATTAGATTAAAGTCTCCATACTGATGTATACTGTATGGATGTACATTATATTAGATTTTTATCTCCATACTGTATACTGTTATTGGTATCATGATATTAGATTTATTCTCCATACTGTATTACTGTATTGATGTACATGATATTAGATTTATATTCTCCATACTGTATACAGTAGTGTATACCCAAACTGTGGGGGGACACAGCGCTGTAAGTTGTAGGACAATACAGATTATACAGTATGTATGTATTGTTTATCTCCTATAGCGCATGTACACTCGCCACCCTTCTTGTCCTCTACATAAGCTCGTATGATGCATTACTCCTAAGCGCCCTGGAGTAGCGTCATTTCCCCCCCCCCTATACAACAATACAGATTATACAGTATGGTATGTATTTGTATCTATATAGGTTCCACTTGGGTTAAACAGCCGCTGTACGTTTCTATCAACAAATCAGATCTAACTTAGTTTATGTATATGTTATGATTCTACTCGCCACTACGTAACTACGGCGACTGTATCATGATAGACATTATAACAATCAGAGTAGACAGTATTATATTAGTTTTATCTATACAGCGGCCACCTTGGAGGGAAGGTATGCCACAGCGCTTGTACCACTTAATAACACATAACAGATTACTATTTATCGTAGTGTATGTATGCTTTCTTATTTAGTAGCGCCACTTGGGGAACGCAGCGCTGTACCATTACTCCACAAACAGGCACTCCTATCCAATATGCTTTATGTATATGCTGCTTCCTCTACCTATAGCGCCATTGGGTAAAACAGCGCGCTCGTACATTATACAACTTACAGATCGATACAGTAGTATGTACTGGTTTTTTATATCGACGACGCTAATTTGTGGTCTCCCACGCGCTGAACTTACCTCTATCAATACAGCACATACAGTATGTATGTCTATAGGTCCCCTATTATCTAGCCACCATCTTTTGGTACACCAGCGCTGACATTCCCTCCCCCTATCAACACCTCCAACTTATACAGTCCTGATCATGTACTTCTATTTGGATGGTACGCGTTTTACTATCGCCTTCCCCCACCAGCCTTTTGTTCCTTATAACAATACACTTATAAGTAGTATGTATTATGGTTTATTTTATAGCCCAACCTTTGGGTACACAGCTGCATGTAAAATAAATCTATACAGTACCAGATTAACACGTGTTTATTCTATATATCCCACTGGTAAATGCATTAAATCAATATCCCGTATAGTTATTTATTTATTAAGCGACCCACTTGGTGTACACAGCGACTGAACATTAAACAAACAAGATTGTATACCAGTATGTCAGTGATATGTCTTATTTATAGTTTTGTCCCTTTGCGGTTACACAGCGCTGTAACATCCCCCTATAAACACTACAAAGTCTCACAGTGATGTATGTATATGGTTACTTATATAGCGACCACTTGGCGGTACACCAGACGCTGACATATACACACAATACCAGACTTATACAGTAGGTAGCTATATTCCCTTTCCTATTTGATTTTATCACGTGCCACTGGGACAGCATATGTACCTTCCCACTATTATAACAATTAAGATTATTACAGTATGTATCTAACCTTTTTATTTTATATTATAGCGACCACTTGGGAACACAGCTCTGCGTACTTATAACAATCACAGATTACTAACCCAGTATGTATGTCATATGTTCTATTTTATATACGCAGCCCACTTGGGTACGACACACGCACTGTAAATTATAACAATAACAGATTATACACAGTCAGTATAATTTTTCTTTATCTACTCTAGTCGCCATTGGGGCGACAGCAGCTTCCCCGTTACAACTTATACAATCTCGATACTACAGTATGTATGTATATGTTCTTTGATTTTACTAGCGCCACTCGTGGGACACCGCGCTGAAATCATCCTATTAACAATACAGATATACCCTCCAGTATGTCGATATGTTATTTTATGATAGGCCACTGGGCCACCACAGCGCTGTACATTATAACAATAAGATTATACAGTATATGATATGGTTCTTTTATTTAGTAGCGCCCACTGGGGGGCCAGCGCTGTTACATTATTAACAATACAGAGATCTATCCAGTACTGTATTGTACATAGTTATTTATATGAGGCGCACTTTTGGGTACACACGACGCTGTACATTATAACATTATACAGCCTTATACAGTATGTATGTATATTTTATTTATATAGCGTCACTTGGGCAACAGCGCGCTGGAATACATAGAAACATCCAGACTTATACTCTATGACTGTAATTGTTCTATTGTATATTGCCCGAGCCACTTGGTGGACCCACAGCGCCTGTACATTTTCTAGTCAATACAGATATGTACAGTATGATGATATGTTACGTCCCTATATAGCCCGCCACTTGGGGATACACACGCTGTACAATCCTAACCCCACATACAGTATTATACAGATATGTGATGTATATGTAATCTGATTATAGCGCCACTTGGGGACACCCAGCGCTCCGGTATGTTACTCCTATGAAGATTTATACGTAATACAGTATGTCATTGTATATGTTTATTTCTATAGGGCCACTTGGGACACAGCCCCGCTGTTTTGCTAATTATAACAATACAGATTTATTACAGTATATGTATATGTTTATATAGCGCCGATTGGGCGACGCCAGCGCTTGTACATTTATAAACAATACAGGATTATACAGTATGTATGTATATGATTATTTATATAGCGCCACTTGGGTACACAGCGCTGTACATTATACAATACAGGATTATACAATATGTATATGTATATGTTGTATTTATAGCGCCACTTGGGACGAGCGCTGTACATTATAACAATACAGACTTAACCGTATGTCATGTATATGTTTATTTATAAGCGCCACTTGGGTACACAGCGCTGGTAAATTATAACAATACGATATACAGTATGTATGTCTGTATATGTTTTATTTATAATAGCGCCATTGGGGCACAGCAGCGTGTACATTATAACAATACAGATATACAGTATGTAGCTATAGTTTATTTACTATAGCGCCACTTGGGACGCAGCGCTTGTTACATGTTTCAACAATACAGATATACAGTATGTTATTGTACTGTGTATTTATAGAGCGCCACCTTGGGGACACAGCGCGTGACTTTATAAAATACAGATTATACAGTATTAGTGTATATGTTTGTTTATGTATATAGCGCCCTTGGGGTACACAGCGCTGTACATTTTTATAACAATACAGATTAAGACATATCATGTTAGTGATAGTGTTTATTTATTATAGCGCCACTTGGGTTAAACAGCGCTGTACAGTCTCATACAATACAGATATAAGTTATGTATTAGTATGTTTATTTATATAGCGCCACTTGGGGACACAGGTGACATTATAAAAAACCAGATTATACGCTATGTACGTTTGTTTTTTTTTATTGTGCTGTACATTATAACATACAAGATTATACAGGATGTACGTAATTTTTATATAAGCGCCAATTGGGGGACACAGCGCTGACATTTTATAACAATACAAGAGGATACAGTATGTATGTATATGTTTATTCTTATAGCGCCACTTGGGACACAGCGTACTTACTTACGTCGTTGTGTATATGTTTATTTAGATAATTGTACAGCTTGTACTTATAGCAATACGGATTATACCAGTAGATGTATATGTTTATTATTAGCGCCACTTGGGGGACACAGCGATGTATTATAACAATACAGATTCTTACAGTATGTTTGTAATATGTTTATTTATATAGACGCCACTTGGTAGACAGCGCTGTATACTTATAACAGAACTCGAATACAGTATGTAGGTATTGAGAGTTATTTTATATAGCGCCAACTTGGGTACACAGCGCTGTAGAATTATACCAATACAGATTATACAGTATGAGTATGTGATGTATATTTTTATATAGCGCCACTTGGGACGCCAGCGCTGTACATTATAAAATACAGATTATACAGTATAGGTATTTATATGTTTATTATATAGCGCTCTTTGGGACACAGCGCATGTACATTATAACAATACAGATATTACAGTATGTATGATGTTATTTTATTTATATAGCGGCCACTTGGGTACTTCCAGCGCTGTACATATAACAATAAGATTTATACAGTGAGTATGTATATGTTTATTTAATAGCGGCACTTGGGCACACAGCGCCTGAGTATTATAACAATCAGATTATACAGTATGTATGTATTGTTTATTTATATTAGCTGCACTCTGGGTACACAGTGCTGTACATTATAACAATACAGATTATTACAGTATGTATGTATACGTTTAATTTATATAGGACCACTTGGGGACACAGCGTTGTACATTATAACAATACAGATTATTACAGTTATGTATGTATATGTTTATTTATATAGACACCACTGGGGCACACAGCGGCTGTACATTATAACAATACAGATACTTTACAGTATGTATGTATATGTTTATTATATAGCGCCACTTGGGTACGCAGTGCTGTACATTATAACAATACAGATTATACAGTATGTATGTATATGTTTATTCATATCGACACACTAGGGGACGGCAGCGTGTATATTATAAACAATACAGATTATACAGTATGTATGTATATGTTTATTATATAGCGCCATTGGGGAACACAGCGCTGTACATTATAACAATACAGATTATACAAGTATGTATGTATATGTGTTATTTAAAACGCCACTTGGGTAACAGCGCTGTACATGTATAAACAATACAGATTATACAGTATGTATATGTTATTTGAGTATCCGCGCCACTTGGGGACAACAGCGCTGTACATTATAACAATACAGATTATAAGTATGTAGTAATGTTTATTTATTGATGCGCCACTTGGGGGACACAGCGATGTACATTTATAACAATACAGATTATACAGTATGTATGTATATGTTTATTTTATAGAGCCACTTGGGGACACAGCGCTGTACATTTTCCTTATAACCCATACAGATATACACAGTCATGTAGTATGTATAGTGTTTATTATATAGGCCAACTGGGAACCACAGCAGTCCGTACATTATACCAAACAATACAGCAGTATACAATGTGATTTGTATTATGTTTATATAACACCACTAGGGGACGCAGACGCTGTACATTATAACATACAGAGTTATACAGATATATGTATTATGGTATTATATAGCGCCCTGGGTACACAGAGATGTACATTTATAACAATACACCCAGCATTTCTACAGATGTATGCTATATGTATTTACTATAGCCGCACTTGGGGGCCACAGTGCTGTACATATAACACCATACAGATTATAACAGTGTGTATGTATATGTTTATTTACTATAGTCAATTGGGGACGCAGCACTGTAATTACGAACACATACAAGATTATACAGATGATGTATATGTTTATTTTATAGCGGCCAACTTGGGACACACAGCGTCCTGACATTATATACAATACAGATTATCACAGTATGATGTATATCGTTTATTTATATAGCCGCCTTATTTGGGTACGCAGCCGTTGTACATTATAACAATAAGATATACGGTATGCCGTGTCATATGTTGTATTTATATGAGCGACCACTTGGAACCACAGCGGCCTCGTACCTCTTATAACAATAAGACTATACAGTATGCATGGATATGTTTTTTATATACGCGCCCACGGGGGACACAGCACTGTGACATCTATAACACATACATTCTTCCCTGCACTATCACAGGCACGCTATGTATATCGTTTCATATTTATATAGCGCCACTTCGGCGTAAAGCACCGCTGTACATGTTCTAAAAACATATAAGATTATACAGCTATGTATGTATCATGTTCATTCTTAATAGCGCACTGGGTACATCAGCGACTCTGTACATTCTAACACATCACGAGATACACAGTATGTTATGTTATATGTTTATTTATATAGCGCACTTCGGGGGACACGAGTTTCCTTGTACATTATAACATTACCCAGTTATACAGTATGTCATTTATATGTTTATTTATATGCACACTAGGGGACGCAGTGCTCGTACCAACTATAGAATACAAACACAAGTCACTACAAGGGGGACAGTAGAAATCCAAATTATTAAAGACGTTATGAGCATCACCCGAAAGTATACAAGGCCTTAAACACCTGTAAACCTGAGGAAGAACGGTCCCTGCCCCATAGAGTTTACAATTCTAAGTAGGTGCGCTAACCATACGAGATACATAGCGAAAGGGTCGGAGTGGACCAAGTACTATAAATGTCAAAGTCAGTGTGAACAGGTTCTATAGTTCTATGCTCGTGTCGCGTAAGATAGGATGGAAGGATACGATTCTAAACCGAGTAATTGAGGTTTTCGTGACATAGAGAAAGGGGAATAGAATCTCAGAGGAGGTGAGCCACTAGAGGAGAAGGTTTAAGGCGGAGAGGAAGCAGATCGTGCTGTGGGGTTTGGGTCATGTATAGAGAGGTTCTGTATGAGCGGAGGGTACGGAAGGAAAACAATGGGGACACGAGAGAGGAATAAATATGAGAGCAGCAGAGTGAAGGGATTAATGTTAGAGAGAAGGATTTATATACCAATGAGCGTTTAATGGGAGGACAATTAGAGTGCGGCACAGAGGAGATTTAATTTATCCGATGTCCTAGTACGTAGCGAGACAACTGCGCTGCCTGGCCCTCACCGGCAGCCTAAGGACTGAAGCGGAAAGATGGGAAGACAGGAAGACAAGAAATCAAAAGGTTACAATAGTCAGACGTGACTAGAGATGCAGAGCCATGGATATCATGCGGGTAGGTCGGAGGGAGCAAGGAGAAACAGAACTCTCTGGATTTTCGAATATTTACAAGTAAAAGGGACGAGAGCAGATCCAATAATAAAAGTCACGTCAATGATTGCTGACTTCTCCCCAGGGCACAATGGTTACACGAGGTGAGGACCAATTAAGGGTCCAGGCCTGAGGAACATGGGGATGGAGGGGCAGATGTACGGTGTAGCGATCCTCCCCGACCTACGAAGCAGATAACCCCGCATGACCTCGGGATCTGGGTCACGGGACTAGAGATCTAGTAGCAAGGGCGGTGTGGGTAGAAGAATATGAGAGGATGGGGGGTCGCGGGGGGGTGTTGGGTGAATTCTGCGTCCGGACGGATCTATTAATGAATACATTTATTCGCCTTTTATATAAATTTCCCACTGATATGAAAGGACGATTAAAACAAATCAGTCTGTGGTTAACGTTATGATGCCGTGCATTTCATCATCTGACATACAGGGGGTCAATGGGGAATGATCTTTATTATGGGGCTCACTGTCTGATGAGGTTTTTCGTACATACCATCGTTCGTGAGGAGGGCGGGGCCCATTTACTCCAATTCCAAGGGAAACCTGGGATGTGCTTTATTGGAACTTGTCCATCATTCTGACAGCTGCAAGTAAAACGTTTCAATGTATAATTTTTATTTACTCGGGCTCCAGGAAACCCGTGTAATTATCCTTCTACAGCCCGGATTCCACAATGGGTATAATCATATATGTCAGAACGCTGCCGCGTTAATGAAACGAAGCCATTAATTGCACCGTGGGAAATGCGAGATGAAACGACTGATTTTTACCAGCGAGGGAAACTCGTATCCACCTACGGAGCGTTCAATACATGAACCCTTTCCCCCCCCTTAACCGAACTGGGGCATTGTATTGGACGCGATTCTCATCGTTCGATTCATTGAGGGTCTTCTGTGCAGCACTCCATTGCGCCTCCATTTACACGACAAAAAAAGGAATTTGGAATACTCACACCTACACGGGATTTTAACCACGATTGCCATTAATAGTCCCAACGTCAGTTAATAACATTACCAATACAACCACGGAACATGGACCAAAACATATATCGCTCTGCGTTGTGCTGTGCCACATTAGGCAACATTCTCCCTAAACAACAAGGGATAGCATCTCCACGATGTTGAAAACATTCACTCCCAGATTCCCTGAACTCAGATCCTCATAATACAGGAACCAGCTCCCC
>JAACNH010000235.1:59937-72437 GCA_019447015.1 Hymenochirus boettgeri | reverse complement strand
ATGATAGATAGATAGATAATGGATTGATGATGATAGATATAAAGATAGATAGATGATAGATAGATAGAGATAGATAGATAGATGATAGATAGATGATAGATGAAGATAGATTGATAGATTAGATAGATAGTAGATAGCTAGATGATAGATGATTATGATAGATGAGATAGATGATATAGTAGATGATAGATAGATGATAGAATAGATGATGAGATAGATGATAGATGTAGATAGATAGATAGATAGATGATAGTATTAGATGATGATAATATAGATAGATTAGAAATAGATAGATAGATAGATAGATATAGATAGATAGATGATAATAGATAGATAGATAGATAATATAGAAGATAGAGATTAGATAGATAGATAGATAGATAGAGAGATAGATAGATATAGAAGATATAGATGATAGATAGATAGATAGATAGATATGATAAGATAGATAGATAGATAGATGATAGATGATAGATGTATAGATAAGATAGATGATTAGATAGATAGATATAGATAAGATGCGATAGATAGGATAGATCAGATAGATAGATAGATAGATAGATAGATAGATCAGTAGAGAAGAGATAGGATAGATAGATAGAGATAGTAGATAGAGATAATAGAATAGATGCTAGATAGATAGAGAGAATAGAGTAGATAGATAGATAGAGAGATAGATAGATACAGATAGATGATAGATGATAAGAGACATGATAGATAGTTGAGATGATAGACGATAGATAGATAGATAGATAGTAGGATAGATAGATAGATAGATAGATGATAGATAGATAGATGTATCAGATAGATAGATAGATGATAGACAGATAGATGAGATAGATGAGGATAGATAATAGATAGATAGATAGACTAGATAGATAGATAGATAGATGATAGATACATGAAGTGATGTCAAAGAAAGAGAGAGATGAGAGAGAGAGAGTAGACGACAATGAGAGATACATGAGATAATAGAATGACAGATAGAAAAGATAGATGAAAGACAGATAGATATGATAATAGATGAGAGTGATGTCAGAGATCGAAAGGAGAGAGATTGAGAGAAATACAGAGATAATGATAATAATGACAGAAATAGAAGACAGTAGATAGCGAAGATAGATGAGAGATAGATAGATAGATAGACAGATAGATAGACAACAGGATAGGAGAAATAATAGATTAGATTAGACAGACAGATAGATGAGAGAAGAGAGATGAAGATATAGACAGACAGATAGATGAGAGATAGATAGATAGTAGACGACATAGATAGAGAGAGAGATACAGAGATATTGATAATAATGAACAGATAGATAAGACAAGATGAGAGAGATCAGAGATCATTGATATAATGACAGATAGATAGACAGACAGATATGAGAGAGATCAGAGATACTTGATAATAATGACAGATAGATAGACAGACAGATAGATGAGAGAGATACAAGATACAAATAATAATGACAGATAATAGACAGACAGATAGAGAGAGATAGTAGATAGATAGACAGATAGATTAGACAGCAGATAGATGAGAGAGATACAGAGTACATTGAAATAATGACAGAAATAGATAAGACAGATAGATGAGAGAGTACAGAGATACATGATAATAAGACAGATAGATTAGACAGACAGATATGGAGAGATCAGAGATACATGATAAAATGACAGTAGATAGACGACAGAGATGAGAATACAGAGATAATAGATAATGACAGATAGAGAGATATAGATAACGACGTAGATGAGAGATAGATTAATAGATAACAATGATTAGACGACAGATAGATGAGAGATACAGAGTACATGATAATAAACAGATAGATAGATAGAAGACAGATAGATGAGAGATAGATAGATAGTAGACAGTAGATTAGACAGATGATAATGAGAAGATACGAGATCATTGAAATAATGACAGATAGATAGATAGACAGCATAGATGAGGATAGTTAGATAGATAGACAGATAGATTAGACAGACAGATGATAGAGAGATACAGAGAACATTGATAATAATGAACAGATAATAAGATTGATAATCACAGACAATAGTTGACTTTGGTGTAAAATAAATATTGTTCCCTCTGCACCCAGTATTGGTACTTCCAGGCATTGCTGTGCCCTGTGAGTGAGGGGAGTGTCCAGCTGCTGCCTGCTTAGTGCCTGTCACACCTCCTGGGCTTAAATTGTTGCTGATTCTGCCCGGCAGAGTTACAGACAGTCCTGCAACATCCACTCCTTCTGCATCCCCGTCCTGTGCGGAACTCCTGCTGGCAGCAGTGCTCGGTCTTAATAAAGTTTATTTTTAAGAAAACTTTATTTACAACTTACATTGCCCCGGCCGCGGAAACATACGGGAAAAGCAGGAAGGTGTTGGAAGGGGGGCACTGTGGGGGGCACTTATTTTGTGAACTGGGGCACATGCCCCATCTAGCGCCGCCACTGCCTGTAATCTCTGTCCAAAGTCCCAGATAGTGAAGAGTAGGAGCCTGTCTGTGAGTGATAAGGTTTCCACCTCTTACCTGTCCTCTGAGAGGTTTCAGGCATGCTCATGATGAAGCCCTCCCTCCCCCTCCCTCCTGATCCCTGTTGCTGCCCTGTGCCCTACCTTTGAATCCTTTCCTGTAGTGTAGTGGACCTATCCCACCCCCAACCGCCATTTTTTTCCCCCCAGTAACGTAATAGAGCTTCAGTCCCCCGCATTCTGCACTGCGGCAGCCACTTCTGTGATTGGCTGCCTCTCAGCCAATCACTGATACAGTTGTCGGTCCGGCCCCCTGCTTGCAATTTCCTGCAAGCAGAGGGACGGATCAAGCGCGAGGGGAATGAAGCTCGTGTAAGTACCTTTCTGATTCTTGGGGGTGGAGAGGGTCCACTACGCTACAGAAAAAGTTTGTATGGAAGGTGGACAAACCCTTAAAATAAATCCCTGTGTGTACCAGGCCCAAGAGGCCACAAATGAGTGTACACATCTTTCCCAAGAGTTCCCATGTAAGTTATAAGCCGGAACTGATTGGATTTCATCAGACAAAATGGGAAAATGAGAGCCAGTATGATAACCAATGGGCACGAGCTTCTTACGGACAGAAATCCAACACTTGATAAAGGAAACCAACGTTGTGTGTGCGTTTCTGCAGTAATAAAATGGATCGCCCCTGGGAACACCCAATGACTTATTTTCACGAGAAATACTTGAGAAACCCGAGTACCTACATTAACAGTGTGAAAATTTAAATTACCCATGGGACCAAGACTGCATTTCTAAACAAACGGTTCCGTTAGATGTAACCAAGGCATAACTGTACCCTGCAACATCAACAGCGGCCTCTGTGTCATTAATGGGGTGGTTTTTGCATAGGAAAATTATTGTGAATGTAAACCAAAGTGGCGATTGGGACGGGGGAAAGGAGAGTCAGATATTAGAAAACTTACCAGGTTTCTCTGCGATGGCCGGAAGCAAGGATGGTTGTTGACTGTGATTTGATGTAGGTGTTGGAGTATGGGTGCTCACTTGGCAGAGGGGTGGACATTAAGAAGCAGCGTTGCGTTTTAAATCTTTGGCTAGAAGTAGCAGCTCGGTCAGTTTGCAGACAGATTGATCTCAGCCTCGGTGGAATCATGAGATGAGGGATCCTAACTGTCCAGTAAGGGTCAGTCTACAATCAAACAAGCAAGAGTATTAATGGAAACAATATAGACTATGATGTTGGTTATGACCTGGTTGTACCATTAAACCAAGACCATTACAGCAGATACTCAAACCTTGGGGAATTGCCCCAAACCTGGAAAAAGAGCTCTGGAAAAGAAAATCTGAAGATTATAGCCAGCAGAGCATTGCAACGTTAGTGTTCAAAGGGACGTAACAGAAATGGTCAACAGTCCAATCCCATTTAACTCAATCACTAGATTTTCCATGACCCTCAGATTAGAGATTTTGGGATTTGCCTTGCATTGTTAGTACAATCTGCAGGTAATGTGGTCTTCTTGCATCTTTACACAAGGTTTTTCTATAATTGTATCCAGGGGGAGGGCCAGGTTCTCTCTGCAGGTGAATTCACAATATCAGCAGAGTGAGACCCAACGCTAATTATTCAAACTTGGCACCTGGCGGGAACGGTTATCGAGTGGTAGGAAACTAATAACATTGAGAAACTGATTAAACTCCAACCAACGTGTCCCTTCCAAGATAATTATGGCCAGGAGATGGAAAGAACCACAGAAATGGTAAGAGGAAGATTTAACCCCTTCCCAAACTTTAACCCTTCTCTGCCTCCATTCTTAACAGACAAACTTTTTATGAAGGAAACAATGGTCTAAAACGCTTTTTAAATTGACTGGTAGAATCAGAAATGCTGATTAAATGATGCACGACCTCTTTTCTATGGGATAAACAATGATCTATCCTGTGTGTTCTGCGGCTACTCTCACAAACCATTTTACTGCCACTCCCCTTATACAGGAAAGATACAAAGTAGCTAATTGGACAGGCTGCTGTCCCTCCCTAGATAATCATACTGAGCATGTCTGTACCACTGGGAGAGTGGAGGAGGTGGTTAAGGAAGTACGTTTTCATTGATCACACAGGTATAACGTTGGTTAGGGATTATGTACACATTTTATTATTCATCACTTTCCATGTTATAGGTGGCCCAACCTGCCTATTTTAGGAAAAAAAAAATTGCTTCCCACAGGACGCATAGGACAGGGTCTGTGTGGGCTGTGTTGGAAGTATGGGGATGAGGAGCACATTCACTTGGTGGTTAGCACGTATTGTGTTGTCGTTATTTGTCAACACCTCTACTCAAGGTGTACACACATTTACCATCTACCCAATCAGAACTCTTTAAGCAGTGGAAAATGTAAAATGTTTTATTTAAAGGGCAAGCCATGTCTCAAATGTAGAGATGCCGAACTTCGCAAATACGGTCCGCTCGAGGATCCGCGAATTTTCGAAAAACTCGCAAATTCGAAATCCGCGAGGCGGACCCATTAAAATGAAATAAACCTTGAAAATACGTGAGAAATCCTCGTAATTTCGAAGATTTTCGAAAATACGTATTTTCATGCATTCCGAAAAACGTTAAATACCATCGTATTCCAAAATTTGCGAAAATACGTTTTTTCGTGCATTTTCGAAATATACGAGAAAACCTCGTAATTTTCGAAAATTTTCGAAAACACAGCTCGGAAAAGTTGGAAGGCGTATAAAAACCGGAAAATCCGCGATATCCGCCGTTGGGGCGAACAAGGTAATCCGCCGCGGATCGGGTTCGGATCCGCGAAACTGGGCCATCACTACTCAAGTAACATTTTTTATAGGTTAAATGATCCCTACTGGAACAAGGGGAACAACATACCGATATACTCCGAGTATAAGCCGAGGTACACATTTTTTTGCCTGCAAAATCAGAAAACCATGATTGACTCGAGGATAAGCCGAGGGTAGATAGTTTGCCCTTAAAATGTACAGTAATCCCATACAGTAACCCTAATACCTTTCCACTGTAGATGTTTTGGAAACTACAAACTCCTAGCATGCTTTCGTTGCTGGGAGTTGTAATTTCCAAACACACTATAGAAGGTATTGAGTTACTGTATGGCATACTGTCCCCCACCCTACAGCCCCCCCAGTTCACTTACCGTACACGGCCAGTCTTCAGTCTTTCATCTCCCGCGGCTGCCGCTCGCTCTGTGCAGAGCCGGCAGTTCCCAGTACTGCTTCCCGGCTGTGTAATGACGTCATCATCGCGCACCCGCGAAGAACTACTGGGAACTGCCAGCTTTCCTTCCTGACTCGGCCTGCATCTGGAATTAAGGTAAGTTTTCTCTTGACTCGAGATAAGAGGGCAAAGGTTTTTAGGTGATTTTTAAACCTAAAAACCTCGGCTTATACTCGAGTATTAGGTAAGCAAAAATGATACCAAATACGTTAACTTATCTCCCATTGGTCCCCTCCGTTATGTTTACCTTGTCTGGTTGGCCTCCCTCTTAAAAGAGCAGTTCAAAGATTGTTTTATTCTACAATGATCATTCATTTCTATAATAACATGTTACACAGATAAACCAAGAACGCCAAACAGACATAAAGGTCAATAAAACCCAAAAACTACACTACACAGAGCTTGGGCCCTCGTCGGAATCGATCCTGGAACGTTTGCCCAATCTGCCCATACAAACATTGATGTAGTTTCTGGTTGGCTTGGGTAGGTTTATTGAGTCATTGCAGAACACCAAGGTTCCCTGTCAGATTCTAGAAACATGTTCAAGGCGTCAAGATGGTAATCGGGACACAACAGATGGAAAGTTATTTTAAATGAAACCGTTACAGAATAAAGTATTTAACTTGGATTTCAACATCCCCGAACTAGACAGCTCAGGAGATATTATGGACAAATATGCTGGGCGTGGGTTTTGTGGTCAACCTGCAAGGAAAGTCAAACAAGGTCTCCTATGGACAGACCGAAGGTTTCATTTAAAGTCCTGCTATGTCCTGTTCTGTGATGAGAAGGGAACTGCCATACAGAATAACGCAAACCGACCGGAGATGTCAGTTACATGCGTAGGAAAGATGAGAGGTTGACATCACCAGAGAGCATTGCAGCATAAGGATCTTAAAGGGGATGTTCCACCTTTAAAACAGCAGGCAATAGTCTGTACCTGCCCCTAACTGTACCGTATACTCAGCAACTTATCAGATATTTAGGATAATTATGTCCCCGTTCTGGTACAGTAATTGGCAGTTGAGAAGACGCTTCTAGTAAGTATCGGACATTCTCTAAGGTACCCAGAGGTTCTCTTCGAGGCTGGACAGAGAGCGAGGGGGCAACCAATGGCCTGGCGAATCGGCAAACGAGTGGGTGGGGTAAATCTTCAGGTGTGTACAAACCTTTAGCCTCCAACTGATGAGATATCATGCAATACTATGGTTATAATAGGTGGACTATCCCAGAGATCTCATTCCCACATTGCCTGTTTTACCTAAAGTTAGAAATTGACTTGTCAGACTCTGAATCTGTCCATGTAGTCCGACTTGTCCATGTAGTCAGATCGTCCATGTAGTCCAGATCGTCCATGTTATAGACCAGATCAGTCCATGTAGACCAGATCAGTCCATGTAGACCAGATAGTCCAGTAGACCAGATCAGTCCATGTAGACCAGATCAGTCCGATTTTGGTAGACCAAATCAGTCCGTGGTAGACCAAATCAGTCCGTGTAGACCGATAAGTCAGGTAGACCAGATCAGCGTGTAGCCCAGATCTCCGTGTAGCCCAGTCTCGTGTAGCCAGATCAGTCCGTGTAGCCCAGAATCAGTCCGTGTAGCCCAGATCAGTCCGTGTAGCGACCAGATCAGTCTGTAGACAGAGAGTCATGTTAGACAGATCAGTCCATGTAGACCAGAGCAGTCCAGTAGACCAGATCAGTCCATGTAGACCAAATCAGTCCAGTAACAAATCAGTCCATGTAGACAAATCAGGTCCATGTAGACCAAATCAGTCCATGTAGACCAGATCAGTCCATGTAGACCAGATCAGATCCATCAGTGTAGACCAGATCAGTCCATGTAGACCAAGATCAGTCCAGTGTAGACCAGATCAGTTCCATGTAGACCAGATCAGTCCATGTAGACCAGATCAGTCCATGTAGACCAGATCATCCATGTAGACCAGATCAGTCCATGTAGACCAGATCAGTCCATGTAGACCAGATCAGTCCATGTAGACCAGATCAGTCATGTCAGTAGTCAGAGACCAGATCAGTCCATGTTAGACGCAGACATCCAGATCAGTCCATGTAGACCAGATCATCCATGTAGACCGTCAGTCCATGTAACAGATCATCATGTAGACCAGATCAGTCCATGTAGTAGACCAGATCAGTCCCATTTTGACCAATCTGTCCATGTAGACCGAATCTGTCCATGTAGACCAGATCTGTCCATGTAGACCAGATTGTCCATGTAGACCAGATCGATCCATGTGTAGACCAGATCTGTCCATTAGACCAGATCTATCCATTTAGACTATCAATCCATGTAGACGAGATCTATCCATGTAGACCAGATCCGTTCTGAGGAACACAAAGGTTGGCTTAGAACCGAAAACCGAGTTCGACCCGAACTTTAGTAGTTCAGACAAAACCCGAACTATTAGAATTTTCCCGAACTCCAACAGGTTTGGTTTTCGAATCTTACGGACATATTTTCGATAATATAGAAAATTCGATTTTCCAGGCACCGTCCACTAACCCCTCGATTTCGCCTATAACTTCGCATGTTGCTGTTTCGGCAATAGCCTCGAATGTCTCGTTCCGTAACCCTCAAATGTATCTTTCAAATTCGCTAACCTTCGAATGAAATGTCAATCTTCGGTAATGCCCAATATATATTTAGAATTTTGGTAACCCCTCGAATGTATCATTCGGCAAAAATCATCGAATGCAGCATGCAGGAAACTGACAATTACCCAGAAGTTAGAGTTTTTAAACAAGTTTTTGTGATAGTGACGTGTTCCCAGACCATTTCCAATGTGCCACAGCCGTTTACCAGTAAGTACCATTGTGTTTTATTTGTAATTAGTCCAGACTATTTCCTCCCATTGACTTTAATGTGGTTAGTTTCCAACTACTGAATTTTACCCAAGGTTTGGAAACGTAAAAATTCAGGAAGTTCGGCCATCTCTATGAAGAACCAGTTGCGCTAATAAGCTGTAGGCATCCACATTGTCCTATGAATGGTCCTGTCCGATCATGGTAGAGTATGGTTTGAGGAACACATGGGTTTCAGGGTGATTCAGGGGGGAAACGAGGAATCATGGGGTCTTAAGGATAAGGGACATACCTTTGAAGATTGTAATGTTAACATATTGGCAAAGGAACGTGACTGTTCAAGAGAGGTGTGTAAGGAGGCCATTTATGGGAAAATAAAGAAACCAAGCCTAAATAGAGGTGGGGGGGTTCGACACCAACTGTCTGCCATGTAAATGCTGTTTTGACACCTTACTCTGGCGTTCTATAACACCTCTTAGCCACTATCCAATCACACCCTTAACACCGATGCTGTGATATGCTAATTGGGATTTTCCATGGTACATAATTGCCACAGATTCTTGTACAAGTCATTCTGAATTGAGAGATCCAGTCGGATGACTAGCGAACGTCTTCAAGAACTAAACTTCAGTCCAGTTGATCAGCTGAATGCACAGATATTACCCATTCCATTGTATCTGTGTGTTTACCCACCTAACAGATTGTAAGATGGTATGGGGGCAGGGACCATCCTTTCCTCTAGTGGCAAACTCTAGCACTTGCTATTTATATAATTTTATATTTTGTACTGAACGATCTACCGTATGTATTTATCCCCCTTGTATGACTTATTGTATTTTATACTGTACAGCGCGCGTCCCATTTATAAATAAACTATACAACAAACATACATATAAACATACAAGTTGCAATGACAGTCTCCTCCCTCAGAGGGTCCATAACATGTTCCTACAGGTAACATAGATCAGATTGATACAATAACACAGAATGGTACCTTTAAAAACACACTCTCCAGCATTGAGCCTCTCCAGAATGATGGTCCAGTTGATCATGGAAGAGTAGAGCAGAAAGTTCTGGAAAGACATGTCATATTGGTGGTCCTCCGCGTGTGCGGTTCATGCATCAAAATGGAATCCCATCATAAGCTGGAAGCACAAACACCAACATCTTCCCTTATAAAAACACCTACAGCCAAACTTAGTAAGCAAGAGGGACTTGCTGGAAGAATAAAAATGGCCACTTCCTGCACAGTTTTGAACCCCTTTTGGGTGAATCACCCAATTGATTCAAAAGCGTTTCGTTCACTGGGTCCTAAGCTTGTCCTTGTGTACGCAAGAAAAATAGTAATTAGGGGGAGAAGCAGTGTAAAGATTGGTTTCACTAGCCAGACAAACCAAAGGGCCAAGACATGTCTGCTTCTAAAAACATTTGGAATTTTGAATGGTGTGGAATGTTTATGATATTAAAATTGGACCGTATGATTCCATTATGGACTACACAAGATTCTTATACACAGTCCACACGAGGCAACCAACATTGGTTACATGGGAGTCTGCATGTCTCCACTCTGGAAACACTTTTTTCTTCTCTATGATAGGGAATTACATACACAGCCTCTCCACCCTGGAAAAAGCAATGATTCTAAAGGGTTCATCTTCATAACAACCTCCTTCCCCATATCTACAATCCAAGAGGTATAAGGTGGTATTGAAGATAACCTTAGATTTTGTTGTCCCTTTCCAGGTTGGAGACACGTGCATGTAGACTACTTTTTCTAAAAGTGGGGAGTTTGTAATGAAAGAGAGTCTTATACAGTTGATAAAAGGTTATCCTCATACACGTCCCTTTCCACCTCTACAATGGTGGTCTACAAACACGGTCTCCACACTGGTAAGGAGCAACAAGCCTAGGTTATCCTCATATGTTCCTTTCAACCTCTACAATGGGGTGTCTACAAACACGTGCGTCCACACCTGGTAAGGAAGCAACAAAGTCTAAGGTTATCCTCATACCTTCCTCTTTCAACCTCTACAATGGGAGTCTACAAAAACGTGTCTCCACCCTGGTAAGGAGCAACAAAGTCTAAGGTTATCCTCATACCTCCTGTCAACCTCTCACCATGGGGAGTCTACAAACACGTGTCTCCACCCTGGTAAGGAGCAACAAAGTCTAAGGTTATCCTCATATCTTTTTTCAAACCTCTACAAGGGGTGTCTACAAACACGTGTCTCCACCCTGGTAAGGAGCACAAAGTCTCAAGTTATCCTCATACCTTCCATTCAACCTCTACAATGGTTAAGTCTACAAACACGTGTCTCCACCCTGGTAAGGAGCAACAAAGTCTAAGGTTATCCTCATACCTTCCTTTCACCTCTACAAGGGGTGTCCTACAAACACGTGTCTCCACCCTGGTAAGGAGCAACAAAGTCTAGGTTATCCTCATACCGTCCTTCCAACCTCTACAAGGGGAGTCTACAAACACGTGTCTCCCACCCCTGGTAAGGAGCAACAAAGTCTAGGTTATCCTCATACCGTCCTTTTCAACCTTACAATGGGAGTCTACAAACATGTGTCTTCACCCTGGTAAGGGCAACAAAGTCTAAGGTATTCCTCATACCTTCCTTTCAACTCTACATGGGGAGTCTACAAACGCGTGTCTCCACCCTGGTAGGAGCAACAAAGTCTAAGGTTATCCTCATACCTTCATTTCAAACCTCTACAATGGGGAGTCTACAAACCTGTGTCTCCACCCTGGTAAAGAGCATCAAAGTCCTAGGTTATCCTCATACCTTCCTTTCAACCTCTACAATGGGGAGTCTCAAACACGTGTCTCCACCCTGGTAAGGAGCAACAAAATCTAAGGTTATTCTCATACCTTCCTTTAAACCTCTACAATGGGGAGTCTACAAAAGTGTCTCCACCCTGGTAAGGAGCAACAAAGTCTAGGTTATCCTCATACCTTCCTTTCAACCTCTTACAATGGGTAGTCTACAAACACGTGTGTTCACCCTGGTAAGGAGCAAACAAAGTCTAAGGTTATCCTCATACCTTCCTTTCAACCTCTACAATGGGGAGTCTACAAACACGTGTGTTCAACCCTGGTAAGGAGCAACAAGCCTAGGTTATCCTCAACCTTCCTTTCAACCTCTACAATGGGGAGTCTACAAACCCGTGTGTTCACCCTGGTAAGGAGCAACAAAGCCTAAGTTATCCTCATACCTTCTATTTCAACCTACAATGGGGAGTCTACAAACACGTGTCTCCACCCTGGTCGGAGCAACAAAGTCTAAGGTTATCCTTCATACCTTCCTTTCAACCTCTACAATGGGTAGTCTAAAACACGTGTCTCCACCCTGGTAAGGAGCTCACAAGTCTACGTTATCCTCATACCGTCCTTTCAACCTCTACAATGGGTAGTCTCAAACACGTGTCTTCACCCTTGTAAGGAGCAACAAAGTCTAAGGTTATCCTCATACCTTCATTTTAACCTCTACAATAGGAAGTCACAAACACGTGTCTTCACCCTGGTAAGAAGGCAACAAAGTCTAAGGTTATCCTCATACCTTCCTTTCAACCTCTACAATGGGAGTCTACAAACCGCTTTCTCCACGCGGTAAGGAGCAACAAAGTCTAAGGTTATCCTCCTACGTTCCTTTCAACCTCTACAATGGGGAGTCTACAAAACGCTGTCTTCACCCTGGTAAGGAGCAACAAAGCCAAGGTTATCCTCATACTTCTTTTCAACTCTACAATGGGGTTAAAACCCGTGTCTCCACCCTGGTAAGGAGCAACAAAACCTAAGGTTATCCTCATACCTTCCTTTTCACCTCTACAAGGGGAGTCTACAAAACGTGTCTCCACCCTGTAAGAAGAAGAAACGAAGTCTAACGGTTATCCTCATACGTCCCTTTTCAAACCTCTACCAATGGGGAGTCCTACAAACCCGT
>JAACNH010000235.1:52437-54937 GCA_019447015.1 Hymenochirus boettgeri | reverse complement strand
GAACATTCGAACGTTGGGTTAGAACCAGATTTTCGAACTTCAATAGGTTCCGCGGAAACTGATTTGGTAACGAAACTCGACAGTATTGCTACTCATGGCTTTTAGAAGGGAGATTTTCAATAAAAGTTCTTATCGTTAAAAATGGTGCTAATTTTGCCCCAACCAATCAGATGTTTGCTTTCAAATGTTAAATAAGATCTGATTGGTTGGGGCAAAATTAGCACCATTTTTAATGAATCTCCCTGAAAATTCTGATGGACTATGGGTAAAAAAAAGAACCAATTGGCTCGTGTTTATTTTCTTACGTAAAGCTAAACATATTCCACATCCGATCCTGCAACCGAGAGCCAATTTCCCACCAATCCACTGACCCACACCACCCAATCTGATCTGATGGATAGTGAACTGGTTTCCCACCTTTGCTTTTCATTGCTTCTGTAGAAGGGATAAGCCAAATGTGATTGTGACTTTTACTAACCTCTCTGCCTTTCTGACTCGATTTCTCTGACCTATTTGCATGTCCAAACTTCCTTCCTCTTTGCTGCATTTTTGGCATCGCACAGCTATCACATGATCAGGTAATTCTACTGCCCGGCTTATCTGCACCGTTCCTGTCTCCCATCCAATTCCTCCTCATGTTCCCACCAGGAGAACTGCTTGGCTTGTTTATTTATTGGGGGGAAGAACTGAAAGCGAATGTCTATAGACCGTAACTGTCTCGTTTTAATGAATGAAGTTCAGGTGATTCCCTGTGTATTAAACCCTTTAATGAACTCTCCCTATAGTTGGTATTGTAGTGTGGCCCCCCACACGTCACTCTTGTCTCTGTCAGGCTCCGACCACCCAATAGATCTCCTACCTCCACACTGAGCTTGGGTTAGATGTTCTCAGGAGAGGACAATCTCCCTTTGTTTTCATGTGCAGAATGGGACAAAAGGATTTCTGCCAGATCAGTATTTGGCCTTCTGAGGGGTGTTACCCGCAGCAGAGGAGCTTGGGAAGAAGGAAATCGGCAGAGTCTCCATAGTCACGTGTTCTTAGTTATAGGGCGTGAATGGACCCACCCCTGGGTAGACACACTAGTTAGTCATTGTGTGTGACTTCACATGTACCAGCCGTGACCTAGGGAACTGAGCCCTGCACATTGGACAAGGACTGGGTTGACTATCTAAGGTAAGTTACTTATCTGGGGTCTGTAAGAACTATAGTTCTAGGGATTGGGGCTTTACTACACACTGGGGAAGGTAGATTAGGGGTGGACGTTCCCTTGGTTTACGTTCAGTTGGTCATTACACGGGGAATCACCTGAACCTTTATTTATTATTAAACTTTTATTCTAATAATTTAAACCGTTTAATACCACCCCTTTCAGGGCCACCTACTTGTACTTGTTACCCTGTTCCACCCTTTAACCCTTTGAGAACTGCTTGGCTGTGATGCATGGCTTTCTGCCCTGAGTAAGACCCACTGAAAGTTCTAGGATTGAGAATTAAACTACATGGAGCCGATAACTTCCTCCCCTGGTTACATGTTCCTTGTACAGGATGTGGATAATAAATAATAGACTCTCCCTATAGGTCCATATACATATATATATACTATCCCTATAGGTCCATATATATATACTCTCCCTATAGGTCCACATACGTATATATATAATCTCCCTATTGGTCTATATACATATATGTATATAGACTCTCCCTATAGGTCCATATACGTATATATATAATCTCCCTATAGGCCCATATACATATATATATATATATACTCTCCCTATAGGCCCATATACATATATATATATAATCTCCCTATAGGTCCATATACATATATGTATATAGACTTTCCCTATAGGTCCATATACGTATATATATATATACTCTCCCTATAGGTCCATATATATACACACACACACACACACACACACACACACACACATATATATACTCTCCCTATAGGTCCATATACGTATATATAGTCCCTCCCTATGGGTCCATATACATATATATATAGACTCTTCCTATAGGTCCATATATATATATAGGGACAAATAATAAATGACAGACGATTTCTTTGTTACGATGATTAAGGTGCCCTTTATTACAAACATGTACATTGATTTTATTATATTGCCTTAAAGGGATGATGCCTTAAGTTAGAAATTTACATTGAAGGGGAATTTATTTTCCTAAAGGTCACGTCTACCCCCCCAATACCACTGATAATAATGCGAACAGAACTGAAAGGTTGGAGGGTCCTTCACTTAATTATCATCATTGGGAGTTGGACTTACCCGTTAACACTCATTGAACATACTGGGACGTACAGGGAATTACAGAAGTGCGGGAATGGGACGTACAGGGAATTACAGGATTGCGGGAATGGGACGTACAGGGAATTACAGAAGTGCGGGAATGGGACGTACAGGGAATTACAGGAGTGCGGGAATGGGACGTACAGGGAATTACAGGAGTGCGGGAATGGGACGTACAGGGAATTACAG
>JAACNH010000235.1:30154-48869 GCA_019447015.1 Hymenochirus boettgeri | reverse complement strand
ACAGGGAATTACAGGAGTGCGGGAATGGGACGTACAGGGAATTACAGGAGTGCAGGAAAGGACCATACAGGGAATTACAGGAATGTGGGAATGGACCTTACAGGCAACTGGGGGATATATTTTCATGGGTTTGAACTTTGAAGGCATAATATAACAGTATGTCCCAATAGTGAGTACACCCTCACAAATAATGTGAGGGTGTACTCACTATAATCACATACTGTAATGTGAGTGTGTACTCCCTATTGTCACATACTGTAATGTGAGGGTGTACTCACTATTGTCACATACTGTAATGTGTGGGTGTACTCACTATTGTCACATACTGTAATGTAAGGGTGTACTCCGTATCGTCACATACTGTAATGTGAGGGTGTACTCCGTATCGTCACATACTGTAATGTGAGGGTGTACTCACTATTGTCACATACTGTAATGTAAGGGTGTACTCACTATTGTCACATACTGTAATGTGAGGGTGTACTCCGTATCGTCACATACTGTAATGTGAGGGTTTACTCCCTATTGTCACATACTGTAATGTAAGGGTGTACTCCGTATCGTCACATACTGTAATGTGAGGGTGTACTCACTATTGTCACATACTGTAATGTGAGGGTGTACTCCCTATTGTCACATACTGTAATGTGAGGGTGTACTCCGTATCGTCACATACTGTAATGTGAGGGTTTACTCCCTATTGTCACATACTGTAATGTAAGGGTGTACTCCCTATTGTCACATACTGTAATGTAAGGGTGTACTCCGTATCGTCACATACTGTAATGTGAGGGTGTACTCACTATTGTCACATACTGTAATGTAAGGGTGTACTCACTATTGTCACATACTGTAATGTGAGGGTGTACTCCGTATCGTCACATACTGTAATGTGAGGGTTTACTCCCTATTGTCACATACTGTAATGTAAGGGTGTACTCCCTATTGTCACATACTGTAATGTAAGGGTGTACTCACTATTGTCACATACTGTAATGTGTGGGTGTACTCCGTATCGTCACATACTGTAATGTAAGGGTGTACTCCGTATTGTCACATACTGTAATGTGAGGGTGTACTCCCTATTGTCACATACTGTAATGTGAGGGTGTACTCACTATTGTCACATACTGTAATGTGAGGGTGTACTCCCTATTGTCACATACTGTAATGTTTGGGCTAAATTAGCACCATTTTAAACATAAGAACTTTTATTGAATCTCCCTGAAAATCTATAATCATATATGGAATAATAATAAACCAGTAATCACTATTATTACATGTGTTGGCGTTAAATCCCGCATAGTATACCAATGGAAAAATAACATTTTGCTGTAATTGCTTTGGTTACTCTACAGTCATTTGGCTCTCGGATAATGAACCGGGATCTGTAAGAGAATAGCGCCGGGATGCCACCCAAAGCTTCTTCTGGGATATAGAGGATCTAAGGCTCTGAGGACCGAGGAATCACCGTGTTAAAAAACCCTGCGATAACACAACACTACGTTGACACATCAGGTACCGTCCTTATGGGTGAAGTGATGTAGGGAGGGGTGACCTTATTAGTGATCCATCATCAGACACATCTCTCCAGTGTTCTAATGGTTCTGATATTGTTTATACAAATCCAAATAGTTGTCCTGTGTACCTGACTTACTCTACCCAATCCCATTCGTTTCATTGAGGAGCTCCACACGTACAGTTTTTCATTTCACCTGCCGGTTAGTGTCCTGGACTTTCCTGTATTAACAGATATGGCTGAATCACCGAGAAAGCCTGGCAGAAGCAGCTGCCTCCTCATAGAAATGCAATTAGTCGGAATGGAATAACCAATCCCTTTATCTACTGAGAATAGAGACCGTAGAGACTTTTACGGTGGGCTACATGGCATCGCACATTCCGTATCAATTTGTTCGAATCGATCGAATCCTCGATGACACTCTTCGGGTTTTTGATAGACTGTCGTGCAAGAGGGAAAACTTTCCACCACCCCATCTCCCAGAACCATACATGGCGTCGTTTTTCAAGCTAAAATTACAGAAAATCGCCGAGTGCAAGTTGGGGATAATTTATGGGTTCTTCCTGATTTCGAATCGTATTTGGAGGTAGTGACCTTACTTGCAGTCATGGCGACCAGGGGTGTTCCTAGAGTTTTTGACACTGAAACAAGTTTAAATCCGCCTTCGCAGACAAGGGGGACACGTAAAGTGGGGGCGTGGCTTCTCCCATGGAACATAGAGGCGTGGCTTGTGGAGGTGGTTGTGGTGCTGACTACACTGTATGGGTTCTGTGCGGAATGCGGTATTCAGGAAGAGTTTTTTTTAACTGCCGCCTTTTAGTGTTCCGCAGGGGCCGCCCTGAGCAAATGTTTCATTTTGCTTGCATGGTAGGGGCCCACCTTAGGCTGACCATCTGCTTAATCAATAGTGTTTATTTAGTTTATTAGAATACAGAGAGGACAATGGACCTCTGAACACGTATGTGGTGTAATGAGCCCTGGTTATACTCTGTACTGTTGTGCGCTGGATACAATCCCGTCACTCTGGATGCTCCCCATATTCCCGCAAGTGCCTTTCCCCGCTGGTTACTGGTAAGTGGGCGCTATACACTGACCAAATTTTAGATCTGACTGGATTAGGTAGTTCTTAACCGGTGCGTTCAGCGGTGAAGTCCCATATTTACGACCAGTCTTGTTAATAATCTAAACACAATAAGCCTCTCATTATACTGTTATATCTTTATAATCCAGGATTCCCAACCTGCATTGATTTCCAGATCCCAGAAAGCAGGTGAGTTGTAGTTTCTCACACATCGGGGTTTAACGGTAATAATCCATAATCCATTGCTGTTTGGCCCTTTTCCCTAATTATAACTATCGCACCGTTTAAACATTGTGACTATGTTGGGTTTCTCCCAACGCGGTAACGTGAAACCATGAACTTTTCCGCTTGGTGTATTTCAGTCTCCGGATGAATACCATATAATATTGGATAAAACGTCGGATATCGTTTCTCTCCACCGTAAATCGTAGGAGTTTTTTATATTACAGCAGTATAGTAAAGTTATGGATATCGTTACGTAGACAAAACAACAACATTCTTACGGAATGTCACATTTCCCTTATGCCATGGGCCCCATCTTGGTGTCAATTGGGTCCTAGTCCCACTGCGTTTGATGAATGTCCGATTGGGTTTATTCCTTTAAGGTACAAGCTGCTAAACAATTCTACACGCGTTTATACTCGGGTTGGGGCAGATTTGATCTTGTTTATTTTTGTGCGCTGGCCATAAAGGGGTCGCATCTGCTATCTTCTACAGAAGAATTCCGGTCCATGAGGTCCCACATACAATAACCAAACCATGGTTGTGATTCCACCATTGAAAATGCCGATGTTTGTTTTTACTCCCAAATGGTCCCACTGGACTGCTCTCCTATTTCTCTACTTTGGTACCCAAAAAACGGTTTGTGTTTTTGGTGTTTACCAATTCTATTTTATTTTTCGAGGAAATCTGAACCATATATCAATCACCGAAAACTTTTCGGCACATTAGACTGTGCCCGTATATCATTTAACAGGAAATTCTACTTACATGTTACCTGAGGCAGAGAAGTTTAGATGTTTATTTACATTCATGCCACCTGACTTGGGGAACCCAATTCCCGAATTCCTACTAGATCCAGGTTTCTATGGAAAGTTTCCATAACGTTTGGCTGAGTTTACAAGGGCTGTGTTTACCCCCTCAACATTAAATTACATTTTATATATAGGTAAAACTACAATATTAGCAATGTAAAGTTGACCGACATAGGGCTAATTTATGCTCTTGGTTTGCCCCACCCCCTCTTCAAGCTCTCCAAGCTTTTTACAAGCTTAAGCTGGCTCAGAGTAGGCAGCTGTGGAAATAGCTTCACTCATTGGCTGTGATGTCATCTGTTACATGACTGACACTCTAACTAGACGAACCGGGAATCGGAAAGGAGGTAACATAAGGCAGCATTTAGATGGGGGGTTGTGTTAATGTTAACCTATTTGGGCTAGTTTTTTGTAGAATTAAGAAGGGAGGTAAGGTAAGGTGAAAATTGCTATTTGAGCCAAGCCATTCGCTAGTTAAAGAATTCTGATTAATCTGACACAGACCAGACAGTTGTTAACCGGTATGACGAGTCCAAGTTTCGAAGATAAACCTCGTTTGATTTCGAAATTTGGAAAATTGATTCAAAATTTTTTAAAACTCCAGACTTTTCATCGAAAAATGCAAATATTAGAAAATTCAAACAGTGCCGGAAAAATCAAAACATAGCAATCGAAAGTAATTCCCATTGAACCTTCGACGTTGGTAGAACAATTTTCGAACTTCAATAGGTTCCCGCGCAAACTGATTTGGATAACGAAACTCTACAGTCATGCATAGGGGGGGGGGGCGCTAGTGAATTTGGGAGGTCTCATGGGGCTTTTAGAAGGAGATTTTCAATAAACAGTTTCTTATCGTTAACAATGGTGCTAAGTTTGGCCCAACCAATCAGATGTTTAACTATGTCAAGATGGGTGGGTTAGATCTGATTGGTTGGGGGCAAAATTAGCACCATTTTTTTAAATGAATCTCCCTTGAAATTCTGATGGACTTATGGGTAAAAAAGAACATTGCTCGTGGGTGTGGATGTGTGCCTTCAGCGGGCTTCTAAAGCTAACATGAATTCACACGCCAGTCCCTGGGCAACCGAGATTGAGAAAAGACAGGCCATTTCCACCATCCCTGACCCACACCCCCACTCTGATCTGATGGATAGTGACTGGTTTCCCACCTTTGTCTTTTCTATGCTTCTGTAGAAGGTATAAGCCAAATGTGATTGTGACTTGCTAACTCTTCTGCCTTTCTGACTCGATTTCTCTGACCTATTTGGCATGTCCCAACTTCCTCCTCTTTCTGCATTTTTGTCATCGCACAGCATCACATGATCAGTAATCACTGCCGGCGGCTTATCTGCCCGTTCTCGTCTCCCCATCCATTCCTCCTCATGTTCCCACCAGGAAACTGATGGCTTGTTTATTTATTGGCGGGGAAGTAGACTGGAAAGCGAATGTCATAACCGTAACTGTCTCGTTTTAATGAATGAAGTTCATGTGATTCCCTGTGTAGTAACCCTTTAATAGAACCCCCTATAGTTTGGTATTGTATGGTGGCCCCCCACACGTCCACTCTTGGTCTCTGTCCGCTCCGACCACCCAATAGATCTCCGATCTCCACACTGAGCTGGGTTAGATGTCTCAGGAGGACAATCTCCCGGGCGGTGTTTTCATGTGCGAATGGACAAAAGGATTCTGCCAGATCAGTTATTTGGCCTTCTGAGGGTGTTACCCGCAGCAGAGGACTTTTGGGAAGAAGGAAATGGCAGAGTTCCCCATAGTCCACTTGTGTTCTTATTATAGGGCGTGAATGGACCCACCCCCTGGGTAGACACCTAGTTAGTCATTGTGTTTGATTCACATTGTCCCAGCCCGTGAGACCTAGGGAACTGAGCCCGCCATTGGAACAAGGACTGGGTTTGACTATCTAAGGTAATTACTTATCTGGGTCCTTAAGAACTATAGTTCTGGATTGGGGCTTTACTCATACACCGGGGAGGTTAGATTAAGGTGGACGTCCCTTGGTTTACGTTCATTGGTCTACACAAGGGATCAACCTTAACCTTTATTTTTATTAAACTTTTATTCAATAATTTCAAACCGTTTTAATACCCCCCTTTCAGGCCACCTACTTTGTACTTGTTACCCTGTTCCAGTTTCCAACCCTTAACAACCCTATTTAGAACTGCTTTGGGCCTGTGATCATGGCTTTCTTGCCCTGGTAAGCCCCACTGAAAGTTCTAGGATTGATGAATTAAACTACATGGAGCCGATAACTTCCTCCCCTGGTTCACATGTTCCTTTACAGGATGTGATAATAAATAATAGACTCTCCCTATAGTCCATATCATCATAGATATACTATCCCTATAGGTCCATATATAATACTCTCCCTATAGATCCCACATACGTATTATATTAATCTCCCTATTGGTCTATATACATATAGGGGGGTGTATTAGACTCTTCCCATAGGTCCATATACGTATATATCTATTCTCCCTATAGGCCCTCTATACCATATTATTATATCTTCTCCTATAGGCCCCTATGACATATATATAATATATAACTCCCTATAGGTCCATATACATATATGTTATATGACTTCCCTATCGGTCCATATACGTATATATATTATCTCTCCTCTATAGGTCCAGTATATAAACACCACACACACCCCACACACACACACACACATATATACTCTCCCTAATGGTCCATATAGTATATATAGTCCTCCCTATGGGTCCATATCAATATCTATATAAACTCTTCCTATAGGTCCATTCTATATAATAAGTACAAATAATAATGACAGAGTATTTCTTTGTTACGACTGATTAAGTAGTTGCCCTTATTACAAACATGTACATTGATTTTATTATAATTGCCTTAAAGGATGATGCCTTTAAGTTAGAAATTTACATTGAAGGGGAATTTATTTTCCTAAAGGTCACGTCTACCCCCCCCAATACCACTGATAATATGCGAACAGAACTGAAAGGTTGAGGGGTCCTTCACTTAATTATCATCCTGGAGTTGGACTTACCCGTTAAACTCATTGAACTACTGGGACGTACAGGGAATTACAGAAGTGCGTGAATGGGACGTACCGGGAATTACAGGATTGGCGGGGAATGGGACTGTCAGGGAATTACAGAAGTGCGGGAATTGGGACGTACAGGACTACGGAGTGCTGGGGGAATAGGGAACTACAGTGACATTACCAGGAGTGCGGAATGGGACTGTACTGGAATTACAGAAGTTGCGGAATGGACCGATACAGAAGGCGAAGGATCGTACAGAGTGCGGGAATGGGACGTAAAGGAATTACAGGAGTGCGGGAATGGGACGTACAGGATTACAGAGTTCGGGAATGGGACTACAGGGAATTACAGGAGTGCGGGATGGGACTACCGGGAATTACGGAGTGCGGGAAGTGGACGTCCAGGGAATTACAGATGCGGGAAGGTGACGTACAGGAAATTACAGCAGTGCGTGAATTGGACGTACATGGAAACAGAAGTGCGGGAAGGGACGTAAGGGGAATTAACGGATTGCACGTCGGATACAGGTGGGAAGACGTACAGGGAATTACAGGAGTGCGGGAATGGAGACGTACAGGGAATTACAGGAATGGTGCGTACATGGATTACAAGATGCGGAATGGACGACGAACAGGGTGCGGAATGGCTACCGATACGAGTCGTGAATGGGACGTACAGGGAATTACAGAATTGCGGGAAATGGGACTTACAATGAATTACAGAAGTGTCTGGGAAGGGGACGTACAGGGAATTACAGAAGTGCGGGAATGGGACGTACAGGGATTACAGGAGTGCGGAATGGGACGTACAGGGATTTACAGGAGTGCGCGGATGGCGTACAGGAATTACAGGAGTGGCGGGAATGGGACGTACAGGAACTTACAGAAGGTGTCGGGAATGGACGTCAGGGAATTACAGGATTGCGGGAATGTGGACGTACTGGAATTACAGGAGTGGCGGGAGAATTGGGACCTTACAGGGAATTACAGGAGTGCGGAATTGACGTACAGGGAATTAACAGAATGCGGGAATGGGACGTACAGGTAATTACAGGAGTGCGGAAATGGGACTACAGGGAATTACAGGGTGCGGGAATGGGACCTACAGGAATTACAGAATGCGGGAATGGGACGTAACACAGGAATTACGAGTGCTGGGAATGGGACGTACAGGAATACAGAAGTGCGGATGGGACGTACAGAGGAATTTACAGAGTGCGGGAATGCGACGTACAGGATTCAGAAGTGCGGGAATGGGACGTACAGGGAATTACGGGAGTGCGGGAATGGGCTAGAATACGAAGTGGATTACTAGGAACGATGCGGGAAAGGACGTACAGGAAATTACAGAAGTGCTGGAATGGGACGTACCGGAAATTAGCTGAGTGCGGAATGGGGACGTACAGGGAATTACGGATTGCGGGACGTACTGATACGGAGCGGATGACACAGGGAATTACAGAGTGCGGGAAATGGGACGTACAGGATTACAGGAGTGCGCGGGAAGGGACGTACAGGGATTACGAGTGCGGGAATAGGCACGTACACGGGAATTACAGGAGTGGGCGGGAATGACGTACAGGAATTACAGGAGTGCGTGAATGGGACAGTACAGAATTACAGATGGGGAATGCGACGTTACAGAGAATTACAGAAGTTGCGGGAATGGGCCGTACAGGGAATTACAGAAGTGCGGGCAATGGGACGTACAGGGAATTACCGACGTGCGTGAATGGGACACTACAGGGAATTACAGGAGTGCGGGAATGGACGACTGATTACAGGGTCAATGACTCAGTATAGAGGCGGGAATGGGGACGTACAGGGATTACAGAGTGCGTTAATGGGACGTACAGGAATTACAGAAGTGGTCGGGAATGTGGACGTACAGGGAATTACAGAGTTCGAGCGGGAATGGGACGTACAGGGACATTACAGCAGTGCGGAAGAGTAGGGAATCGCTGGCGGAAGCGACTGTTAATTTACAGAGAGTGCGGAATGCGGGACGATACAGGGAATACAGAATGCGGAATGGGGACGTACAGGTATCCCGGGAGTGCGGGAATGACCATACCGTGCGGGAATGGGACGTTACATGGATTACGTGGAGTGCGGAATGGACCATACAGTGCGGGAATGGGACGTTACAGGGAATTACGGAGTGCGGGAATGGGAACGTACCAGGGAATTACAGGAGTGCGGTAATGGGACCTTAGTAACAACAGGGAATTCCAGGAGTGCAGGAAGGACATACAGGGAATTACAGGAATGTGGGGAATGGCCTTACAGGCAACTGGGGATATATTTTTTTCTGGGTTTTGACTTTGAAAGGCATAATAAACAGTAATGTCCCAATAGTGAGTACACACCCTCACAATAATGTAGGGTGTACTCACTATAATTCACTACTGTATGTGAGTGTTGTACTCCCTATTGTCACATACTGTATGTGAGGGGTGCAACTCCCTATTGTCACAACTGTAATGTGTGGGTGTACTCACTATGCACTACTGTAATGTCAGGGTGACTCCGTATCGTCACATCTTAATGTGAGGGTGTACCCGTATCGTCACATACTGTAATGTGATGGTGTACTCACTATTGTCACCTACTGTAATGATAGGGTGTACTCCTATTGTCACATACTGTAAAAAAAATGTGAGGGTGTACTCTTATCGTACATAACTGTAATGTGGAGGGTTTTACTCTCCATTGTCCACATACTGTAATGTAAGGGGTGTACTCCGTATCGTCACATACTGTATAGTGAGGGTTTGGGGGGGGGGGGGGGGTAGGGGGGGGTACTCACTATTGTCACATACTGTACTGTAAGTGGTGTCTCACAGTTCACATACTGTAAATGTGCGGGTACTCCGTATCGTCACATACTGTAATGTGAGGTTACTCCCCTATTGTCACATACTGTCAATGTAAGGGTGTACTCCCTATTGTCACATACTGTATGTAAGGTGGACTCCGTATCGTCACATAACTGTAATGTTGAGGGTTGTACTCACTATTGTCACATACGGTAATGTAAGGGTTGTACTCACTAATTGTCACATACTGTAATGTGGAGGGTGTACTCCTATCGTCACATAACTGTAATGTGGGGTATTTTAACTTCCCTACTTGTCCATACTGTAAATGTAAGGGTGTACTCACTATTGTCACATACTGTATGTAAGGGTGTACTCACATTGCACATACGGTAATGTGAGGTGTACTCCGTATCGTCAATACTGTAATGTGGAGGTTTACTCCCTATTGTCCAATACTGTAAATGTAAGGGTGTACTCCCTATTGTCAATACTGTAATGTAAGGCGTGTACTCACTATTGTCACATACTGTAATGGGTGGGTGTACTCCAGTCATCGTCAACATCCTGTAATGTAGGGTGTACTCCGTATCGTCACATACTGTAATGTGAGGGTGTCTCCTATTGTCCCATCTGTAATGTGAGGGTATCACTATTGTCACTACTGTAATGTGAGGGTGTACTCCCTATTGTTCACATACTGTAATGTGAGGGTGTACTCACTATTGTCCCATACTGTAATGTGAGGGTGTACTCCCTTGTCACTACTGTATGTGAGGGTGTACTCCTATCGTCACATACTGTATGTGAGGGTTTACTCCCTATTGTCCACATACTGTAAGGTAAGGGTGTACTCCCTATTGTCACATCTGTAAATGTAAGATGGTGTACTCCGTTATCGTCACTACTGTAATGTGAGGTGTACTCCTATTGTCACATACTGTAATGTAAGGGTGTACTCACTATGTCACATAACTTGTATGTGAGGGTGTAACTCCTATCGTCACATACTGTAATGTGAGGTTTACTCCTATTGTCACATACTGGTATTGTAAGTTGTACTCACTATTGTCACATACTGTAATGTAAGGGTGTACTCACTATTGTCACATACTGTAATGTGAGGGTGTACTCCGTATCGCACTACTGTAATGTGAGGGTTTACTCCCCTATTGTCACAACTGTATGTAGGGTGGTACTCCCTATTGTCACATACTGTAATGTAAGGGTGTAACTCACTATTGTCACATACTGTAATGTGGGGTGTACTCCGTATGTCACTACTGTAATGTAGGGTGTACTCCGTATGTCACATACTGTAATGTGAGGGTGTACTCCTATTGTCCCATAATGTAATGTGGGGTGTACTCACTATGTCACATACTGTAATGTGAGGGTGTACTCTATTGTCCATACTGTAATGTGAGGGTGTACTCCTATTTCCACATCTGTAATGTGAGGGTGTACCCCTATTGTCACATACTGTAATGTAAGGGTGTACTCCGTATCGTCCCATACTGTAATGTAAGGGTACTCCGTATCGTCACATACTGTAATGTGAAGGTTCTCCGATTGTCACATACTGAATGTAGGGTGTACCTATTGTCACATACTGTAATGGAGGTTACTCCCTATTGTCACATACTGTAATGTGAGGGTGTACTCCCTATTGTCACATACTGTAATGTGAGGGTGTACTCACTATTGTCACATACGTAATGTGAGGGTGTACTCACATTATCACATACTGTAATGTGAGGGTGTACTCACTATTGTCACATACTGTAATGTGTAGCGTGAACTCACTATCGTCTCATACTGTAATGTGAAATTTACTCACTATAGTCACATACTGTAATGTGAGGGTGTACTCCCTATTGTCACATACTGTAATGTAAGGGTGTACTCCGTATCGTCACATACTGTAATGTAAGGGTGTACTCCGTATCGTCACATACTGGTTAATGTAGGGTGTACTCCTATTGTCCAACATACCTTATGTTAGGGTGTACTCCGCTATTGTCACATACTGTAATGTGAGGGTGTACTCCTATTGTCACATACTGTAATGTGAGGTGTACTCCATATTGTCACATACTGTATGTAGTGTAGTACTGTGTGTGTACTCACGCTATTCACATACTGTAATGGTAAGGGTGTATCTCCGTATTGTCACATACTGTAATGTTGCGTGAACTCCTATCGTCTCATACTGGTAATGTGAGAATTTACTCACTATAGTCACATACTTAATTGTGAGGGTGAACTAACTATTGTCACATACTGTAATGTGAGGGTGTATTCAATATTGCCATATACTGTAATGTGAGGGTGTACTCACTATGGTCACATACTGTAATGTGAGGGTGCACTTATGTGTATATATCAGTCTGTCTGTCGCTGCATTAGTTACCCTTATAACTTATTAATAACCAATTAAAGTAACAGTTCCTCTTAGTCTGGCAATAATATACTATTCGTGTAATATAATATACTATTTGTATACTATAATATACTATTTATACGATTAGTAAATATCTAATATTTGTGTACATAATATCTTGTCCTATTTATACTATTATATATATATCTATATTTGTGTACTATATACTAATATCACTATTTATATTATTAGTAATAATTAATCCTACTATTTGGTACTATAATATACTATTACTACTATTAGTAAATCATAATCTATTTGTATACTATATATCTATTTTATACTTAGTACATATCATATACTATGTGGTATACTAACTAATCTATTATCACTTAGTATCATAGAATAATACTATTTTATATACTATACTACTCTTAACACTATTTACATAATATAATAAACTATTTTGTATCCTATAATATACTATTAATACTATAGTATAATATAATATACTATTGTATACTAAACTATTTATTCTCATTAGTATATATAATATACTATTTGTATCTATTATATACTATTTACATTATTAGTATATAGAAATACCTATTTGTATACTATAATATACTATTATTCCTCTTATATATAATATAATTACTATTTGTATACTATATATACTTTTATATATCTATCAATATCAGATGATTACTATTTGATCTATAAAATACTATTTACACTATAGTAATAATGATAATAAACTATTTGTATACTATAAAATACTATTTATACTATTAGTATAATATACTATTTGTATACTATAAAATACCATTTACACTGTTAGTATAATATAATATACTATTTGTATACTATAATATACTATTTACACTATTAGTATAATATAATAATACTATTGTTATCTATACTATTTTTCTATTGTATAATATAATATACTATTTGTATCCATAATATACATTTACATTGTAGTATATATAATATCATACTTTCTATACCTATCAATATACATTTATTCTATTATTATAATATAATATACATATGTTATACTATATAATAACTATTTATACTATAAGTGACATATATATACTATTTTGTATACTATAAATACATTTTATACTTTAGTCTATGATAAACTATTTGTATACTATAAAATACATTTCACCTGTTAGTATAATCATATATCCTACGTTGTATACTATACTATACAATTTATTCTCATTAGTATAATATAATTATTCTATTTATGCTTAATACTATTTACATTATTATAATAATATAATATACTATTTGTATACTATAAATATACTACTTATTCTATATTTTTAATAATATAATATACTATTTTTAATACTATAATTACTATTTACACTATTGTATATAATAATAAACTATTTTGTATACTATAATAATATACTATTTTACACGTTATAAGTATATAATATACTAAGATTGTATACTATAAATATACTATTTTCTCTATTAGTAAATATAAATACTATTGTATACTATAATCTACTATTTACACTATTAGTATAATATAATATACTATTTGCACTATAGTATAGATATACATTATACTATTTGTAATAATATTCTAACTATTACACGATTATATCATAAATGTACTATTTGCACTATTAGTATAATATAATATACTATTCGTATACTATAATATACTATTTACACTATTAGTATAATATAATATACTATTTGCACTATTAGTATAATATAATAACATTTTTCTTGTGTTAATTTCCCCTTTAATTTTAGAAACACCCTGTTTTTTCTTATTAACGTAACATAAAACATCTCCATTTAAGCTACCATGATCAATGTAACGTGCCGATTGTGCGAATACAAGCACATTTATGTGGAAACCGCAACTGATCATCAGGGCAATTGAAGCAGATAGTATTGCGAAACCTGCTATTTTTTACAGTAGGTTCAATAAGTTTCCTTTATAAACCAGCGGAACTGAGAAGCTTGTTATCTCTAATTAACTCTCCTTAAAAACTCCATCAGTGTCTTGTAAGGGAAGATTTTGAGAACCATTGTGTTTTGTGCCGGTCGCCCTCTAGTGTCAAAGGGGTGCTATCATCCTGACATCTGATTGAACCCCTTTAAAAGATGGACCATTAACTGGAATCTGATTTAGAGATGAACATAAATAGATTATAACTAAATCTCCTTTGGCTATTAAGGTTTCTCATAGGATATTCACCAAAACATAAACCTTTCAATATTCCATAATTCTAGTTAGAGCTTGACACATTGGAACATTTTAATTGTTTCTTGGCTAAATCTGTCTCTGTAAATTAGATCTGTCTAAAAATGTTCCCGAGCTTTTAATTTGCCCATCCAATCAGTTTTCCCTTTTTACTGTCTGCTACCGATAGAAAACATTTGCTAAAATCCGATTGGCTTGCTACGGTTTAGTACATAGCAAATAAATAAGGCTCATTAAGTTTTTGTTATTTACCCAACTTCAAGGAAGATTGTGTAAATAAGGATACAGCAATGGCGTAACGGAGTCACTGGGCCCCCAATAAAAACTATATGGACCTGCATCATATTAAAGTGGTTTTCTGGGGGGAGGCTGTAAAGGAAATTAAATATTTCTCAGACTCCTTTATCTGGCTTCTTTGTGGGGTTCTGATACTTAGAACTTAGACCTTTAGATGTAAATGTCGGACAATCACTACTTATTGAAGTGGTTCCTCTTTGGATTAGTGGTAAAATGTTTTTCCATTGATAACAAGTCCAGTTAACTTTATCCCTTTGCACTGTTGGGGAATGCTGCATCACAATTTTTTTTCTTTGTATTACATCTTTTTAGTAGAAATAAAACTGACTGCGCCCAGTCCCAGTTCGTGTTACTGTTTACGTTCCCACCTCCGACATGGTGGGGATCGTCTATTGTCTAACCCTGTTAATGACTTTTCCCGTCCTTATCTTGCACCCTGTATGTAAGTGGCTCAGTAATTATAATAATAATAATATCCCATATCGCGTTACAGGTGGAGACTTGGCAGCATTCGAACTTATAACCCGGAGCCGATCATGCTAACGCTGCCGTTCGCAAACAATCAGGGGACGTCAGGATCATGAATGAAAAACTAATTTTTTTCAGGTACTTTGGAATTTGTCCTTTTTTTATATAGACCACAGTGTTATTATATAGACCATAGTGTTATTATATAGACCATAGTTTTATTATATAGACCACAGTGTTATTATATAGACCACAGTGTTATTATATAGACCTAGTGTTTATTATATAGACCATAGTTTTTATTATATAGACCACAGTGTTATTATATAGACCATAGTGTTTAATATAGACCATAGTGGTCTTATTAGACCATAGTGTTTATTATATAGACCATAGTGTTATTTATTAGACCATAGTGTTAGTTAGACCATAGTGTTATTATAATAGTGTTATTATATAGACAAGTGTGATTTATATACCATAGTGGTTATTATATAACCATAGTTTCTTAGATAGACCACAGTGTTTTATATAGACGAACACAGTGTTATTATATAGACCAATGTTTCTATATAGACCTAGTGGTTTTATATAGACATAGTGTTATTATAAGACCATAGTGTTAGTATATCGACCACAGTGTATTAATATAGACATAGTATTATAAAAAAATACCAAGTCTTATTATATAGACCACAGTGTTATTATTAGACCATAATGTATTATTGCCATAGTGTTATTATATCGACCACATGTTATTAATATAACGCGATAGGTGTTATTACAAAAATACTACCAGTGTTTTATATATACCATAGTGTTATTATTAGACCATATGTTATTATTAGACCACAGTGGGTTTATTACATATAGACACAGTATTATATATAGACCACAGTGTTTTTTTAGACCATAGTTTATTATCTAGACCATATGTTTATTATATAGACCACAGTGTTATTTATAGACCATAGTGTTATTAAAAAAATAACCACTGTTATTATATATACCATAGTGTTATTAATATAGCCCATACTTGTTATTATATAGACCATAGGTTATTATATAGACCACAGTGTTATTATATAGACCCACAGTGTTATCATATAGACACAGTGTTATTATATAACCACAGTGTTATTGATATAGACCATAGTGTTTTATATAGACCACAGTGTTATATTAGACCATCGTGTTATTAAAAATACCAGTGTTATTTATAGACACAGTGTTTTATATAGCCCACAGTGTTATGAGACCCATAGTGTTTATTAGACCACATTGTTATTATATAGACCATAGTGTTATTAAAATACCAGTGTTCATATAATATACCACAGTGTTATTATATAGCCCAAGTGTTGTTAATAGACCACCAGTGTCATTCTATAGCACCATGGTTATTATATATACCATAGTGTTTATATAGACCACAGGTTTTATATAGACTCATCGTGTTATTAAAAAAATACCAGTGTTATTATATAGACACAGTGTTATTATATAGACCACAGTGTTATTATTAGACCACAGTGTTATTATATAGACCACAGTGTCATTATATAGACCACAGTGTCATTATATAGACAATTTTATTATATAGACCACAGTGTTATTATATAGACCACAGTGTTATTATATAGACCACGTGTTATGATCTATACCAGTGTTTATTATAATAGACCCAGTGTTATTATATAGACCATAGTGTTATTATATAGACCATAGTATTATTTTATAGACCAGTGTTATTATATAGACCACATAGACCACAGTGTTATTATATAGACCACAGTGTTATTTTATAGACCAGTGTTTATTTATAGACCAGTGTTATTATATAGACCATAGTTTTATTATATAGACCACAGTGTTATTATATAGACCACAGTGTTATTATATAGACCACGTGTTGTATATTAGACCACAGTGTTTTTTTATGACCATTGTTATTATATTAAAGGAACCCACAGTGTTATTATTAGACCCAGGGTTATTATATCGACCACAGTGTTATTTTATAGACCACAGTGTTTCTTTTATAGACAGTGTTATTTTATAGACCCAGTGTTATTTTATAGACCACAGTGGTTTTTATATAGACCCATTGTTATTATATCGACCACATTGTTATTAAAAACAAAAAAAAAAAAAAAAATAAAAAAAAAATATAGACCAGTGTTATTATACCTAGTGTTTATTTATATCGACCCTAGTGTTATTATATATACATAGTGTTTATTTAATGACATAGTGTTTTATATAGACCACAGTTTATTATATCGACCCAGTGTTATATAATAGTGTTATTATACGCCATAGTATTATATATAGACCACATGTTATTATATCGACCACAGTGTTATTATATAGACCAAGGGTTATTATATAGACCACATGTTATATATATAGACCACAGGGTTATTCATATACCATAGTGTTATTCTATAGACACAGTGTATTCCTATAGAACACACTTTAATTCTATAGACCAGTGTTATTCTATATACCACAGTGTTATTCTATTATACCATAGTGTTATTCTATAACCATCAGTGTTATTATATAGACCAAAGTGGTATTCTATAGACCATGTGTTATTATAAATAGTGTTATATATCGACCATAGTGTTATTTATAGACCACAGTGTTATTCGATAGACCATAGTGGTGTATTCTATAACCAATAGTGTTTTATATAGACCATAGTGTTTATTCATATACCATAGTTGTTATTATAATCGTGGTTAATATTAAGACCTAGTGTTATTCTATGGACCACAGTGTTATTCTATAGACCACGTGGAGTCTATAGACCATAGTGTTATTCTTATAGACATAGTGTGATTCTATAGACCATAGTGTTTATTCTAAGACCTAGGTTATTATATAGACCATAGTGTTATTATATAGACCATCGGTGTTATTATATCGACCATAGTGTTATATATAGACATAGGTGTTATTCTATATACGATAGTGTTATTATAATAGTGTATTATGTTACCTTAGTGGTTACCAAGAACAACTTTGCAATTGGAACATTTTCAAATTCTGGCGTAATACTCCGTTATAAATAACACATTGTCTAAAATCCAATGGCAAAACGTCATCACCTAATATGAACTTTACTCCTCGGGCATAAACATCTTGGCTTCCCATGTATCCATTTAGCCCATGAGATTATAGAACGATAGCGAATAAAAGGCAACTTATTTTATTTAAATACTTTAACTGTATCTAACCCCTTTTCTTTTATTCTATTACATTGGGCACGTGGGAATTCAAGGTTTTCACTATTCCAATTCGGTGTTTTTTTTTTGTCTTGCAGTTTTATTCTATATACCATAGTGTTATTATATAGACACAGTGTTTATATAGACCATGTGTATTATATAGACCATAGTGTATTATATAGCCCACAAGTGTTATTATATAGACCCATAGTGTTATTATATAGATGGGGAGAGGAGGATGAAGTGTAGTAAGCAGGGGGTCGCGGTATCCTTATGACGATAGAGTAGTATGATCTCTTCTTTTCACTCTTCTCTGCTCTTTTCTTCTCGCCGGCGGGGCTGCATAACTCTTCTTTCGCTCGCCTCGCCTGGTCTCTCTCCTTCTCTCTCGGCCTATTTTAATGTAAGGGTGTACTCCGTATCGTCACATACTGTAATGTGAGGGTGTACTCCCTATTGTCACATACTGTAATGTGAGGGTGTACTCCCTATTGTCACATACTGTAATGTGAGGGTGTACTCACTATTGTCACATTACAGTATGTGACGATACGGAGTACACCCTCACATTACAGTATGTGACAATAGTGAGTACA
>JAACNH010000235.1:0-28564 GCA_019447015.1 Hymenochirus boettgeri | reverse complement strand
ATAGACCACAGTGTTATTCTATAGACCATAGTGTTATTCTATAGACCATAGTGTGATTCTATAGACCATAGTGTTATTCTATAGACCATAGTGTTATTATATAGACCATAGTGTTATTATATAGACCATAGTGTTATATATAGACCATAGTGTTATTCTATATACGATAGTGTTATTATAATAGTGTTATTATGTATACCTTAGTGGTTACCAAGAACAACTTTTTGGCAATTGGGAACATTTTCAAATTCTGGAGTAATGACTCCGTTATAAATAAAACATTGGCTAAAATCCAATGGCAAAACGTCATCACCTAATAATGGAACTTTACTTCCTCGAGGCATTAAACATCTGGCTTCCAGTGTATCCATTAGCCCCAGGGAGATTATAGAACGATAGCGAATAAAGGCAAATTATTTTTTTAAATAATGTAAACTGTATTAACCCTTGTCTTTTTTCTATTACATTGGTCAGTGGGAATTCAAGGTTTCACTATTCCCAATTCGGTTTGTTTTTTGTCTTTACAGTTTTATTCTATATACCATAGTGTTATTATATAGACCACAGTGTTAATATATAGACCATAGTGTTATTATATAGACCATAGTGTTATTATATAGACCACAGTGTTATTATATAGACCATAGTGTTATTATATAGACCACAGTGTTATTCTATAGACCATAGTGTTATATATAGACCATATTGTTATTACATAGACCACAGTGTTATTATATAGACCATAGTGTTATTATATAGACCACAGTGTTATTATATATACCATATGTGTTATTATATAGACCATAGCGTTATATATAGACACAGTGTATTTATATACCATAGTGTTCTTATATAGACCACAGTGGTATTATGTATACCATAGTGTTATTATATAGACCATATGTGTGTTATTCTATATACCATAGTGTTATTATATAGACCATAGTGTTATTATATAGACCACAATGTTATTATATAGACCATAGTGTTATTATATAGACCACAATGTTCTTTATAGACCACAGTGGTATTATGTATACCATAGTGTTATTATATAGACCATAGTGTTATTCTATATACCATAGTGTTATTATATAGAGCATAGTGTTATTATATAGAGCATAGTGTTATTATATAGACCACAGTGTATTATATAGACCATAGTGTTATTATATAGACCACAGTGTTATTCTATAGACCATAGTGTTATTATATAGACCATAGTGTTATTACATAGACCACAGTGTTTGATATTAGCCATAGTGTTATATATAGACCACAGTGTTTATTATAACATACCATAGGTGTATTATATAGACCATAGCGTTATATATAGACCACAGTGTTATTATATAGACCATAGTGTTATTATATAGACCATATTGTATACATACCACAGTGTTATTTATATAGACCATAGTTATATATAGAACACAGTTGTTATTATATATACCATACGTGTTATTATATAGGACCATAGCGTTATTATATAGACCACAGTGTTACTATCTATAACCATCTAGTGTTCTTATATAGACCACAGTGGTATTATGTATACCATAGTGTTATATATAGACCATAGTGTTATTCTATATACCATAGTGTTATTATATAGACCATAGTGTTATTATATAGACCACAATGTTATTATATAGACCATAGTGTTATTATATAGACCACAATGTTCTTATATAGACCACAGTGGTATTATGTATACCATAGTGTTATTATATAGACCATAGTGTTATTTCTATTCTACAATAGTGTTATTATATAGAGCATAGTGTTATGTTATATAGTAGCATAGTGTTATTATATAGACCACAGTGTTATTATATAGCACATAGTGTTATTATATAGACCACAGTGTATAAGGTTATTATATAGACCATAGTGTTATATTATAAAGACCACAGTGTTTTCTATAGACATAGTGTTATTTATATAGGACCATGTGTTAACTGTTATTACATAGACCACAGTGTTATTATATAGACCATAGTGTTATTCTATATACCATAGTGTTATTATATAGACCACAGTGTTATTATAAAGACCATAGTGTTATTATGTATACCATAGTGTTATTATATAGACCACAGTGTTAATTTATAGACCAGTGTTATTATAATAGTGTTATTATAATAGTGTTATTATATAGACCATAGTGTTATTATATAGACCATAGTGTTATTATAATAGTGTTATTATATAGACCATAGTGTTATTATATAGACCACAGTGTTATTATATAGACCAGTTTTATTATAATAGTGTTATTATATAGACCATAGTGTTATTATATAGACCATAGTGTTATTATATAGACCATAGTGTTATTATATAGACCATAGTGTTATTATATAGACCACAGTGGTATTATGTATACCGTAGTGTTATTATATAGACCACAGTTTTATTCTATATACCATAGTGTTATTATATAGACCATAGTGTTATTATATAGACCACAATGTTATTATATAGACCATAGTGTTATTATATAGACCATAGTGTTATTATAATGGTGTTATTATATAGACCATAGTGTTATTATATATACCATAGTGTTATTATATAGACCATAGTGTTATTATATAGACCATAGTGTTATTCTATATACATAGTAACATAGTAACATAGTAATTAAGGTTGAATAAAGACATTCGTCCATCAAGTCCAACCTATTCCCTTTTTTTTTTTTTTTTTTTTTTTTTTTTTTAACCCTACCTAACAGTTGATCCAGAGGAAGGCAAAAAACCCCAGCTAAAAAAGGGGGGGAAAAATTCCTTCCTGACTCCAAACGGCAATCGGAAAGTATCCCTGGATCAACCAGATCTATATGCATTAGTACCAGTAATTCTCAATATTTTTTAGTTTTAGAAACTTATCCAGGCCTTTTTTAAAGTTATTCAATGAACTTGCCATTACCACCTCTGCTGGAAGCCAGTTCCACAGTTTCACCGTTCTCACTGTAAAGAAACCTCTCCTAACTTGAAGATGAAACTTCTTTTCTTCCAACCTTAAAGGATGTCCACGAGTCCTCTGATATGACCTATTAGTGAACAATGCACCAGAGAGTTCACTGTATGGGCCATTAATATATTTGTATAAGGTTATCATGTCCCCATGCAACCGCCGCTTCTCCAATGTAAACAGCCCTAACTTGTCTAATCTGCCTGCATATTCAAGCCCCTCCATTCCCCTTATTAATTTAGTTGCCCTTCTCTGGACTGCTTCCATTTCCAAGATGTCCCTTTTGTATATGGGATTCCAAAACTGCACCGCATATTCCAAATGAGGCCTTACCAGTGCCTTGTAAAGAGGGAGAATAATATTTTTCTCTCTTGAATCTATTCCCCTCTTTATACAAGACAATATCTTGCTAGCTCTAGCTGTTGCTACCTGGCATTGTTTGCTACAGCTAAGTCTGTTATCTACCAGAACCCCCAAATCTTTTTCCATTTCAGATGCACCTAACACAGAGTTATTTATGGTGTAGGTGGCACAGGGATTATTAAATCCCAAATGCATCACCTTACATTTATCAACATTGAATCTCATCTGCCATTCTGCTGCCCATTTTGATAATCTATCTAGGTCTGCTTGCAGCACTTGCACATCATTGGAAGTTTCCAAAGCTCTGCATAATTTAGTGTCATCAGCAAACACAGAGACCTTGCTCTCAATGCCCCCTTCTAAGTCATTTATAAACAGATTAAACAGAAGCGGCCCCAGTACAGAACCCTGAGGAACTCCGCTTAGAACTTTAGCCCACATAGATGTAGCTCCATTAACCACCACTCTCTGTTTGCGGTCCAATAACCAGTTCTCTATCCATGAACAAATGTTTTCTTCAAGGCCAACAGTCCTCAGTTTATACATTAGTCGCCTATGTGGCACAGTATCAAAGGCTTTTGCAAAATCCAAATATACCACATCCACAGCTGTGCCTGAATCTAACTTCTTACTCACTTCTTCATAAAAACCAATTAAATTTGTCTGGCATGATCTATTTCTCATAAATCCATGCTGACTACTACTAATAAGATGATTTCTGGAGACAAAATCAAGGATATGATCCCTTAACAAAGTTTCCATCACCTTCCCTACCACTGATGTTAGGCTTACAGGTCTATAGTTACCAGGCTGTGAACGACTACCTTTTTTGAATATTGGTATTACATTGGCTTTTTTCCAATCCAGCGGCACATCCCCAGACAAAAGCGAATCTGAAAAGATGAGACACAGTGGTCTTGCTAGAACTGAACTAAGCTCTTTTAAAATCCTAGGATGCAATCCATCTGGTCCTGGCGCTTTATTGATATTAACTTTGTCTAATTGATTCCGTACCATATCCTCTGTTATCCAATGTGAAAACTCTTCATTTCCTCCCTGCACATTGTTACAATCCCTACTGTAAGGATTCTCAACAGTAAAAACCGATGTAAAAAAACGGTTTAGCAGATTAGCCTTTTCGGCATCCTCTACAACCACCTCAGCTCCATTATTTAATGGTCCCACATTCTCAGTCCTCATTTTTTTACCATTTATATACTTAAAAAACATCTTGGGGTTGGACTTGCTTTGTTCGGCAATCCGTATTTCATTTTCTATTTTAGCTAGTTTAATTGCTTTCTTGCACTCTTTATTACAACTTTTGAAGTCCCTGTAAGCCTGTTCTGTGCCTTCTGCTTTCAAAATTTTAAAAGCCCTTTTCTTTTTTTCCATTTCCCTTTTTACCTGAGCATTAAGCCATGCAGGAGTGGACCTAATTTTTTTACACTTGTTTCCTAAAGGTACCGATTTGGAGATGTTATAGTTTAATATCCCTTTAAAAGTGGTCCACATCTGCTCAGTATCTTTACCTTTATTATATAGACCATAGTGTTATTATATAGACCACAGTGGTATTATATAGACCACAGTGTTATTATATAGACCATAGTGTTATTATATAGACCACAGTGGTATTATACAGACCACAGTGTTATTATATAGACCATAGTGTTATTATATAGACCATAGTGTTATTATATAGACCATAGTGTTATTATATAGACCATAGTGGTATTATATAGACCACAGTGTTAGCAATCCAGTCCAGGTTATCTCTGCAATGGTAATGTCTGCAATCCTGATTGGATGATAAACTATTGCAGACACAAGGACAAAGATGATGGCACCATAATGAAAAAAACTTTCAGAAATGTAGGTTATTGCCCTTTTTTTCCTGAGACCTATTGCGTTTTGGCACGAATAGTAAGATACTAATGATACCAATAATTGGGGACCACCTAGAGTGGATTTTGCAGATAAAAGGACACCAGTTTATTGCTTTAGCAAAGATATAAAAATGTTCCCTGAAAGTGCGTGGAGTCCATCGTACGGAAATGAATTCAGATTCACGGCTCCCTGACTAGAAATCCGACATGGCTGCGGGTTTTGTAGCTTCGCCAAAGACATTGTGGGTGACCTAATGTTTGTTTTTACTAATCCCTGTTCTATGAAAAAATGAAATAAAACCGAAACCAGGAGTTATCTCACCTTTCAATCGAGTCCTTACAAAAGAATTTCCAACAAGTGCTGAATTGTTCCATTGGCTCTGACCCCCCCCAAATTCTATTTCAATTTCCGTATCTTCAAAATGACATCATTTATTTGACAATAGTTTATATTATTATAATACTTCTAAGGGTTGTATCCTGATTGGCTGTTTCATGATTTCTAAGGAATCGGTAGTGATTACTGCAGGATGGAAATTCTGTAAATCCATTGCAATATAAAGTCTGTGGCCATGGCCGACTGAACAAACATTTAGTTTGAATTATCATTTTAAACCTGTTACACTTCCCAAATCTTACCTAGGTTACTTCAAAATGGCCGCCTGCTGGGTACTGCCTATGGCTGTATTACCAGTACTGTACCTCTGTACTATAACTAGAAAAGGATCAGGCAAGGCCTGAAAGGAAGTTGTGTAGTTGTTGAATTATAAGTTGTCCTGTTTTAGGGACAGTATCTCTGTGTGATGTGATGTATTTTAGATTCCAACATGACTTTTGTTATAAATCCTACATTTTCCTAAATTACCACTATGTCTTAAATATTTATATTTCCTGGGACAACCAGTTTGGAGCCCATTGGACCCTTATGGATAAGACCAATGTTTTCTTTCAGGCCCATTGGCTGCCCAAATTAAATGCCTTTGGGTTCATGTTTGTCATTTAAATCGGCAACCTACAAACTTTTTGTTTCATGGGCCAATTCCATCGTTAATATGTAATAATATAATATATAATAATCAATATCCTTCACCTCTTACATTACAATCAGCCCGGACTTAGATCAGATATTCCCAGCACAAAAAAGGGGGTTTCATCCCTTGTACCCCCCTAAAGGGCATTAACTATTTCACGTCTATGGAAAGTGACTCCACTCTCACTTTTCTACATACTTTCTCTTATTAAGCGCGTTAACACGTCACTTTAGCTTGTTTACTTCTCCTAAGTTAATGTTTAGTTGAGACTTAAAAAGAAATATTAACGGGGAAACGAAGAGTCTACAATGGACGCTGGTCCACCTGAGCACAGACACCAATTTCATGGAGAAATGTCTCCATCTTGTATGTAAAGGCTGAAGGCTGTGGAATAAGTTTATTATAAATCTAATGCCAGCCTGGAATGAAGGTCTTTATGGATGGGGCTTCATATCAGCCAAGGGGACAGTTTAGGTCCTTCCTCGAGAAATGTCTCCATCTTGTATGTAAAGGCTGAAGGCTGTGGAATAAGTTTATTATAAATCCAATGCCAGCTTGGAATGAAGGTCTTTATGGATAGGCTTCTATCAGCCAAGGGGCAGTTTAGGTCCTTCCTCGGAACATGTCTCCATCTTGTATGTAAAGCTGAAGGCTGTGGAATAAAGTTTTATAAATCTAAGTGCCGCCTGGATGAAGGTCTTTATGGATGGGGGCTCATATCAGCCAAGGGGACAAGTTGAGATCCTCCACGATGATTGAGAAGAAGTTCTTTCTACTTTTGACAACACATTCATTGTTGTCGTCTTTATAAGCAAAGTTAAACGAAATTTCTATGTAGGGAATGTTAAACTTCACTTTCTGTTTCTCATTGGCTTCTGTCTGAACCTTTCTAGGCCACATACTGGGTCACAGAGCCTCTACCTTGCTAATGAGCATCCATTGTTATCATCCTGAAAGCTTTTAGCTGGAAACCATCTATTTCCACTCCCCATGAACTCATGCAATGTCTTCCACAGTCCTCTATCTAGACAGGAGAACAATATGATAATCAGCGAAATGTATCTGCATTGAACATATGGCGAATACAAACATCAAGATCTCACCAAACTAGGTTCTTGTTTATTAGCATTCAGAATACTGGAACACAAGGCAGCAGTATTCAATGTAAATTGAAATGGGCTCAATGGTGAGGAAAAGGTCTACCAAGTTCTCAATCTCTCATCATAGGTCACACGAGTCCCGAACTCCTAATATTCTCTATTGGGGTACACACTGAGTTGAATCCCCAATAAAGAATATTAAAAAGAGTTTGGATCTCGTGTGACCTATTTGTGTTACTTCTTGTTCATTAGCCATTTCTAAGATTACCAAGAAGATGAATAACTGGAAATCTGCCTCTCTAAATGTATCTTAGGTCTTTATTTATTTAATATATTTTTGATATGTGTAATTGATTGAATGAACTCTGGACTTTGTCATAATTGGAATGACTAAGGTTATAACCCCAATCCTTGGTAATCCTTGGTAAATGTGGCCACAATGCAAGGCTTTACAGATGATATTGTTACTCCCGACCAGTCTTTGTAGGTGACCTTTCCTTTCAGTATTGATATGGTGTCTTAGTTCAGGCTGTGTGAGAGACAATGGAAATGTAACTGTATTTTATTGGAAATAAATGAATTTCATATGTATTATCCACTCTTTTATCTGCATATTTTATTTTTAATCTTAATAATTCTATCAATGCTTTTTTAGAATCCAGAATCTGTGTTTGTAAAGAATTTCTAACTCTCCCATTGTATGTGAATTTCTGTACAGAAATACCATTATAAGGTTTATCTTCCCACAAGATGAAGCCCTAAGGGTCCGCCCCCTCCCCTGTTTATGACCTGGGCATGCTCTGTGGGTTTCATAAGTGGTGACAGATTAGCTCTTGATTCTATCAATGGACATATAGGCCAACAATTCCAACTTTGTGTAATTTATGTATTGTATAATTTATATAGCGCCGCTAGGGACGCAGCGCTTTACAATATTATGATACAAAAAGTGTGTAAGGGGGACAATCAATAATACATAAATATATAAATAAATATGTGCATCATGAATATACGTGCGTGAAACATGTAATATGAGGAAAGAGGTCCCTGCCCCGTAGAGCTTCAATCTACTTAGGTGATAACATACAGATACATAGGAAAGGGTGGAAGTGCTAAAGTAATAGCTGGTGCAGAGTCAACAGTCCCAATGTTATTGCTTGCTCAGAGAGATACGATGAGGGGTTAGATTTAAATTTGTTTATTGAGGTTTCTTGATGTAGAGAGAGGGAATAGAACTCCGAGGAACGGAGCTACAAGAGAGAAAGTTTTAAGGCAGAGAGGCAGTGTGGTGGGGTCAATATAAGAGATGTTTCTGTGATGACGGAGGGTACGGACAGGGACATATTGGGAGACTAAACGTAAATTTAAGGAGGAGCAAAACAAAGAGATTTACAGTGTAGAGAGGTAAATGGATTGCTAGCTCTTGGACATATCACATACAGTATGGATCATTAAGTACAGTGCTATTGGTTTATTATATATATTACCCAGTGTAGACTGGTACACGGATTGCTAGCTCTTGGCATATCACATGCAGTATGGATCATTAAGTACAGTGCTATTGGTTATATATAGATTATCCATTAATACCTGGTACACGGATTGCTAGCTCCTTGGACATATCACATACTGTATGGATCATTAAGTACAGTGCTATTGGTTATATATATATATTACCCAGTGTAAGACTGGTACACACGGATTGCTAGCTCTTGGGCATATCACATACAGTATGGATCATTAAGTACGTGCTATTGGTTATATATATTACCCAGTGTAGACCGGTACAAGGATTGCTAGCTCTTGGGTATATCACATACTGTATGGTCATTAAGTACAGTGCTGTTGGTTATATATATATATTATATATTACCCAGTGTAGACTGGTACACGATTGCTAGCTCTTGGGTATATCACATACTGTATGGATCATTAAGTACAGTGCTATTGGTTATATATATATTACCCAGTGTAGACTGGTACACGGATTGCTAGCTCTCGGACATATCACATACAATATGGATCATTAAGTACAGTGCTATTGGTTATATATATATTACCCATGTAACTGGTACACAGGATTGCTACTCTTGGGTATATCACATACTGTATGGATCATTAAGTACAGTGCTATGGTTATATAATATATAATATATATACCCCAGTGTAGACTGGTACACGGATTGCTAGCTTCTTGGGTATATCACATACTGTATGGATCATTAAGTACAGTGCTATTGGTATATATATATTACCCAGTGTAGACTGGTACACGGATTGCTAGCTCTCGGACATATAACATACAATATGGATCATTAAGTACAGTGCTATTGGTTATATATATATTACCCAGTGTAGCCTGGTACACGGATTGCTAGCTCTTGGACATATCACATACAGTATGGATCATTAAGTCAGTGCTATTGGTTTATATATATACCCATGGTAGCCTGGTACACGGATTGCTAGCTCCCTGGACATTCACATACAGTATGGATCATTAAGTACAGTGCTATTGGTTATATATATTTACCGCAGTGTAGACAGTACACGATGCTAGCTCTTGGACATATCACATACAGTATGAATCATTAATACAGTGCTATTGGTATATATATATTACCCAGTGTAGACCGGTCACACGGATTGCTACGCTCTTGGGTATATCACATACTGTATGGATCATTAAGTCAGTGCTATTGGTTTTATATATATATATATATATTACCCAGTGTATACTGGTACACGGATTGCTAGCTCTGGGTATATCACTAACTGTATGGATCATTAAGTACATGCTATTGGTTATATATATTTACCAGTGGAGACTGGTACACAGGATTGCTAGCTCTCGGACATATCACATACAATATGGATCATTAAGTACAGTGCTATTGTTATTATATATTACCCCAGTGTAGCCTGTACACGGATTGCTAGCTCTGGACATATCACATCAGAGGATCATTAAGTATAGTGCTAATTGTTATATATATATTACCCAGTGTAGACCGGTACACGGATTGCTAGCTCTTGGACATATCACATACAGTATGGATCATTAAGTACAGTGCTATTGGTTATATATATATATATATATTACCCAGTGTAGACTGGTCAACGATTGCTAGTCTCTGGACATATCACATACAGTATGGATCATTAAGTACAGTGCCTATTGGTTATATAATATATATTACCCAGTGTAGACTGGTACACCGGATTGCTAGCTCTTGGACATATCACATACAGTATGGATCATTAAGTAACGTGCTATTGGTTATATATATATTACCCAGTGTAGACCGGTACACCGGATTGCTACTCTTGGACTATCACATACAGTCTGGATCATTAAGTACAGTGCTATTGGTTATATATATTACCCAGTGTAACGGGTACAACGATTGCTAGCTCTCGGACATATCACATACATAGGATCATTAAGTACAGTGCTATTGGTTATATTAAATATTACCCAGTGTAGACCGGTACAACGGATTGCTAGCTCTTGGACATATCACATACAGTATGGATCATTAAGTACAGTGCTATTGGTTATATATAATTACCCAGTGTAGACTGGTACACCGCGATTGCTAGCTCTGACATATCACATACGGTATGGATCATTAGTACAGTGCTATTGGTTATATATATATTCACCCGTGTAGACTGGTACACGGATTGCTAGCTCTTGGGCATATCACATACTGTATGGATCATTAAGTACAGTGCTATTGGATATATATATATATTACCCAGTGTAGACTGGTACACGGATTGCTAGCTCGTGGGCATTTCACATACAGTATGGATCATTAAGTACAGTGCTATTGGTTATATATATATTACCCAGTGTAGACCGGTACACGGATTGCTAGCTCTTGGGTATATCACATCCTATGGATCATTAAGTACAGTGGCTATTGGTTATATATATATTACCCAGTGTAGACCGGTACACGGATTGCTAGCTCTTGGACATATCACATACTGTATGGATCATTAGTACAGTGCTATTGGTTATATATATTTACCCAGTGTAGACTGGTACACACGATTGCTAGCTCTTGGGCATATCACATACAGTAATGGATCATTAAGTAGTGCTATTGGTTTATATATATTTACCCAGTGTAGACGGTACACGGATTGCTAGCTCTTGGGCATATCACATACAGTATGGATCATTAAGTACAGTGCTATTGGTTATATATATATTACCCAGTGTAGAACCGGTACACGGATTGCTAGCTCTTGGACATATCACATACTGTATGGATCATTAAGTACAGTGCTATTGGTTATATATATATTACCCAGTGTAGACTGGTACACGGATTGCTAGCTCTTGGGCATATCACATACAGTATGGATCATTAAGTACAGTGCTATTGGTTATATATATATTACCCAGTGTAGACCGGTACACGGATTGCTAGCTCTTGGACATATCACATACTGTATGGATCATTAAGTACAGTGCTATTGGTTATATATATATTACCCAGTGTAGACTGGTACACGGATTGCTAGCTCTTGGGCATATCACATACAGTATGGATCATTAAGTACAGTGCTATTGGTTATATATATATTACCCAGTGTAGACCGTACACGGATTGCTAGCTCTTGGGCATATCACATACGTAATGGATCATTAGTACAGTTGCTATTGGTTATATATATTACCCAGTTTAGACCGGTAACAACGGATTGCTAGCTCTTGGACATATCACATACTGTATGGATCATTAAGCAGTGCTATTGGTTATATTTATATTACCCAGTGTAGACTGGTACACGGATTGCTAGCTCTTGGACATATCACATACAGTATGGATCATTAAGTACAGTGCTATTGGTTATATATATATTACCCAGTGTAGACTGGTACAACGGATTGCTAGCTCTTGGACATATCACATACTGTATGGATCATTAAGTACAGTGCTATTGGTTATATATATATTACCCAGTGTAGACCGGTACACGGATTGCTAGTTCTTGGACATATCACATACTGTATGATCATTAAGTACAGTGCTATTGGTTATAATTTATTACCACGTGTAGACTGGTACAACGGATTGCTAGCTCTTGGACATATCACATACAGTATTGGATCATTAGTACAGTGCTATTGGTTATATTTAATATACCCAGTGTAGACTGGTACACGGATTGCTAGCTCTTGGCATATCACATACTGTATGGATCATTAAGTACAGTGCTATTGGTTATATATATTTACCCAGTGTAACTGTACCGGCGATTGCTAGCTCTTGGACATATCACTACAGTATGGATCATTAAGTACAGTGCTATTGGTTATATTTATATTACCCATGTAGACTGGTACACCGGATTGCTACTCTTGGACATATCACATACTGTATGGATCATTAAGTACAGTGCTATTGGTTTATATATATTATCCAGTGTAGACTAGTAACACGGATTGCTAGCTCTTGGACATATCACTATCAGTATGGATCATTAAGTACAGTGCTATTGGTTATATATATTATCCAGTGTAGACTGGTACAAACGGATTGCTAGCTCTTGGACATATCACATACAGTATTGATCATTAAGTCAGTGCTATTGGTTATATATATATATATTATCCATGTGTAGACTGGTACAACAACACGGATTGCTAGCTCTTGACATATCACATACAGTATGGATCATTAAGTACAGTGCTATTGGTTATATATATATTATCAGTGTAGAGCGGTACACGGATTGCTAGCTCTTGACATATCACATACAGTATGGATCATTAAGTACAGTGCTATTGGTTATATATATATATTACCCAGTGTAGACCGGTACAGATTGCTAGATCTTGGGCATATCACATACATATGGATCATTAAGTACAGTGATTTTGGTTATTATATATATTACCACGTGTAGACTGGTACATGGATGCTAGATCTTGGACATATCACAATACTGTTGGATCATAAGTACAGTGCTATTGGTTTATATATATTATCCAGTGTAGACTGGTACAAACGGATTGCTAGCTCTTGGGCATATCACATACTGTATGGATCATTATACAGTGCTATTGGTTTATATATATATACCCATGTAGACTGGTACACGGGATTGCTAGCTCTTGGGCATATCACATACTGTATGATCATTACACTACAGTGCTATTGGTTATATATATTATCCATGTGTAGACTGGTACACAGAGACTTGCTAGCTCTCGGACATATCACTACAGTATGGATCATTAAGTACAGTGCTATTGGTTATATATATATTACCCAGTGTAGACTGGTACCGAAGCAAAAGGATTGCGGTTAGCTATCTCGGTACTGACATATCACTACATATGAGGATCATTAAGTACAGTGCTATTGGTATATATATATATTACCCCCTTTAGACAAGTGGACAAACGTTTGCTAGATCTTGGACTATCACATAACAGTATGGATCATTAAGTACAAGTCCTATTGGTTATATATATATATATACCCAGTTGTAGACCTGTACACCGGATTGCTAGCTCTTGGACATATCACATACAGTATGGATCATTACAGTACAGTGCTATTGGTTATATATATATATATATTACCCAGTGGTAGACTGGTACACGGATTGCTAGCTCTTGGACATATCACATACAGATGGATCATTAGTACAGTGCTATTGGTTAATATTATATATAATCTCCACGGTAGTAGAACTGGTCAAAACTGATTGCTAGCTCCTTGGACATATCACATACAGTATGGATCATTAGTACAGTGCTATTGGTTTATATATATAACCCAGTGTAGACCGGTACACACAACGGATGCTAGCTCTTGCTATCAATACAGTAAATGGATCATTAGTACATTGCATTGTTATAATATTATTATTATTCCCAGTGTAAACTGGGTACACTGAGTGCTAGCTCTGGACAATCACAATAATGGATCATTAGTACAGTGCTATTGGTTTAAATATATTACCCAGTGTAGACCGGTACACGGATTGCTAGCTCTTGGACATATCACATACAGTATGGATCATTAAGTACATTGCTATTGGTTATATATATATATGTATTACCCAGTGTAGACTGGTACACGGATTTGCTAGCTCTCGGACATATCACATACAGTATTGATCATTAAGTACAGTGCTATTGGTTATATATATATTACCCAGTGTAGACCGTACAACGGATTGCTAGCTCTTGGACTATCACATACAGTAATGGATCATAAGTACAGTGCTATTGGTTATATATATATATTACCCAGTGTAGACGGTAACACGGATTGCTAGCTCTTGGACATCACATACAGTATGGATCATTAAGTACAGTGCTATTGGTTATATATATCTTACCCAGTGTAGACTGGTACACACGGATTGCTAGCTCTTGGACATATCACATACAGTATGGATCATTAAGTACAGTGCTATTGGTTATTATATATTCCCAGTGTAGACCGTACACGGATGCTAGCTCTTGGACTATCACATACTATGGATCCATTAAGTACATTGCTATTGGTTATATAATATAATATTACCCAGTTGTAGACTGGTACACACGGATTGCTACTCTCGGACATACACTATAATATGGATCATTAAGTACAGTGCTATTGGTTATTATATATTACCCAGTGTATACCGGTACACACAGGATTGCTAGCTCTTGGACATATCACATACAGTATGGATCATTAAGTACAGTGCTATTGGTTATATATATATACCCAGTGTAGCCTGGTACCAGACGGATTGCTAGCTCTCGGACATATCACATACAATTGGATCATTAAGTACAGTGCTATTGGTTATATATAATTATTACCCATGTAGACCGGTACACGGATTGCTAGCTCTTGGACTATCACATACATTATGGATCATTAAGTACAGTGCTATTGGTTTATATATATTACCCAGTGTAGACCGGTACACCGGATTGCTAGCTCTGGACATATCACATCACTGTATGGATAATTAAGTACAGTGCTATTGGTTATATATATATTACCCAGTGTAGACTGGTACACGGATTGCTAGCTCTTGGGCATATCACATACAGTATGGATCATTAAGTACAGTGCTATTGGTTATATATATATTACCCAGTGTAGACCGGTACACGGATTGTTAGCTCTTGGGCATATCACATACTGTATGGATCATTAAGTACAGTGCTATTGGTTATATATATATACCCAGTGTTAGACCGTACACGGATTTCTAGCTCTTGGACATATCACATACTGTATGGATCATTAAGTACAGTGCTATTGGTTATATATATATTACCCAGTGTAGACTGGTACACAACGGATTGCTAGCTCTTTGGGCATATCAACATACAGTAATGGATCATTAAGTACGTGCTATTGGTTTATATATATTACCCAGTGTAGACCGGTACAACGGATTGCTACTCTTGGGCAATCACATACATATGGATCATTAAGTACAGTGCTATTGGTTATATATATATATTATCCGTAGACCGGTACACGATTGCTAGCTCTTGGGCATATCACATACTGATGGATCATTAAGTACAGTGCTATTGGTTATATTTATATTACCCAGTGTAGACTGGTACACCGGATTGCTAGCTCTTGGACCTATCACATACAGTAATGGATCATTAAGTACAGTGCTATTGGTTTTATATATTATATTATCCAGTGTAGACCGGTACACGATTGCTAGCTCTTGGACATATCACATCCAGTATGGATCATTAGTACAGTGCTATTGTTTATATATAATATTATCCATGGTAGACCGGTACACGGATTGCTAGCTCTGGGCAATATCACATACTGTATGGATCATTAACTACAGTGCTTTGGTTATATATATATTATCCAGTGTAGACTGTTACCACGGATTGCAGCTCTTTGACATATCACATACAGTATGGATCATTAGTAACAGTGCTCTGGTTATATATATATTACCCAGTGTAGACTGGTACATGGATTTCTCGCTCTTGGGCATATCACATACAGTATGGATCATTAAGTAAAGTGCTATTGGTTATATAATATTACCCAGTGTAGACTGGTACATGGATTGCTAGCTCTTAGGCATATCACATACAGTATGGATCATTAAAGTACAGTGCTATTGGTTATGTATATATTATCCAGTATAGACTGGTACACCACGGATTGCTAGCTCTTGGGCATATCACATACAGTATGGATCATTAAGTACAGTGCTATTGGTTATATTTATATTACCCAGTGTAGACTGGTAACACCTGGATTGCTAGCTCTTGGACATATCACATACAGTATTGGATCATTAAGTACAGTGTCATTGGTTTATATATATATATTATCCCGTGTAGAACCGGTAACACGGATTGCTAGCTCTCGACATATCACATACAGTATGGATCATTAAGTACAGTTCTATTGGTTTTATTTTATATTACCCAGTGTAGACTGGTACACAAAGATTGCTAGCTCTTGGACATATCACATACGTATGGATCATTAAGTACAGTGCTAATTGTGTTATATATATCTTACCCCGTGTAGACTGGTACTGGATTGGCTAGCTCTTGGACTATAACATACAGTATGGATCAATTAGGTACAGTGCTATTGGTTTATATATATATTATCCAGTATAGACTGGTACACGGATTGCTAGCTCTTGGCATATCACATACAGTATGGATCATTAAGTACAGTGCTATTGGGTTATATATATATATTACCCAGTGTAGACTGGTACACGGATTGCTAGCTCTTGGACATATCACATACAGTAATGGATCATTAAGTACAGTGCTATTGGTTATATATATATTACCCAGTGTAAACTGTACACGGATTGCTAGCTCTTGACAGATCACATCCGTAATGGATCATTAAGTACATGCTATTGGTTTATATATATATATTATCCAGTATAGACTGTACAACCGGATTGCTAGCTCTTGGGCATATCACATCACAGTAATGGATCATTAAGTAAAGTGCTATTGGTTATATATATAATACCCAGTGGTAGACTGGGTACATGGATTGCTAGCTCTTAGGATATCACATTAAGTACAGTGCTAATTGGTTTATATATATTATCCATTAGACTGGTAACCGGATCGCTAGCTCTTGGACCATATCACATAGTATGGATCATTAAGTAAAGTGCTATTGGTTAATATTTATATTACCCGGTTAAGCACTGGTACAACGAGTTGCTAGCCTCTGGACATATCACATACAGTAATGGATCATTATACAGTGCTATTGGTTTAATTATATTATCCAGTTAGACTGGTACACGGATTGCTAGCTCTTGGGCTATCACATACAGTATGGATCATTAGGTAACAGTGCTATTGGTTTATTATATTACCCAGGTAGACTGGTACACGATTGCTAGCTCTTGGACTATCACATACAGTATGGATCATTAAGTACAGTGCTTTTTATATATATATTATCCGTTGTAGACTGGTACATGGATTGCTAGCTCTTGGACATATCACATACAGTATGGATCATTAGTAAAGTGCTATTGGTTATTATATATTTACCCAGTGTAGACTGGTACAACGGATTGCTAGCTCTTGGCATATCCACATACAGTATGGATCCTTAAGTACAGTGCTATTGGTAATTATATATTACCAGTATAAACTGGTACATGGATTGCTAGCCTTTCTTGGACATATTATACAGATGGATCATAAGTACAGTGCTATTGGTTGTATATATATATCCAGTATACTGGTACCGGATTGCTAGCTCTTGGGCATATCACATACTGTAGGATCATTAAGTACAGTGCTATTGGTTATATATATATTACCCAGTGTAGACTGGTACAATGGATTGCTAGCTCTTAGCCCATATCACATACAGTATGGATCATTAGTACAGTGCTATTGGTTATATATTATATATTACCCATGTAGACTGGTACAATGGATTGCTAGCTCTTAGCCATATCACATACAGTATGGATCATTAGTACAGTGCTATTGGTTATATATATATATTATCCGTATGACTGGTACAAGGATTGCTAGCTCCTTGGGCATATCACATACTGTTGGATCATTAAGTACAGTGCTATTGGTTATATATATATTACCCATGTAGACTGGTACATGGATTGCTAGCTCTTTGCATATCACATACAGTATGGATCATTAAGTACAGTGCTATTGGTTATATATATATTACCCAGTGTAGACTGGTACATGGATTGCTAGCTCTTAGCCATATCACATACAGTATGGATCATTAAGTACAGTGCTATTGGTTATATATATTTTATCCAGTATAGACTGGTACAAACGGATTGCTAGCTCTTGGGCATATCACATACTGTATGGATCATTAAGTACAGTGCTATTGGTTATATATATATATATTATCCAGTCTAGACTGGTACACGGATTGCTAGCTCTTGGACATATCACATACTGTATGGATCATTAAGTACAGTGCTATTGGTTATATATATATATTACCCCCAGTGGTAACTGGTACATGATTGGCTAGCTCTTGGGCATATTCTCATACAGTGGATCTTAAGTACAGTGCTATTGGTTTCATATATATATTATCCAGTGTAGACTGGTACGACGGATTGCTACTCTTGGACATATCACATACAGTATGGATCATTAAGTACAGTGCTATTGGTTATATATATATATTACCCAGTGTAGACTGGTACATGGATTGCTAGCTCTTAGCCATATCCATACAGTATGGATCATTAAGTAACAGTGCTATTGGTTATATATATATTATCCAGTGTGACTGGTACAGGATTGCTAGCTCTTGGACATATCACATACCGTATGATCATTAATACAGTGCTAATTGGTTATTATATATTATCCAGTGTAGACTGGGACAACGGATTGGCTCAGCTCTTGGACATCTCACATACAGTAATGGATCTTAAGTACAGTGCTGTTGGTTATTATATATTTACCCCAGTGTAGACCGATACAACGGATTGCTAGCTCTTGACATATCGCATACAGTATGGATCATTAAGTACAGTGCTATTGGTTTATATATATATTACCTGTAACTGGTACACAACTGATTGCTAGCTCTTGACATATCACATACAGTATGGATCATTAAGTACATAGCTATTGGTAATATATCTATATCGCAGTTAAAGACTGGTACACGGATTGCTACTCTGCGACATCAACAACGTATGATCATTAATCCCTTGCTTTGGTTATATATATAATTCCATTAACGGTACACGATTGCAGCTCTTGGCATATCACATACTTATGGTCATTAAGTAAAGTGCTATTGGTAATATATTATATTCACAGTATTAAGACTGGTACACCGGATTGCTAGCTCTTGGACCATAATCCACATACTGTATTCGATCATTAATAGTACAGTTGCTATTGTTTATATATATTATTAAACCCAGTTGTAAGACCGGTACAAACGGATTGCTAGCTCTTGGGCATATCACAATCAGTATGGCTCATTAAGTACAGTGCTATTGGTTATATTATATTACTACCCAGTTTATAGACTGGTACAACACGGATTGCTAGCTCCTTGGACATATCACATACAGTATGGATCATAAGTACCAGTGCTATTGGTTATATATATATATTACCAGTTAAACTGTGTATACGTGATTGCTAGCTCTTGGAATATCACATACGATGGATCATTAGTAAGTGCTATTGTTTAGTATATATTACCCCAGTGTAGCCCGTTACAAACGGATTGCTAGTTCTTAGGACATACATCCAACGTATGGATCATAAGTACAGTGCTATTGGGTTATATATTATATTCCATATAGGACTGGTACACTGTGATTGCTAGCTCTTGGGCCATATCACATACTGTATAAGATCTTTAAGGTACAGTGCTATTGGTTATATATATATTATCATGTAGACTGGTACACAACGAATGCTAGCTCTTGGCACATATCATACGCTATGGATCATTAAGTACAGTGGCTATTGGTTTAATATATATTACCCATTAAGACTGGTACAGGATTGCTAGCTCTTGGACATCATACATGTATGATATTAAGTACAGTGCATTGGTTATATATATATATACCCAGTGTAGACTGCGTACAACGGATTTGCTAGCTCGTTGGACACTATCCATACTAAATATTGAATCAAATTAAGTACAAGTGGCTATTGTGTTATATATATATTATCCAGTTAGACTGGTACAGACCGGTTGCTAGCTCTTGGGCAATATCACATACAGTATTGAATCATTAAGTACAGTGCTATTGGTTATATATATATTACCCATGTATACCGTACACGGATTGCTAAGCTCTTGGACATATCACACTACAGTTGGATCATTAAGTACATGTGCTTATTGGTTAATATATATATTACCCAGTGTAGACCGGTACACCGGATTGGCCCTGCTCTTGGGCATATCACATACAGTATGGATCATTACAGTACAGTGCTATTGGTTATATATATATTATCCAGTGTAGACCGGTACACGGATTGCTAGCTCTTGGGCATATCACATACTGTATGGATCATTAAGTACAGTGCTATTGGTTATATATATATTATCCCAGTGTAGACTGGTACAACGATTGCTATCTCTTGGGCAATATCACATACTGTATGGATCATTAAGTACAAGTGCTTTTGGTTATATTATATTTATCCAGTGTAGACTGGTATCACGGATTGCTAGCTCTTGGGCATATCACATACTGTATGGATCATTAAGTACAGTGCTTATGGATATATATATATTATCCATGTAGACCGTACAACGGATTGCTAGCTCTTGGGCATATCACATACTGTATGGATCATTAGTACAGTGCTATTGGTTATATATATATTATCCAGGTAGCCGTTACAACGGATTGCTAGTTCTTTGGGCATATCACATACTGTATGGATCATTACTACAGTGCTATTTGGTATATATATTATCCAGTGTAGACTGGTACACACGGATTCTTAGCTCTTGGGCATATCACATACTGTATGGATCCTTAAGTACCAGTGCTATTGGTTATATATATTTATTCATTGTAGACTGGTACACGGATTGCTACCGCTCTTGGGCATATCCACATACTGTATGGATCATTAAGTACAGTGGCTATGGTTTATATATATATTACCCGTGTAGAACCGGTACACGGATTGCTAGCTCTTGGGCATATCACATACTGTATGGATCATTAAGTCAGTGCTATTGGTTTATATATATATTATCCAGTGTAGACTGGATACAAACGATTGCTAGCTCTTGGGCATATCACATACTGTAGGATCATTAGTACAGTGCTAATGGATATATTATATATATATTCCAGTGTAATGGTACAACGCTATGCTAGCTCTTGGAGCTATCACATACAGTGTAGATCATAAGTACAAGTGCTATTGGTTATATATATATTATCCATGTAGACGCGTGTACACGGATTGCTTTGCTAGCTCTTGGGCATATACACTACAGTTGGATATTTAAGTACAGTGCTATTGGTTATATATATATATTACCCAGTGTAGACTGGTACATGGATTGCTAGCTCTTGGACATATCACATCTGTATGATAGTTTAAGTACAGTGCTATTGGTTACTATATTATATTCCAGTGTAGACTGCTACTACGGGATTGCTAGCTCTTGGGACATATCACATACAGTATTGATCATTAAGTACAGTGCTATTGGTTATTAATATATTATCCAGTGTAGACTGGTACACGGATTGCTAGCCTTGGGCATATCACTACGTATTGTCATTAAGTACAGTGCTATTGGTTTTATATATATTACTCCAGTTGTAAGCCGGTGACACGGATTGCTTAGCTCTTGGACATATCACATACAGTATAGATCACTTAAGTACAGTGGCTATTGGTTTATATATAATATTTAACCCATGTAGACCGGTATGATTGCTCACCTTCTTGGGCATATCACATACATATGGATCATTAGTACATGTGCTATTGGTTATATATATATTACCAGTGTAAGACGGTACACACGGATTGCTACTCTCTTGGCATATCACATACTGTATGAGAATCATTAAGTACACGTGCTATTGGGTTATATATATATATCCGTGTAGACTGGTACACGGATTGCTAGCTCTTGGGCATATCACATACTGTATGGATCATTAAGTACAGTGCTATTGGTTATATATATATATTATCCAGTGTAGACTGGTACACGGATTGCTAGCTCTTGGGCATATCACATACTGTAATGGATCCATTAAGTACAGTGCTATTGGTTATATATATATCCAGTGTGACCTGGTACACGATTGCTAGCTCTTGGGCATATCACATACTGTATTGGAATCATTAAGTACAGTGCTATTGGTTATATATATATTATCCGAGTAGACCGTACACGGATTGCTATTCTTGGGCATAATCATACGTATGGATCATTACGTCACAGTGCTATTGGGTTATTATATATTATCCCAGTGTAAGACCGGTACAACGATTGCTAGCTCTTGGGCATATCACATACTGTAATGGAATCATTAAGTACAAGTGCTATTGGATATATATATATTATTCCTTAGTAGACTGGTACAACGGATTGCTAGCTCTTGGGCATATCACATACTGTATGGATCATTAAGTATACAGTGCTATTTGGTTTTATATATATTATCCATGGTAGCCCGTTACACGTTGCTAGCTATCTTTGGCATATCACATACTGTATGGGACATTAAGTACAGTGCGTTGGGTTATATATATTATCCAGTGAGACTGGTACACGGATTTGCTAGCTCTTGGGCATATCACATACTGTATGGATCATTCAAGTACAGGCTATTGGATATATATATTATTACCCAGTGTAGACTGGTACCACGGATTTGCTAGCTCTTGGGCATATCACATACAGTATAGATCACTAAGTACAGTGCTTTGGTTATATATATATTATCCATGTAGACCTGGTACAACGGATTGCTAGCTCTTGGGCATATCACATACTGTATGGATCATTAAGTACAGTGCTATTGGTTATATATATTTATCCAGTGTAGACTGGTACAAAACACGGATTTGCTATACTCTTGGTCATATCACATACTGTATGATCATAAGTACCAGTGCTATTGGTTATATATATATTACCCATTGTAACTGGTACACAACGGATTGGCTAGTTTCTTGGACATTCACATACAGTAGGATCATTAATTAACAGGGCTATTGGTTATATATATATATTTAATCCAGTGTAACTGGTACACACGGATTGTCTAGCTCTTGGGTCATATCACTACTGTTGGATCATTAAGTACATGCATTTGGATATATATATATATTACCCATGTAGACTGGTACAACGGATTGCTAGCTCTTGGGACATATCACATACAGTATAGATCATAAGTACAGTGCTATTGGTTATATATATATATTACCCAGTGTAGACTGGTACAACGGATTGGCTAGCTCTTGGGCATATCACATACTGTATGATCATTAATTACAGTTGCTATTGGTTATATAATATATTATCCGATTAGACGGTACACGGATTGCTATGCTCTTGACATAATCACATACGTATGTCTCATTAAGTACACGTGCTATTGGGGTTATATATCTATTCCAGTGGTAGACTGGTACAACGGATTGCTAGCTCTTGGCCATATCACATACTGTATAGATCATTAAGTACAGTGCTATTGGTTATTATATATATTATCCATGTAGACGGTACACGGATGCTAGCTCTTGGGCATATCACATACTGTATGGATCATTAAGTAAGCAGTGTCTATTGGTTATATATATTATCCAGTTAAGACTGGATACGGATTCTAGCTCTTGGACATATCCATACTGTAAGATCATTAAGTACAGTGCTATTGGTTATTAATATATTACCCAATTAGACCGGTACACGGATTGCTAGCTCTTGGCATATATCACATACTGTATGGATCATTAAGTACATTGCTATTGGTTATATATAATTATCCAGTTAGAAGACTGGTACAACTGGATTGCTAGCTCTTGGACATATCACATACATTATGGATCATTAAAGTACAGTGCTATTGATAGTTATATTACCCGAGTAGACCTATCACGATTGCTAGCTCTTGGATATCCATACAGTATGGATCATTAAGTACAGTGCTATTGGTTTATATATATATTATCCAGTGTAGACTGGTACACGGATTGCTAGCTCTTGGGCAGATCACATACTGTATGGATCATTAAGTACAGTGCTATTGGATATATATATTATCCAGTGTAGACCGGTAACACGGATGCTAGCTCTTGGTGCATATCACATACTGTATGGATCATTAAGTACAGTGGCTATTGGTTATATATATATTATCCAGAGTAGACCGGTACACACGGATTGCTATTTGCTTGGGCATATCACATACTGTATGGATCATTACGTACAGTCTATTGGTTATTATAATATATCCGTGTAGACTGGTACACGATTCAGTTGCTAGCTCGGGCAATCACCATACTGTATGGATCATTAGTCACAGTGCTATTGGATATATATATATTTTCAGTGTAGACTGGTACACGGATTGCTAGTTCTTGGGCATATCACATACTGTATGGATCATTAAGTACAGTGCTAATGGTATATATATATTATCCAGTGTAGACCGGTACACGGATTGCTACTCTTGGGCATATCACATACTGTATGGATCATTAAGTACAGTGCTATTGGATATATATATATTATTCAGTGTAGACTGGTACACGGATTGCTAGTTCTTGGCATATCACATACTGTATGGATCATTACGTACAGTGCTATTGGTTATATATATATTATCCAGTGTAGACCGGTACACGGACGATTGCTGCTCTTGGCTATCACATACTGTATGGATCATTAAGTACGTGCTATTGGATATATATATATATTATTCATGTAGACTGGTACAACGGATTGCTAGCTCTTGCATATCACATACTATGGATCATTAGTACAGTGCTCTTGGTTATATATATATTATCCAGTGTAGCCCGGTACAACAACGGATTGCTAGCTCTTGGGCATATCACATACTGTATGGATCATTAAGTACAGTGCTATTGGTTATATATATTATCCAGTGTAGACTGGTACACGGATTGCTAGCTCTTGGGCATATCATCACTGTATGGATCCTTAAGTACAGTGCTATTGATATATATATATATTACCCCAGTGTAGACTGGTACACCGGATTGCTAGCTCTTTGACATATCACATACAGTATATATCACTAAGTACAGTGCTATTGGTTTATATATACTATTTTCCAGTGTAGACCGGTACACGGATTGCTAGCTCTTGGGCATATCACATACTGTATGGATCATTAAGTACGTGCTATTGGTTATATATATATTATCCAGTGTAGACTGGGGTGCGCGGGGCTTCATATCAGCCAAGGGGACAGTTTAGGTCCTTCCTCGAGAAATGTCTCCATCTTGTATGTAAAGGCTGAAGGCTGTGGAATAAGTTTATTATAAATCTAATGCCAGCCTGGAATGAAGGTCTTTATGGATGGGGCTTCATCTCACCAAGGGGACAGTTGAGATCCTTCCACGATGATTGAGAAGAAGTTCTTTCTACTTTTGACAACCACATTCATTGGTGTCGTCTTTATAAGCAAAGTTAACGAATATTTCATGTAGGGAATGTTAAACTTCACTTTCTGTTTTCTCATTGGCTTCTGTCTGAACCTTTCTAGGCCACATACTGGGTCACAGGAGCCTCTACCTTGCTAATGAGCATCTCATTGTTATCATCCTGAAAGCTTTTAGCTGGAAACCATCTATTTCCACTCCCCATGAACTCATGCAAATGTCTTCCCACAGTCCTCTATCTAGACAAGAGAACAAATATGATAATCAGCGAAATGTATCTGCATTGAACAATATGGCAGATACAACATCAAGATCTCACCAAACTGGTTCTTGTTTATTAGCATTCAGAATACTGGAACACAAGGCAGCAGGTATTCAATGTAAATTGAAATGGGCTCAATGGTGAGGAAAAGGTCTACCAAGTTCTCAATCTCTCATCATAGGTCACACGAGGTCCCGATACTCCTAATATTCTCTATTGGGGTACAGCACTGAGTTGAATCCCCAATAAAGAATATTAAAAAGAGTTTGGATCTCGTGTGACCTATTTGTTACTTCTTGTTCATTAGCCATTTCTCAAGATTACCAAGAAGGATGAATTAACTGGAAATCTGCCTCTCTAAATGTATCTTAGGTCTTTATTTATTTAATATATTTTTGATATGTGTAAAATTGATTGAATGAACTCTGGACTTGTGTCATAATTGGAATGACTAAGGTTATAACCCACAATCCTTGGTAATCCTTGGTAAATGTGGCCAGCAATGCCAGGCTTTACAGATGATATTGTTACTCCGACCAGTCTTTGTAGGTGACCTTTCCTTTCAGTATTGATATGGTGTCTTAGTTCAGGCTGTGTGAGAGACAATGGAAATGTAACTGTATTTTATTTGGAAATAAATGAATTTCATATGTTTATCCACTCTTTTATCTGCATATTTTATTTTAATCTGTATAATTCTATCAATGCTTTCTTTAGAATCCAGAATCTGTTGGTTTAAAGAATTTCTAACCTCCCATTGTATGTGATTTCTGTACAGAAATACAGCATTATAAGGTTTATCTTCCCACAAGATGAAGCCCTAAGGGTCCGCCCCCTCCCCTGTTTTATGACCTGGGCATGCTCTGTGGGTTTCATAAGTGGTGACAGATTAGCTCTTGGATTCTATCAATGGACATATAGGCCAACAATTCCAACTTTGTGTATTTATGTATGTATAAATTTATATAGCGCCGCTAGGGGACGCAGCGCTTTACAATATTATGATACAAAAAGGTGTGTAAGGGGGACAATCAATAAATACATAAATATATAAATAAATATGTGCATCATGAAATATACAGTGCGTGAAACATGTAATATGAGGAAAGAGGTCCCTGCCCCGTAGAGCTTACAATCTACTTAGGTGCATAACATACAGATACATAGGAAAGGGTGGAAGTGCTAAAGTAATAGCTGGTGCAGAGTCAACAGTCCAATGTTATGCTGTGCTCAGAGAGATACGATGAGGGGTTAGATTTAAATTTGTTTATTGAGGTTTCTTGATGTAGAGAGAGGGGAATAGAACTCCAGAGGACGGGAGCTACAAGAGAGAAAGGTTTAAGGCGAGAGGAGGCAGTGTGGGTGGGGGTCAATATAAGAGATGGTTCTGTGATGAGCGGAGGGTACGGACAGGGACATATTGGGAGACTAAACAGTAAATTTAAGGAGGAGCAAAACAAAGAGATTTACAGTGTAGAGAGGTAAATGGATTGCTAGCTCTTGGACATATCACATACAGTATGGATCATTAAGTACAGTGCTATTGGTTATATATATATATTACCCAGTGTAGACTGGTACACGGATTGCTAGCTCTTGGACATATCACATACAGTATGGATCATTAAGTACAGTGCTATTGGTTATATATATATTACCCAGTGTAGCCTGGTACACGGATTGCTAGCTCCTGGACATATCACATACAGTATGGATCATTAAGTACAGTGCTATTGGTTATATATATATTACCCAGTGTAGACAGGTACACGGATTGCTAGCTCTTGGACATATCACATACAGTATGAATCATTAAGTACAGTGCTATTGGTTATATATATATTACCCAGTGTAGACCGGTACACGGATTGCTAGCTCTTGGGTATATCACATACTGTATGGATCATTAAGTACAGTGCTGTTGGTTATATATATATATATATATTACCCAGTGTAGACTGGTACACGGATTGCTAGCTCTTGGGTATATCACATACTGTATGGATCATTAAGTACAGTGCTATTGGTTATATATATATTACCCAGTGGAGACTGGTACACGGATTGCTAGCTCTCGGACATATCACATACAATATCCAGTGTAGACTGGTACACGGATTGCTAGCTCTTGGGCATATCACATACAGTATGGATCATTAAGTACAGTGCTATTGGTTATATATATATTACCCAGTGTAGACCGGTACACGGATTGCTAGCTCTTGGGTATATCACATACTGTATGGATCATTAAGTACAGTGCT
>JAACNH010000234.1:262167-307254 GCA_019447015.1 Hymenochirus boettgeri | reverse complement strand
CCTCTAATGTAGCGTTTGGTAACCCTCGAATGTAGCGTTCGATAACCCTCTAATGTAGCGTTCGATAACCCTCGAATTGTCTATAACCCTCGAATGTAGCGTTCGATAACCCTCAAATTGGCTATAACCCTCGAATGTAGCGTTCGATAACCCTCGAATTTGCTATAACCCTCTAATGTAGCGTTCGATAACCCTCGAATTGGCTATAACCTTCGAATGTAGCGTTCGATAACCCTCAAATTGGCTATAACCCTCGAAAGTAGCGTTCGATAACCCTCAAATTGGCTATAACCCTCGAATGTAACATGCGGAAACCCCCAGACCATTTCCCAGGTGCCGCAGACTTTTACAGTAAGTTACCATCTGTATTTAATCAAAACTTTTTAAACTATTTTTTCCCATTGACTTTAACGGGTTTGTTCTCGAACCACCGACCTTCAGAAAGTTCGTCCATCTCTACTAACCACTGAGCCACCGTGCTGTAAAAATATATATATCTCCATATTTAATTTCCAGTTACACATTTTGCACCAATCAAAATAGTTTGTTTAACATTGTTTAACAGCTCTCCACCAATCTAAAAGACTTGATCATTGGTCTAACGCCTCTCCTGATCATTATATCTGACCGTGGAAGTCAAACATGTTTGTAATTCTGACGATTTCTTTCTTTCTTCCCTTTTCGTATTGTAGATTTAATGGTCCTCGTTCTGGAGTTTCCTTCATTAAGTTCTTATAGCAGTCGACACTTCAACCAAGGTGACGATTAATCAAAGCAACTTAATGTACTAACACTGCAAATAGCTCAGTGGTTAATTGAACCATACCTGTCACGAGATTCTGAGCCCTGTCAATGGGACATATTTTATGGCTGATTTGCAAATAACAGGTGGTACAAAGTCATTTTGTTTAGTGAGAACGTCTCCATTTCAGCCCTTCAGAACTCTTGCCAACCTCCTTATCCTCCTTCCCTGACCTTCTCTTGACTCTCTGAAGGTTTCCTTTGAAAATATTGTGAGAACGAGCTGATCAGAAACGCGGGAATCTTAAAGGATTTCTGTCCAACCCACAAAATTGTAGAGATTCCTGCCACATCACGCATCCCCTTATTTGAAGTAGGATATAGGAAGATGTCCGCTTTATGTTTCAGTTTGTAACCAGAAAGTTCTTCACAACGAATAAAAAATATGGACCTGATGAATAGAGATTTTGCTTAATAACCGTGAAAGTCAATTTAGCAAAGTTACGTCATCAGAAATCTCAAAGAATAACAGTTAAATACAACCTTCCATGCGTCTCAAATCCCCTTCCTATGCTAGGATACACCATGTTCTTCAGATATATAATACTTTATAACGATACACTGATTAATCAAAGAGGATATTAAAAAGGATTTTCCTGCTCTATGTGTCAATTTCTTTTTATACATCATACAAACCCACGGTGACTTTTAATTTATTACTTTACTTATATTTTATTGTAGGGGGTACAATATTTCCCATGACACCAATGACTTGAGATCATCACTATTTAGAACTGATGACATAGCTAAGTGCCTTTATAATTATATAATACATAAGTGTGATATTTTATAATGGGAGCTGCAGTGGTATATATCCTTATAAAAATCACGCAGCTATGTCACTAAGTGACTCATTTCTTATATTCCTTATATCCCACTACTCCGCCCATTCCAGTGTTCATGCCTGGACAATGACTCAGCGTTTTTTGCCGTGTTTAACTTACAGACTACACTAACTACAGACTACACTAACAGAACCTGCTGGAGCTGCTTCCTGTCACTTCATAACCAATGTCTCTCTCCTCCTCCACAAAGATTTGTTTAACCCCATAGATGCTGGGCTGGGATGTTCCTATCTACTGGGTTTAAGTTACAGAAGGTAACTTGGGGATTTAAGGTGGAAATAGGGACAAGGCTAGAATTTAAAATGTGAATGGGGTGAAGGAATCAGATACTTATGTATTATAAGAAATTAATGCGCCCTTCACATTATAATATAAGGACATTACGCCACCTCGGAGTTCCCTGTCCTGTATAAAAGAACTCGGCCTACGGCCTCGTGCTTCTATATGGTCAGGGAACTCCTCGGTGGCGTAATATCCTTATATTACACTGTAAGGAGCGCATTATCCCTTATAAAATTTGCACAATATTGATGGTTTAGGCCAATTATTGATTATTGGTTGGACCGAATATTTTAAATATGCAGTATTTTTCTTCATTAACTTTATAATGTTTTTATATTCAGTTTTTAAATAACGTTCGAACTTATTTGATTCCTTTATTTAAAAAAAATAATTTCATATGTCTGGGCGCAAGATTTCTTACTAGGTTCCACTATTTACCGTAGTTATTCATATAGTCCTTGTGACAATCCATTTACTGGGTTATTATAGGAAAATCTCCGTATTCTAATTCCCTGGTCTCTTTGCTCCACCGTTTATAAATCTCCTCCTGGAATTCTCATTTTACTGAGTGAGATTTTTTTTGTAAAGTCTTTTAAGTGGAAACTTGTAGGAAGTCTTTAACACATCGGCTATCATGGCTCATGGCCCTTCATCTGGTTTCTTCTTCCCTAATGATTTATTTTGAGCTTCGAAGAAGGAAACCATTTTTTTTTCTTTCAATATTCTGGCTGACATACACATGGTAACCTTTAGCACCAGTGAACGCTACGTACAGCACTGTGATGAAAAACTGCTAACCATGGACGTGAAAGAGAGAGATGAATTGGGACCTTTTTATTTTTTAAATTCATAGAATTTATTTTTTTTTTTCCCAAAAAGTGATGAAAACTAAAAGTGTGAAATCAAAACAAACCGAGGGCGGAAAGTATTTGAAAATAATTACTCATCTCTAGCACGGAAGTAATAAGTTACCGGCAACTTGGAGGAGCGGGAAACCAGGAGAGTTTGTCAATCGAGCGCCAACGTTTCATTAAACGCAAGGCTAAGGGAAAAGTCTTGGACATAAAAACAAAAATTACAAAATAGCTAAAAAAAATTCTCCACTTCTTTACTGTAAAACTGCAACAATGTCAATGAAATTGCAACACAATAGCTTGGAATTGGTATTAAAGAAACATCCGCTTACAATATTCTTCAGCTCTGTGAAGTTAAGGGTGGATGAAGACACTTGCCAAAATAACGTAGGGAGGCACACTCAGGTAAGTATTCAAATAATACTCATTTACACAACGTTTCGGGGGGTCCAACCCCCTTCCTCAGGTGTAACCGGGCTAGGCCACACTAGCGAATTTTTCGCGCTCGCGTTTTTCGATGCGCATGCGTCCGTTCGCGTTTTGGTAACGCATGCGTTCACCATTTTTGGTGCGTTAACGCAGCGTTTCCATAACGCGAAAAGGCGAACACACAAGAAAAGCGCACACAATTGCGCTCGCGATCTTGTGCACAATTCTTGTGCGTTGCAGTGTGGCCTAAATGAGTATTATTTGAATACTTACCTGAGTGTGCCTCCCTACAAACGTTATATGACTTATGGTACTTACCTGATGGGGCGCAGGTTATAAGGAGTGCACCTACTATTCTTCCTATCTGGGACACCACATAACTATTGCACTTGCCATACAGACCTGTATATAATATATATATGGATTATTTTAATTGAGTTCTGTTCTTCCTTCCTTTGTACCTTGAGTCTTTAATCGGGGGGCTAATTGATTAAGTGTGAGATACCCAGCAAAACCTCCCTTGCATGGTACAAGTATTGCTTTGTTTCTATTGGCTGTGGTTTACAGGTCCCATAACACGGACTTGTCACACCCCTGGAACAAAGACTGAAATTCTGTATATTGATTAAGTGTTATTTATTCTCTTATTCAGATTGTATTGAGTTGCCTTATTGCGACGGGTTGTTGCAAAATATTGTAAACTAGATAAAGAAGAGGTGTAACTTTCATAGGATTGAAGCAAGTTTGTGGAGTCCGAACAGGTAGGTTATGAGGTGCACCGCCTGTGGTCTGTGCCACATCAGGTAGGTACACGTATACCTCTTTAGAATTGAGGAACACTCAAGCAATATTTCAATATAGAATTTATTCAAGTGCTGAAACCAAGTACACAATGTTTCTCTTATGTATGCGTTCGATAGACCTCTAATGTAGTGTTCGGACCCTCAATGTAGCGTTCGGTAGACCACCCTCGAATTACTTTCGATAACCCTAAGGGTAGCGTTCGAACCCCTAATGTAGCGTTCGATAACCCTCAATGTATCGTTCGTACTCTATGTACCGTTCGATAAACTCTAATGTAGCGTTCGATAACCCTCTAATGTATCCGTTCGATAACCTCTAATGTATCGTTTTCTTGAGTAAACCCTCTCCGTGTAGCGTTCGGTACCCCTCTGTGCTTCGATAACCTCTAATGTCGTCGAACCTCGAATGTACCGTTCGATAACTAACCTCTAATAGTACGTTCGTATACCCTCTAATGTGCGTTCGATAACCCTCTAATGTAGTTCATAACCCCTAAGGTAGCGTTCGTAACCTCTAATGTAGCGTTTCGATAACCCTCTAATGTACCGTTCGATAACCTCTATTTAGCGTTCGAACCCTCTAATGTACCGTTCGTAAACCTCTAATGTAGCGTCGATAACCCTCTAATGTAGCGTTCGATAACCCCTCTAATGTAGCGTTCGGTAACCCTCGAATGTACCGTTCGATAACCCTAATGTAGCGTTCGATAACCCTCTAATGTAGCGTTCGATAACCCTCTAATGTAGCGTTCGATAACCCTCTAATGTAGCGTTCGATAACCTCTAATGTAGCGTCGTTACCCTCTATGTTAGCTTTCGATAACCCCTAATGTATCGTTTCGATAACCTCTATGTAGCGTTCGTAACCTCTAAGAGCGTTCATAACCCTCTAATGTAGCGTTCGATAACCTCTAATGTAGCGTTCGGTAACCTCTAATGTACCGTTCGATAACCCTCTAATGTAGCGTTCGATAACCTCTAATGTACGTTCGATAACCTCTCAATAGCGTTTCGTATCTAATGTAGCGTTCGTATAACGACTTCATAAACCCTCTAATGTAAGCGTTCGATAACCTCTAATGTAGCGTTCGATAACCTCTAATGTAGCGTTCGATAACCCTCTAATGTACGTTCGATAACCCTCTAATGTAGCGTTCGATAACCTCTAATGTAGCGTCTATCGTAACCCCCTAATGTTCGTTCGAATAACACCCGAATGTAGCGTTCGATAACCCTCTAATGTATGCGTTCGTACCTCTACTGATAGCGTCGATTAACCTCTAATGTAGCGTTCGATAACTCGCATGTAGTGTTTCGATAACCTCTAATGTAGCGTTCGATAACCCTCTAATGAACCGTTCGATAACGCTCTATGTACGTTCGATAACCCTCTAATGTAGCGTTCGATAACCCTCTAATGTGCGTTCGTACTCCTATGTGCTTCGTAACCTCTAATGTAGCGTTCGATAACCTCTAATGTAGCGTTCGATAACCTCAAATGTAGCTGCGATAACCTCTAATGTTAGCTCGTAACCCTCGAATGTACGTTCGTAACCTCTAATTAGTCCGTTCGATAACCTCTAATGTAGCGTTCGATACCCTCTAATGTAACGTTTCGATAACCCTCTAATGTAGCGTTCGGTAACCCTCTAATGTAGCGTTCGATAACCTCAAATGTAGCGTTCGATAACCTCTAATGTAGCGTTCGATAACCTCTAATGTAGCGTTCGGTAACCCTCTAATTATGCGTTCGATAACCCTCGAATGTACCGTTCGATAACCTCTAATGTAGCGTTCGATACCCCTCGAATTTACCGTTCGATAACCTCTAATGTAGCGTTCGATAACCCTCTAATGTAGCGTTCGATAACCCTCTAATGTAGCGTTCGGTAACCCTCGAATGTACCGTTCGAGTAACCTCTAATGTAGCGTTCGATAACCTCTAATGTAGCGTTCGATAACCTCTAATGTAGCGTTCGATAACCCTCTAATGTAGCGTTCGATAACCCTCTATGTAGCGTTCGATAACCTCTAATGTAGCGTTCGTAACCTCTAATGTAGCGTTTCGTAACACCCTCTAATGTAGCGTTCGTAACCCTCTAATGTAGCGTTCGTAACCCCTCAATGTACGTTCGTAACCTCTAATGTAGCGTTCGATAACCCTCTAATGTGCGTTCTACCGATCGTTCGTAACCTCTAATGTAGCGTTCGATACCCTCTAATGTAGCTTCGATAACCTCTACTGTACCGTTCGATAACCTCTAATTAGCGTTCGATAACCCTCTAATGTAGCGTTCGATACCTAACTCAAATTAGCTTGTTCGATAACCCTCTAATGTAGCGTTCGATACCTCTAATGTAGCGTTCGATAACCTCTAATGTAGCTTTCGTAACCTCTAGTAGCGTCGATAACCCTCTAATGTAGCGTTCGTAACCTCTAATGAGCGTTCGATAACCTCTAATGTAGCGTTCGATAACCTCAAATTAGCGTTCGATAACCTCTACATGTAGCGTTCGATACCCTCTAATGTAAGCGTTCTGATAACCTCTAATTAGCGTTCGATAACCCTCTAATGTAGCGTTCGTAACCTCAAATGTAGCGTTCGATAACCTCTAATGTAGCGTTCGATAACCTCTAATGTAATGCGTTCGATAACCTCTGTAGCGTTTCGATAACCTCAAAATGTAGCGTTTCGATAACCCTCTAATGTAGCGTCGTAACCTCAAATGTACGTTTCGATAACCTCTCAATGTAGCGTTCGATAACCTCAATGTAGCGTTCGATAACCCTCTAATGTAGCGTTCGTACCTCATGTAGCGTTCGATAACCTCTAATGTAGCTTCGTATACCTAATGTACGTTCGATAACCTCTAATGTGCGTTCGATAACCTCAAATGTAGCGTTCGATAACCCGCATGTAGCGTTCGATAACCTCAAATGTCGTCGTTCGTAACCCTCTAATGTACCGTTCGATAACCTCTAATGTAGCGTTCGTAACCCTAAGTAGCGTTCGATACCTCTAATGTAGCCTTTCGTAACCTCAATGTACCCCCGTTTTCGATAACCTCTAATGTAGCGTTCGATAACCCGCTAATGTACCTTCGGTACCCTCAATGTACCGTTCGATAACCTCTAATGTACTTACGTGTTCGATAACCTCTAATGTAGCGTTCGATAACCTCTAATGTAACCGTTCGGATACCTCTAATGTACCGTTCGATCCCTCGAATGTACGTCGTAACCCTCTAATGTAGCGTTGATACCCTCAATTAGCGTTCGATAACCCTCTAATGTAGCGTTCGTAATCTAATGTAGCGTTCCGGATAACCTCTAATGTAGCGTTCGATAACCCTCAATGTAGCGTTCGATAAACTCTAATCGATACTCTAATGTATCGTTCGATAACCTCTAATGTAGCTTCGATAACCTCTAATGTAGCGTTCGTAACCCTCTAATGTAGCGTTCGATACCTCTAATGTTAGCGTTCGATACCCTCTAATGTAGCGTTCGATAACCTCTAATTGTAGCTTGTCGTAAACCTCTAATGTAGCGTTCGATAACCTCTAATGTAGCGTTCGATAACCCTCGAATGTAGCGTTCGATAAACCTCTAATGACAAACCGTTCGAATGAACCTCTAATGTAGCGTTCGATAACCTCTAATGTAGCGTTCGATAACCCTCGAATGTAGCGTTCGATAACCCTCTAATGTAGCGTTCGATAAACCTCTAATGTTAGCGTTCGATAACTCTAATTGTCGAACCGTTCGATAACCTCTAATGTAGCGTTCGATAACCCTCTAATGTAGCGGTTCGATACCTCTAATGCCTTCATAACCGAGTAGCGTTCGAATAACTGCCCTAATGTACGCGTTCGGTAACCTCTAATGTAGCGTTCGATAACCTCCTAATGTACCTTCGGTAAACCGTCTACTGTAGCGTTCGATAACCTCTAATGTACACCGTTCGATAACCTCTAATGTAGCGTCGTTCGATAACCTCTAATGTAGCGTTCGATAACCTCTAATGTAGCGTTCGATAACCTCAATGTACCGTTCGATAACCCTCTAATGTAGCGTTCGGTAACCTCTAATGTACCGTTCGATAACCTCTAATGTAGCGTTCGATAACCCTCTAATGTAGCGTTCGATTAACCCTCAAAATGTACCCGTTCGATAACCTCAAATGTACGTTCGATACCTCTAATGTACGTCGACTCAGAGTTCGATAACCTCAATGTAGCGTTCGATAACCTCTAATGTAGCGTTCGATAACCCTCTAATGTAGCGTTCGATAACCCAAATGTACGTTCGTAACCTCTAAGTAGTTCGATAACCTCTAATGTACGTTATACCTCAATTATACGTTCGATAACCTCAATGTAGCGTTCGATAACCTCTAATGTAGCGTTCGATAACCTCTAATGTAGCGTTCGATAACCCTCTAATGTAGTCGTTCGTACCTCTAATGTAGCGTTTGATACCTCTAATTGCGTTTCGATAACCCTCTAATGTAGCGTTCGATAACCCTCTAAGGTAGCGTTCGATAACCTCTATAGCGTTCGTAACCCTCTAATGTAGCGTTCGATAACCCTAATGTAGCGTTCGAACCTCTCTGTAGCGTTCGATAACCTCTCATGTAGCGTTCGTAACCCTCTAATGTAGCGTTCGATAACCCTCTAATGTAGTGTTCGATAACCTCTAATGTAGCGTTCGTTAACCTCTAATGTAGCGTTCGATAACCCTCTAATGTAGCGTTCGATAACCCTCTAATGTTAGCGTTCGATAACCTCTATGTACGTCGGTAACCTCTAATGTAGCGTTCGATAACCCCTCTAAGGTAGCGTTCGATAACCCTCTAATGTACCGTTCGATAACCTCTAATGTAGCGTTCGATAACCCTCGAATGTAGCGTTCGATAACCTCTAATGTAGCGTTCGATAACCCTCTAATGTAGCGTTCGATAACCGTACTGTAGCCGTTCAATAACGCTCTAATGTAGCGTTCGATAACCCTATGAGCGTTCGATAACCCTCTAATGTGCGTCGATAACCTCTAAAGTAGCTTCGATAACCCTCTAATGTATCGTTCGATAACCTCTAATGTAGCGTTCGTAACCTAATGTATCGTTCGATAACCCCTCTATTAGCTTCAACCTCTAATGTGAAGCGTTCGATAACCTCTAATGTAGCGTTCGATAACACCTCTAATGTAGCGTTCGATAACCTCTAATGTCGCGTTCGATAACCCTCTAATGTTAGCGTTCGATAACCTCAAATGTAGCGTTCGATAACCTCGAATGTAGCGTTCGATAACCCTCTAATGTAGCGTTCGATAACCTCTAATGTAGCGTTTGATAACCTCTAATGTAGCGTTCGATAACCTCTAATGTAGCGTTCGATACCTCTAATGTACCGTTCGATAACCCTCTAATGTAGCGTTCGGTAACCCTCTAATGTAGCGTTCGATAACCCTCTAATGTAGCGTTCGATAACCTCTAATGTAGCGTTCGATAACCTCAAATGTACGTTCGATAACCTCTAATGTAGCGTTCGTTAAACCTCTAATGTAGCGTTCGATAACCCTCTAATGTAGCGTTCGGTAACCCTCTAAGGTAGCGTTCGATAACCCTCTAATGTAGCGTTCGATAACCTTCTAATGTAGCGTTCTATAACCTCTAATGTAGCGTTCGATAACCCTCTAATGTAGCGTTCGTAACCTCTAATGTACGTTCGATAACCCTCTAATGTAGCGTTCGGTAACCTCTAATGTAGCGTTCGATAACCTCTATGTACGTCGATAACCTCTAATTCGCTTCGATAACCTCTAATTTAGCGTTCGATAACCCTCTAATTGTACGTTCGTAACCTCTACTGTAGCGTTCGTAACCTCTAATGTAGCGTTCGATAACCTCTAATGTCCGTTCGATACCCTCTAATGTAGCGTTCGAGTAACCTCTAATGTAGGCGTTCGATAACCCTCTAATGTGCTTCGTAACCTTAACTGTAGCGTTGATAACCCTCTAATGTAGCGTTGATCACCCCTCAATGTAGCGTTCGATAACCTCTCATGTACCGTTCCGATACCCTCTAATGTAGCGTTCGTAAACCCTCTAATGTAGCGTCGATAACCCTCTATACGTTCGTAACTCTAATGTAGCGTTTGATAACCTCTACGTCTAACTGTAGCGTTCGATAACCCTCTAATGTACCGTTCGATAACCTCTAATGTAGCGTTCGGTAACCCTCAATGTGCGTTTTTCGATACCCTCTAATGTAGCGTTCGATAACCTCAATGTCGTCGATACCCTCTAATGTAGCGTTCGATCCCTCTATGTACGTTCGTACTCTAATGTACGTTCGAACTCTAATGTAGCGTTCGATACCTCTAATGTAGCGTTCGATAACCTCAATGTAGCGTTCGATAACCCTCTAATGTAGCGTTCGATAACCTCAAATGTACCGTTCGATAACCTCTAATGTAGCGTTCGATAACCCTCTAATGTAGTGTTCGATAACCTCTAATGTAGCGTTCGATAACCTCTAATTAGTGTTTCGATAACTCTAATGTACCGTTCGATAACCTCAATATTACCGTTCGATAACCTCTAATTTAGTCGTTCGTACCTCTAATGTACCGTTCGATAACCCTCTAATGTAGCGTTCGATACCCTCAAATGTACCGTTCGATAACCTCTAATGTAGCGTTCGATAACCTCTAATGTAACTTTCGTAACCTCAAATGTACCGTTCGATAACCTCTAATGTAGCGTTCGATAACCTCTAATGTACGCGTTCGATAACCCTCTAATGTAGCGTTCGATAACCTCAAATGTACCGTTCGATAACCCCTAATGTAGCGTTCGATAACTCTCAAATGTAGCGTTCGATAACCTCTAAATGTAGCGTTCGATAACCTCAATGTAGCGTTCGGTAACCCTCTAATGTAGCGTTCGATAACCCTCTAATGTAGCGTTCGATAACCTCTAATGTAGCGTTCGATAAACCCTCTAATGTATCGTTCGATACCTCTCAATGTAGCGTTCGATAACCTCTATGTAAGCGTTCGATAACCCTCTAATGTAGCGTTCGATACCTCTAATGTAGCGTTCGATAACCTCCTAATGTGCGTTTCGATAACCTCTAATTGTAGCGTTCGATACCCTCTAATGTAGCGTTCGGTGAACCTCTAATGTGAACCGTTCGATAACCTCTAATGTAGCGTTCGATAACCCTCTAATGAGCGTTCGATAACCCTCTAATGTATGTTCGATAACCGTCGAAATGTAACCGTTCGATAACCTCTAATGTAGTGTTCGATAACCCTCTAATGTAGCCGTTCGATAACCTCTAATGTAGCGTTCGATAACCTCAAATGTCCGATCGTTCGAAACCTCTAATGTAGGTTCGATAACCCTCTAATGTAGTGTCGATAACCTCTAATGTACGTTCGCTACCCTTAATGTAGTGTTCGATAACCTCTAATGTAGCGTTTTCGATAACCCTCTAATGTAGTGTTCGATAACCCTCTAATGTACGTTCGATAACCTCTAATTACCGTTCATAACCTCGAATGAGCGTCGATAACCCTCTAATGTAGCGTTCGATAACCTCAAATGCGTTCGATAACCTCTAATGTAGCGTTCGATAACCTCAAATGTACGTTCGATAACCCTCTAATGTAGCGTTCGATAACCTCTAATGTACCGTTCGATAACCTCTAATGTACCGTTCGATAACCCTAATGTAGCGTTCGATAACCTCTAATGTAGCGTTCGATAACCTCTAATGTAGCGTTCGATAACCCCTAATGTAGCTTTCGATAACCTCTAATGTACCGTTCGATAACCCTCTAATGTAGCGTTCGATAACCCTCTAATTACCGTTCGATAACCTCAAATGTACCGTTCGATAACCCTCTAATGTAGCGTTCGATAACCTCAAATGTACCGTTCGATAACCCTCTAATGTAGCGTTCGATAACCCTCTAATGTAGCGTTCGTAACCCTCGAATGTAGCGTTCCGATCACCCTCTAATGTAGCGTTCGATAACCTCTAATGGTATCCGTTCGATAAACCTCAATGTACCGTTCGATAACCTCTAATGTACGTTCGATAACCTCTAATGTAGCGTTCGTACCCCTCTAATGTAGCGTTCGATAACCTCTAATGTAGCGTTCGATAACACCTCAATGTACGCGTTCGTATAACCGCTAATTGTAGCGTTCGATAACCCTCTATGTAGCGTTCGATAACCTCTAAGGTAAGCGTTCGTAACCCTAAATGTACCGTTCGATAACCTCTAATGTAGCGTTCGATAACCTCTAATGTAGCAGTTTCGGTAACCCTCTAATGTAGCGTTCTGTAAAACCCTCAATGTAGCGTTCGATAACCTCTAATGTAGCGTTCGATAACCTCTAATGTAGCGTTTCGATAACCCTCTAATGTAGCGTTCGGTAACCTCTAATGTACGTTCGATAACCCTCTAATGTAGTGTTCGATAACCCTCTAATGTAGCGTTCGATAACCTCTAATGTAGCGTTCGATGAGAACCCTCTAATGTAGCGTTCGATACCTCTAATGTAGCGTTCGATAACCTCTAATGTAGCGTTCGATAACCTCTAATGTAGCGTTCGATAACCCTCTAATGTAGTGTTCGATAACCCTAAGTTAGCGTTCGATAACCTAATGTAGCGTTCATAACCCTCTAATGTACCGTTCGATAACCCTCTAATGTACGTTCGATAACCTCTAATGTAGCGTTCGATAACCCTCTAATGTAGCGTTCGATAACCTCTAATGTAGCGTTCGTAACCCTCTAATGTACGTTCGGTAACCCTCTAATGTAGCGTTCGATAACCCTCTAATGTAGCGTTCGATAACCTCTAATGTACGTTCGATAAACCTCTAATGTAGCGTTCGATAACCTCTAATGTAGCGTTCGATAACCTCTAATGTAGCGTTCGATAACCCTCTATGTAGCGTTCGGTAACCTCTAATGTACCGTTCGATAACCTCTAATGTAGCGTTCGTAACCTCTAATGTAGCGTTCGATAACCTCTAATGTAGCGTTCGTAAACCTCTATGTACGTTCATAACCTCTAATGTAGCGTTCGAAACCTCTAATGTAGCTTCGTAACCCTAATGTATCGTTCGTAACCCTCAATGTAGCGTTCGATAACCTCTAATGTGTTGAAACCTCTATGTAGCGTTTCGGTAACCTCTATGTACCTTCGATAACCTCAATGTACCGTTCATGAACCTCTAATGTGCGTTCGATAACCTCTAATGTGCGTTCGATAACCCTCTAATGTAGCGTTCGATAACCTCTAATTATGTAGCTTCGGTAACCCTCAATGTAGCGTTCGTAACCTCGAATGTACGTTCGATAACCCTCTAATGTAGCGTTCGATAAACCTCTAATGTAGCGTTCGATAACCTCTAATGTAGCGTTCGACTTAAGTAGCGCGTAACCCTCTAATGTAGGCGTTGATAACCCTCTAATGTAGCGTTCGATAACCCTCTAATGTAGCGTTCGGTAACCTCTAATGTAGCGTTCGATAACCTCTAATGTAGCGTTCGATAACCTCTAATGTAGCGTTCGATAACCCTCTAATGTAGCTTCGATAACCCTAATGTAGCGTTCGGTAACCCTCTATGCGTCTAACTCGATACGTTTCGATACCCTCTAATGTAGCGTTCGATAACCCTCTAATGTAAGCGTTCCGATAAACCTCTATGTAGCGTTCGATAAACTCTAATGTAGCGTTCGGTAAACCCTCTAATGTAGTCGTTCGTAACCCTCTAATGTACGTTCGATAACCTCTAATGTAGCGTTCGTAAAACCCTCTAATGTACGTTCGTAACCCTCTAATGTAGCGTTCGATAACCTCTAATTAGCGTTCATAACCTCTAATGTACGTTCGGTAACCCTCTAATGTGCGTTCGTACCCTCGAATGTAGCTCAATAACCCTCTAATGTACGTTCGTAACCCTCTAATGTAGCGTTCGATAACCTCTAATGTAGCGTTCGATAACCTCTAATGTAGCGTTCGGTAACCCTCTAAGTAGCGTTCGATAACCTCTAATGTAGCGTTCGATAACCTCAATGTAGCGTTCGATAACCCTCTAATGTAGCGTTCGATAACCCTCTAATGTACCGTTCGATAACCTCTAATGTAGCCGTTCGATAACCTCAAATGTAGCGTTCGATAACCCTCTAATGTAGCGTTCGATAACCCGCTAATGTAGCGTTCGATAACCTCTAATGTAGCGTTCGATAACCTCAAATGTACCGTTCGATAACCTCTAATGTAGCGTTCGATAACCTCAATTGTAGCGTTCGATAACCCTCTAATGTAGCTTTCGATAACCTCTAATGTAGCGTTCGATAACCTCAAATGTAGCGTTCGATAACCTCTATGTACCGTTCGTAATACCCTCTAATGTACGTTCGATAACCTCAAATGTAGCGTTCGATAACCTCTAATGTACCGTTCGATAACCCTCTAATGTAGCGTTCGATAACCTCTAATGTAGCGTTCGATAACCCTCTAATGTAGTGTTCGATAACCTCTAATTGCTTTCGATAACCTCTAATGTACCGTTCGATAACCTCTAATGTAGCGTTCGGTAACCTCAAATGTAGCGTTCGATAACCTCTAATGTACCGTTCGATAACCTCTAATGTACCGTTCGATAACCTCTAATGTAGTTCGTAACCTCAGTAGTGTTCGATAACCTCAAATGTAGCGTTCGATAACCCTCTAATGTAGTGTTCGGTAACCCTCTAATGTAGTGTTCGGTAACCCTCTAATGTAGCGTTCGATAACCCTCTCAATGTAGCGTTCGATAACCTCTAATGTAGTGTTCGATAACCCTCTAATGTAGCGTTCGGTAACCTCTAATGTAGCGTTCGATAACCCTCTAATGTAGCGTTCGGTAACCCTCTAATGTACCGTTCGATAACCTCTAATGTAGCGTTCGATAACCTCTAATGTAGTGTTCGATAACCCTCTAATGTAAGTCGTTCGATAACCTCTAATGTATGTTTCGTAACCCTCTAATTCTCGTTCGTAACCTCTAATGTAGCGTTCGATAACCCTCTAATGTAGCGTTTTCGATAACCTCTAATGTAGTGTTCGATAACCTCTAATGTAGCGTTCGGTAACCCTCTAATGTAGCGTTCGATAACCCTCTAAGTAGCGTTCGATAACCTCAAATGTACCGTTCGATAACCTCTAATGTAGCGTTCGATAACCCCTAATGTACGTGATAACCTCTAATGTAGCGTTCGATACCCTCTAATGTAGCGTTCGATAACCTCTAATGTAGCGTTCGATAACCCTCTAATGTAGCGTTCGATACCCTCAAAGGTACCGTTCGATAACCTCTAATGTACCGTTCGATAACCTCAAATGTACCGTTCGATAACCTCTAATGTACCGTTCGATAACCTCTAATGTAGCGTTCGATAACCTCTAATGTACCGTTCCGATAACCCTCTAATGTAGCGTTCGATACCCTCTAATGTAGCGTTCGATAACCCTCTATGTAGCGTTCGATAACCCTCTAATGTAGCGCTCGTAACCCTCTAATGTACGTTCGTAACCCTCGAAGTGCGCGATAACCCTCTATGTAGCGTTCGATAACTCAATGTACGTTCGATAACCTCTAATGTAGCGTTCGTAACCCTCTAATGTAGCGTTCGATAACCTCTAATGTAGCGTTCGGTAACCTCTAATGTACCGTTCGATAACCTCTAATTAGCGTTCGATAACCCTCTAATGTAGCGTTCGATAACCTCTAATGTAGCGTTCGATAAACTCTAATGTAGCGTTCGGTACCTCTAATGTACCGTTCGATAACCTCTAATGTAGCGTTCGATAACCTCTAATGTAGCGTTCGATAACCCTAATGTACGTTCATACTCTGTAGCGTTGCGGTAACCCTCTAATGTAGCGTTCGATAACCTCTAAGGTAGCGTTCATACCTCTATGTGTCGATAACCTCTAATGTAGCGTCGGTAACCTCTATGTAGCGTTCGATAACCTCTAATTGCGTTCGATAACCCTCTAATGTAGCGTTCGATAACCTCAAATGTAGCTTCGATAACCTCTAATGTAGCGTTCGATACCTCTATGTAGCGTTCGATAACCTCTAATGTAGCGTTCGATAACCTCTAATGTAGCGTTCGATAACCTCTAATGTAGCGTTCGATAACCTCTAATGTACCGTTCGAATAACCCTCTAATGTACCGTTCGATAACCTCTAATGTAGCGTTCGATAACCTCTAAGGTAGCGTCCGATAACCCTCTATGTACTTTCGTACGCCTCATGTAGCGTCGATAACCTCTAATGTAGCGTCACTCGATAACCCTAATGTAGCGTTCGATAACTCTAATGTAGCGTTCGGTAACCATCTAAGTAGTACGTTCGTAACCTCTAATGTACGTTCGAATACCCTCTAATGTAGCGTTCGGTAACCTCTAATGTAGCGTTCGGTAACCTTCAATTGTAGCGTCGATAACCCGTAATTAGCGTTCGATAACCCTCTAATGTAGCGTTCGTAACCCTCTAATGTAGCGTTTCGGTAACCCTCTAAGTTAGCGTTCGGTAACCCTTATGTAGCGTTCGATAACCCACTCTAATGTAGCGTTCGGTAACCCTCTAATGTAGCGTTCTATAACCCTCTAATGTACGTCGATAAACTCTAATTAGCGTTCGGTACCCTCTAATGTAGCGTTCGATACCTCTACGTAGCGTTCGATAACCTCTAATGTAGCGTTCGATAACTTAACTCAACTCTAATGTAGCTTTCGGTAACCCTCAATGTAGCGTTCGATAACCTCTAATGTAGCGTTCGATACCCTAATGTAGCGTTCGATAACTCTAATGTAGCGTTCGTAACCTCTAATGTAGCGTTCGTTAACCCCTCGAATGTTGCGTTCGATAACCTCCTAACTGTAGCGTTCGATAACCCTAATGTAGCGTTCGATAACTCTAATGTAGCGTTCGGACTAACCCTCTAATGTAGCGTTCGATAACCTCTAATGTAGCGTTCGATAACCTCTAATAGCGTTCGGTAACCCTCGAATGTAGCGTTCGATAACCTCTAATGTAGCGTTCGATAACCTCTAATGTAGCGTTCGGTAACCCTCGATGTGCGTTCGATAACCTCTAATGTAGCGTTCGATAACCTCTATGTAGCGTTCGATAAACTCTAATGTAGCGTTCGGTAACCTCTAATGTAGCGTTCGGTAACCCTCTAATGTAGCGTTCGATAACCCTAATGTAGCGTTCGATAACCTCTAATGTAGCGTTCGATAACCTCTAATGTAGCGTTCGGTAACCCTCGAATTGGCTATAACTCATGTAGCGTTCGATAACCTCTAATGTAGCGTTCGATAACACTCTAATGTAGCGTTCGATAACCTCTAATGTACCGTTCGATAACCTCTAATGTACCGTTCGATAACCTCTTAATGTAGCGTTCGATAACCTCTAATGTAGCGTTTCGATAACCTCTAATGTAGCGTTCGGTACCTCTAATGTAGCGTTCGATAACCCTCTAATGTAGCGTTCGTAACCCTCTAATGTAGCGTTCGATAAACTCTAATGTAGCGTTCGATAACCCTCTAATGTAGCGTTCGATAACCCTCTAATGTACCGTTCGATAACCTCTAATGTAGCGTTCGATAACCTCTAATGTAGCGTTCGATAAACTCTAATGTAGCGTTCGATAACCTCTAATGTAGCGTTCGATAAACTCTAATGTAGCGTTCGATAACCTCTAATGTACCGTTCGATAACCCTCTATGTAGCGTTCGATACCTCTAATGTAGCGTTCGATAACCTCTAATGTACGTTCGATAACCCTCTTAATGTAGCGTTCGATAACCTCTAATGTAGCGTTCGATAACCCTCTAATGTAGCGTTTCGATAAACTCTAATGTAGCGTTCGATAACCCTCTAATGTAGCGTTCGATAACCTCTAATGTAGCGTTCGATAAACTCTAATGTAGCGTTCGATAACCCTCTAATGTAGCGTTCGATAACCTCTAATGTAGCGTTCGATAACCCTCTAATGATTTCATAACTATGTAGCTTCGATAACTCAAGTAGCTTCGATAACCCTCTAATGTAGCGTTCGGTAACCCTCTAATGTAGCGTTCGGTAACCCTCGATGTAGCGTTCGATAACCTCTAATGTAGCGTTCGGTAACCCTCTAATGTAGCGTTCGGTAACCCTCGAATGTAGCGTTCGATAACCCTAATGTAGCGTTCGATAACCTCTAATGTAGCGTTCGATAACCCTAATGTAGCGTTCGATAACCCTCTAATGTAGCGTTCGTAACCCTCAAGTAGCGTTCGATACCCTCTAATGTAGCTTCGATAACCCTCTAATGTAGCGTTCGAAACCCTTCAATTAGCGTTCGATAACCCTCTAATGTAGCGTTCGGTAACCCTCTAATGTAGTGTCGTAACCCTCTAATGTAGCGTTCGATAACCTCTAATGTAGCGTTCGATAACCCTCTAATGTAGTGTTCGATAACCCTCTAATGTAGCGTTCGGTAACCTCTAATGTAGCGTTCGATAACCTCTAATGTAGCGTTCGATAACCCTCTATGTAGCGTTCGATAACCCTCTAATGTAGCGTTTCGATAACCCTCGAATGTAGCGTTCGATAACCCTCTAATGTAGCGTTCGATACCCCAAATGTACCGTTCGATAACCTCTAATGTAGCGTTCGATAACCTCTAATGTAGCGTTCGGTAACCCTCGAATGTAGCGTTCGGTAACCCTCTAATGTAGCGTTCGATAACCCTCTATGTAGCGTTCGATAACCCTCTAATGTAGCGTTCGATAAACCCTCGAATGTAGCGTTCGATAACCCTCTAATGTAGCGTTCGATAACCTCAAATGTACCGTTCGTAACCTCTAATGTAGCGTTCGATAACCTCTAATGTAGCGTTCGGTAACCTCGAATTGGCTATAACGCAACCTCGAATGTAGCGCTCGGTAACCCTCGAATGTAGCGTTCGATAACCCTCTAATGTACGTTCGATAACCCTCTAATGTAGCGTTCGGTAACCCTCGAATGTAGCGTTCGATAACCCTCTAATGTAGCGTTCGGTAACCCTCGAATGTAGCGTTCGGTAACCCCGAATGTAGCGTTCGATAACCTCTAATGTAGCGTTCGATAACCTCGAATGTAGCGTTCGATAACCCTCGAATGTAGCGTTCGATAACCCTCTAATGTAGCGTTCGATAACCCTCTAATGTAGCGTTCGATAACCCTCGAATGTAGCGTTCGGTAACCCTCGAATGTAGCGTTCGATAACCTCTAATGTAGCGTTCGATAACCCTCTAATGTAGCGTTCGATAACCCTCTAATGTAGCGTTCGATAACCCTCTAATGTACCGTTCGATAACCCTCGAATGTAGCGTTCGATAACCCTCGAATGTAGCGTTCGGTAACCCTCGAATGTAGCGTTCGATAAACTCTAATGTAGCGTTCGATAACCCTCGAATGTATCGTTCGGTAACCCTCGAATGTAGCGTTCGATAACCCTCTAATGTAGCGTTCGATAACCTCTAATGTAGCGTTCGTAACCCTCAATATTGGCTATAACCCTCGAATGTATCGTTCGGTAACCCTCGAATGTAGCGTTCGATAACCCTCGAATGTAGCGTTCGATAACCCTCGAATGTTGCGTCGATACCCCGAATTACCGTTCGGTAACCCTCGAATGTTGCGTTCGTACCCTCTAATGTAGCGTTCGATAACCCTCTAATGTAGCGTTCGGTAACCCTCTAATGTAGCGTTCGATAACCCTCGAATGTAGCGTTCGATAACCTCAAATGTAGCGTTCGATAACCTCATGTACGTTCGATACCCGCTAATTAGCGTTCGAGTAACCTCTAATGTAGCGTTCGATAACCCTCTAATGTAGCGTTCGATAACCCTCTAATGTAGCGTTCGGTAACCCTCAATGTAGCGTTCGATAACCTCTAATGTAGCGTTCGATAACCCTCTAATGTAGCGTTCGATAACCCTCTAATGTAGCGTTCGATAACCTCTAATGTAGCGTTCGATAACCCTCTAATGTAGCGTCGATAACCCTCTAATGTAGCGTTCGATAACCCTCTAATGTACCTTCGATAACCCTCTAATGTAGCGTTCGATAACCTCTAATGTAGTGTTCGATAACCCTCTAATGTAGCGTTCGATAACCTCTAATGTACCGTTCGATAACCTCTAATGTACCGTTCGGTAACCTCTAATGTAGTGTTCGATAACCCCTATGTAGCGTTCGATAACCTCTAATGTAGCGTTCGATAACCCTCTAATGTAGCGTTCGATAACCCTCTAATGTAGCGTTCGATAACCTCTAATGTACCTGTTCGATAACCCTCTAATGTAGCGTTCGATAACCCTCGAATGTAGCGTGTCGATAACCCTCTAATGTAGCGTTCGATAACCTCTAATGTAGCTTCGATAACCCTCTAATGTAGCGTTCGATAACCCTAATGTAGCGTTCGGTAACCTCTAATGTAGCGTTCGGTAACCCTCTAATGTAGCGTTCGATAACCTCTATGTACCGTTCGATAACCTCTAATGTAGCGTTCGATAACCCTCTAATGTAGCGTTCGGTAACCCTCTAATGTAGCGTTCGATAACCCTCGAATTAGCGTTCGATAACCCTCTAATGTAGCGTTCGGTAACCCTAATGACGATACCCTCGAATGTAGCGTTCGATACCCTCTAATGTAGCGTTCGATAACCTCTAATGTACCGTTCGATAACCTCTAATGTACCGTTCGATAACCCTCTAATGTAGCGTTCGATAACCCTCGAATGTACGTTCGTACCCTCTAATGTAGCGTTCGATAACCTCAAATGTACCGTTCGATAACCTCTAATGTAGCGTTCGATAACCTCTAATGTAGCGTTCGATAACCTCAAATGTACCGTTCGATAACCTCAAATTACCGTTCGATAACCTCTAATGTAGCGTTCGATAACCTCAAATGTACCGTTCGATAACCCTCTAATGTAGCGTTCGATAACCTCAAATGTACCGTTCGATAACTCTAATGTAGCGTTCGATAACCTCTAATGTAGCGTTCGATAACCTCAAATGTACCGTTCGATAACCTCAAATGTACCGTTCGATAACCTCTAATGTAGCGTTCGATAACCTCAAATGTACCGTTCGATAACCCTCTAATGTAGCGTTCGATAACCTCAAATGTACCGTTCGATAACCTCTAATGTAGCGTTCGATAACCTCTAAATGTACCGTTCGATAACCTCTAATGTAGCGTTCGGTAACCCTCTATGTAGCGTTCGATAACCTCGAATGTAGCGTTCGATAAACTCTAATGTAGCGTTCGATAACCTCTAATGTAGCGTTCGGTAACCCTCAAATTGGCTATAACCTCGAATGTAGCGTTCGATAACCCTCGAATGTAGCGTTCGATAACCCTCGAATGTTGCGTTCGATAACCCTCGAATGTACCGTTCGGTAACCCTCGAATGTTGCGTTCGATAACCCTCGAATGTAGTGTTCGATAACCCTCTAATGTAGTCGTATCATGGTTGTAACCCTCTGCGTTCGTAACCTCTAGTAGCTCGTAACCCTCTATGTAGCGTTCGATAACCCTCTAATGTAGCGTTCGATAACCCTCTAATGTGCGTTCGGTAACCCGATGTGCGTTCGATAACCCTCGAATGTAGTGTTCGATAACCCTCTAATGTAGCGTTCGGTAACCCTCTAATGTAGCGTTCGATAACCTCTAATGTAGCGTTCGATAACCTCAAATGTACCGTTCGATAACCTCTAATGTAGCGTTCGGTAACCTCTAATGTACCGTTCGATAAACCTCTATGTAGCGTTCGATAACCCTAATGTAGCGTTCGATAACCCTTAATGTAGCGTTCGGTAACCCTCTAATGTAGCGTTCGATAACCTCGAATGTAGCGTTCGATAACCTCTATGTAGCGTTCGTACCCTCTAATGTAGCGTTCGATAACCCTAATGTACCGTTCGATAACCTCTAATGTAGCGTTCGGTAACCTCGAATGTAGCGTTCGATAACTCTAAGTAGCGTTCGATAACCTCTAATGTAGCGTTCGGTGTAACCCTCTAATGTAGCGTTCGATAACCTCTAATGTACCGTTCGATAACCTCTAATGTAGCGTTCGTAACCTCGAATGTAGCGTTCGATAACCTCTAATGTAGCGTTCGATAACCTCTAATGTAGCGTTCGGTAACCCTCTAATTGACGTTGTAGCTCTGAATGTAGCGTTCGATAACCCTCTAATGTAGCGTTCGGTAACCCCTCTAATGTAGCGTTCGATAACTCTAATGTAGCGTTCGATAACCTCTAATGTAGCGTTCGATAACCCTCTAATGTAGCGTTCGTAACCCTCTAATGTAGCGTTCGATAACCTAATGTAGCGTTCGATAACCCTCTAATGTAGCGTTCGGTAACCCTCTAATGTAGCGTTCGATAACCTCTAATGTACCGTTCGGTAACCTCTAATGAGCGTTCGGTAACCCTCTAATGTAGCGTTCGATAACCTCGAATGTAGCGTTCGATAAACTCTAATGTAGCGTTCGATAACCTCTAATGTAGCGTTCGGTAACCCTCAAATTGGCTATACCCTCGAATGTAGCGTTCGATAACCCTCGAATGTTGCGTTCGATAACCCTCGAATGTACCGTTCGGTAACCCTCGAATGTTGCGTTCGATAACCCTCGAATGTAGCGTTCGATAACCCTCTAATGTAGCGTTCGGTAACCCTCTATTACGTCGATACCCTCGATGTAGCGTTCGATAACCCTCTAATGTAGCGTTCGATAACCCTCTAATGTAGCGTTCGATAACCCTCTAATGTAGCGTTCGATAACCCTCTAATGTAGCGTTCGGTAACCCTCGAATGTTGCGTTCGATAACCCTCGAATGTAGTGTTCGATAACCCTCTAATGTAGCGTTCGGTAACCTCTAATGTAGCGTTCGATAACCCTCGAATGTAGCGTTCGATAACCCTCTAATGTAGCGTTCGATAACCCTCTAATGTAGCGTTCGGTAACCCTCAATATGCGTCGATAACCCTCTAATGTACGTTCGATAACCCTCTATGTAGCGTTCGTACCTAACGTTCGATAACCCTCTAATGTAGCGTCGGTAACCTCAAATGTAGCGTTCGATAACCCTCTAATGTAGGTTCGATACCCTCTAATGTAGCGTTCGGTAACCCTCTAATGTAGCGTTCGGTAACCCTCAAATGTAGCGTTCGATAACCCTCGAATGTAGCGTTCGGTAACCCTCTAATGTAGCGTTCGATAACCCTCTAATGTAGCGTTCGGTAACCTCTAATGTACCGTTCGATAACCCTCTAATGTACCGTTCGTACTCGATGTAGCGTTCGTAACCCTCTAATGTAGCGCGTTCGATAACCCTCATGTAGCGTTCGATAACCCTCTAATGTAGCGTTCGATAACCTCTAATGTAGCGTTCGATAACCCTCTAAATGTAGCGTTCGGTATACCCTCAATGTCCGTTCGAATAATCTATTAGCTCGTACTGATTCGTTCGATAACCCTCGAATGTAGTGTTCGATACCCTCTAAGTACGTCGTAACCCTCGAATGTAGCGTTCGATAACCCTCTAATGTAGCGTTCGATAACCCGAATGTGCGTTCATAACCTCTAGACGTTCGATAAACCTCTAATGTGCGTTCGGTAACCCTCGAATGTAGCTTCGATAACCCTCTAATGTAGCGTTCGGTACCTCGAATGTGCGTTCGATAACCCTCATGTAGCGTTCGATAACCCTCGAATGTTATAACCCTCGAATGTACGTCGATAACCCTCAAATTGGCTATAACCGCTCGAATGTAGGTTCGATAACCCCGATTTGCTATAACCCCTCTAGTAGCGTTCGATAACCCTCGAATTGGCTATACCTTCGAATGTAGCGTTCGATAACCCCAAATGGCTATAAACCCTCGAAAGTAGCGTTCGATAACCCCAAATTGGCTATAACCGCGAATGTAACATGCGGAAACCCCCAACCATTTCCAGGTGCCGCAGACTTTTACAGTAAGTTCCATCTGTATTAATCATCAAAACTTTTTAAACTATTTTTCTCCCATTGACTTTAACGGGTTGTTCTCGAACCACCGACTTCAGAAAGTTCGTCCATCTCTACTAACCACTGAGCCACCGTGCTGTAAAAATATATATATCTCCATATTTATTCCAGTTACACATTGCACCAATCAAAATAGTTTGTTTAAACTTGTTTAACAGCTCTCCACCAACTAAAAGACTGATCATTGGTCTAACGCCTCTCCTGACATTATATCTGAACCGTGGAAGTCAAACATGTTTGTAATTCTGACGATTTCTTTCTTTCTTCCCTTTTCGTATTGTAGATTTATGGTCCTCGTTCTGGAGTTTCCTTCATTAAGTTCTTATAGCAGTCGACACTTCAACCAGGTGACGATTATCAAAGCAACTTAATGTACTAACACTGCAAATAGCTCAGTGGTTAATTGAACCATACCTGTCACGAGATTCTGAGCCCTGTCAATGGGACATATTTTATGGCTGATTTGCAAATAACAGGTGGTAAGAAAGTCATTTTGTTGTGAGAAACGTCTCCATTTCAGCCTTCAGAACTCTTGCCAACCTCCTTATCCTCCTTCCCTTGACCTTCTCTGACTCTCTGAAGGTTTCCTTGAAAATATGTGAGAACGAGCTGATCAGAAACGCGGGAACTTAAGGGATTTCTGTCCAACCCACAAAATTGTAGAGATTCCTGCCCACTCACGCATCCCCTTATTTAAGTAGGATATAGGAAGATGTCCGCTTTATGTTTCAGTTTGTAACCAGAAAGTTCTTCCACAACGAAAAAAAATATGGACCTGAATGAATAGAGATTTTGCTTAATAACCGTGAAAGTCAATTTAGCAAAGTTACGTCATCAGAATTCCAAAGAATAACATTAAATACAACCTCCATCGTCTCAAATCCCCTTCCTATGCTAGATACACCATGTTCTTCAAGATATAACTTTATATAACGATACACTGATTATCAAGAGGATATTAAAAAGGATTTTCCTGCTCTATGTGTTCCATTTTCTTTTTATACATCATACAAACCCCACGGTGACTTTTAATTTATTACTTTACTTATATTTTATTGTAGGGGTACAATATTTTCCCATGACACCAATGACTTGAGATCATCACTATTTAGAAACTGATGACATAGCTAAGTGCCTTTATATATTATATACATAAGTGTGATATTTTATAATGGAGCTGCAGTGGTAATATATCCTTTATAAAATCACGCAGTTATGTCCTAAGTGACTCATTTCTTATATTCCTTATATCCCACTACTACCTGCCGCCCTTCAGTGTTCATGCCGGACAATGACTCAGCGTTTTTTGTTGCCGGTTTTAACTTACAGACTACACAACACAGACTACACTAACAAACCTGGGAGCTCTTCCTTTTCACTTCAGATCCAATGACTGCTTCTGCTCGTTCCTCCATCTATGATTTTTTTTAGACGGTTTCATAGTCTTGTTCGTTTGGGGATTTTTAAGGTGGAAATGTATTTGGGTGAGGGAATGATTTCAAGACTAGTATGTTATCTATGAAATGCTGCGGCTCGGTTCACATGAGATGTGCACGGGCCGTGCCTGTATAAAAGAACCGGCCTACGCCGCTCGTCATTCTGATCGTAGTTCAGTGACGCTGTGCGTAATATTCCTTACTATAAGTAATAGACGAGCCATTATACCAGACTAAAAAGGTTGCCAAAATGGGCATATTATATTGGGGGACAATATTTAAATAGCGTAGTTGTCCATTACTGAGAATGGGAATCTCCTTGGCTAGAGTAAAATACGCGAAAAGGATCATAGGAAAAAAGGATCTCTATGTCGAGCGAGACTTTCTTAATGTTACAAAATAAATGTCTTCTACGAGAATATATAGCGGCGAGAAATCCGAAGGAAAGGGAGTCTGGAAACGATAGCTCGGCGTTCTGTTTAACCTGTGGTTTCTTTTGCCCACCGCTGGAACACCATAGAAGACTGTTTTAATACGAACAGTGCGGACACGCCGAGGCCAGCCCCACCCTCCTAATGGAAGTGAGCGAAAACCATCCAAAGGCTCTGGCTGACAACACATGGTAACCTTTAGCACCAGTGAACCTACGTACAGCACTGTGATGAAAAACTGCTAACCATGGACGTGAAAGAGAGAGATGAATTGGGACCTTTTTATTTTTTAAATTCATAGAATTTATTTTTTTTTTTCCCAAAAAGTGATGAAAACTAAATGTGTGAAATCAAAACAAACCGGGGCGGAAAGTATTGAAATAATTACTCATCTCTAGCACGGAAGTAATAAGTTACCGGCAACTTGGAGGAGCGGGAAACCAAGAGTTTGTCAATCGAGCGCCAACGTTTCATTAAACGCAAGGCTAGGGAAAAGTCTTGGACATAAAAACAAAATTACAAAATAGCTAAAAAAATTCTCCATTCTTTTACTGTAAAACTGCAACAATGTCAATGAAATTGCAACACAATAGCTTGGAATTGGTATAAAGAAACATCCGCTTACAATATTCTTCAGCTCTGTGAAGTTAAGGGTGGATGAAGACACTTGCCAAATAAACTAGGAGGCACACTCAGGTAATTATTCAATAATACTCATTTACACAACGTTTCGGGGGTCCAACCCCCTCCTCAGGTGTAACCGGCTAGGCCACACTAGCGAATTTTTCGCGCTCGCGTGCGTTTTTCGATGCGCATGCGTCCTTCGCGTTTTGGTAACGCATGCGTTCACCATTTTTGTTGCGTTACCGCAGCGTTTCCATAACGCGAAAAGGCGAACACACAAAAAAGCGCACACAATTGCGCTCCGATCTTGTGCACATTCTTGTGCGTTGCAGTGTGGCCTAAATGAGTATTATTTGAATACTTACCTGAGTGTGCCTCCCTACAAACGTTATATGACTTATGGTACTTACCTGATGGGGCGCAGGTTTATAGGAGTGCACCTACTATTCTTCCTATCTGGGACACCACATAACTATTGCACTTGCCATACAGACCTGTATATAATATATATATGGATTATTTTAATTGAGTTCTTTTCTTCCTTCCTTTGTACCTTGAGTCTTTAATCGGGGGGCTAATTGATTAAGTGTGAGATACCCAGCAAAACCTCCCTTGCATGGTACAAGTATTGCTTTGTTTCTATTGGCTGTGGTTTACAGGTCCCATAACACGGACTGTCACACCCCTGAACAAAGACTGAAATTCTGTATATTGATTAAGTGTTATTTATTCTCTTATCAGATTGTATTGAGTTGCCTTATTGCACGGGTTGTTGCAAATATTGTAAACTAGATAAAGAAGAGGTGTAACTTTCATAGGATTGAAGCAAGTTTGTGGAGTCCGAACAGGTAGTTTATGAGGTGCACCGCCTGTGGTCTGTGCCACATCAGGTAGGTACACGTATACCTCTTTAGAATTGAGGAACACTCAAGCAATATTTCAATATAGAATTTATTCAAGTGCTGAAACCAAGTACACAATGTTTTGGGAGGTTATATCCTCGTCCTCACACCTGAGGAAACATTGTGTACTTGGTTTCAGCACTTGAATAAATTCTATATTGAAATATTGCTTGAGTGTTCCTCAATTCTAAAGTGTATACATGTAACTACCATAGGAACAGCCTCTGCAACCACCAGGGGGCCCCAAATAGATCCTGATTCATAAATGTCAAATGTTAAGTGAATCCCTGTTGGAGATTTGTTGGATAACAAACTTAAAGGTAGCAAGCAGTGCCAGGCGGCAACAGCCAGAGCCAGCATGGTATTGTCTTGTATAAAGAGAGGTATGGATTCAAGGGAGGAAAATGTCATTCTCCCTCTTTACAAAGCATTGGTAAGGCCTCATTTGGAATATGCGGTGCAATTTTGGAATCCTGTGTACAAAAAGGACATCTTTGAAATGGAAAGGGTTCAGAGAAGGGCAACTAAATTAATAAGGGGATTGGGGGAGCTTGAATATGAAGAGAGACTGGAAAAGTTACAATTATGTACGCTAGAGAAAAGGCGCTTGCGTGGGGATATGATTACTGTGTATAAATACATTAACGGGCCATACAATAAACTATCTGGGGCATTGTTCACCAATAGAACATGTCAGAGGACACGAGGACATCCCTTAAGACTTGAAGAAAAAGGTTTAGACTTCAAGCTAGGAAAGGGTTTGTCACTGTGAGAACGGTAAAGCTATGGAACTGTCTTCCAGTGGACGTTGTTATGGCAGGTTCATTGGTCAGTTTAATAAAAAGCTGGATGGGTTTCTACAAACAAGGAATGTTACAAGTTACTGGGATTGATACATAAAGTAGAGTTGGGAAAGGGTTTGTCACTGTGAGAACGGTAAAGCTATGGAACGGTCCTTCCATGGACGTTGTTATGGCAGGTTCATTGGTCAGTTTAATAAAAACTGGATGGGTTTCTACAAACAAGGAATGTTACAAGTTACTGGGATTGATACTAAAGTAGAGTTGGGAAAGGGTTTGTCACTGTGAGAACGGTAAAGCTTAGGACTGTCTTCCAGTGGACGTTGTTATGGCAGGTTCATTGGTCAGTTTAATAAAAAGCTGGATGGTTTTCTACAAACAAGGAATGTTACAAGTTACTGGGATTGATACATAAAGTAGATTTGGGAAAGGGTTTGTCACTGTGAGAACGGTAAAGCTATGAGAACTGTCTTCCAGTGGACGTTGTTATGGCAGGTTCATTGGTCAGTTTAATAAAACTGGATGGGTTTCTACAAACAAGGAATTTACAAGTTACTGGGATTGATACATAAAGTAGAGTTGGGAAAGGGTTTGTCACTGTGAGAACGGTAAAGCTATGGAACTGTCTTCCAGTGGACGTTGTTATGGCAGGTTCATTGGTCAGTTTAATAAAAAGCTGGATGGTTTCTACAAACAAGGAATGTTACAAGTTACTGGGATTGATACATAAAGTAGAGTTGGGAAAGGGTTTGTCACTGTGAGAACGTAAAGCTATGGAACTGTCTTCCAGTGGACGTTGTTATGGCAGTTCATTGGTCATTTTAATAAAAGCTGGATGGTTTCTACAAACAAGGAATGTTACAATTTACTGGGATTGATACATAAAGTAGAGTTGGGAAAGGGTTTGTCACTGTGAAACGGTAAAGCTATGGAACTGTCTTCCAGTGGACGTTGTTATGGCAGGTTCATTGGTCAGTTTAATAAAAAGCTGGATGAGTTTTACAAACAAGGAATGTTACAAGTTACTGGGATTGATACATAAAGTAGAGTTGGGAAAGGGTTTGTCACTGTGAGAACGGTAAAGCTATGGAACTGTCTTCAGTGGACGTTGTTATGGCAGGTTCATTGGTCATTTATAAAAAGCTGATGATGTTCTACAACAAGGAATGTTACAAGTTTGGATTGATACATAAAGTAGAGTGGGAAGGGTTTGTCACTGTGAGAACGGTAAGCTATGGAATGTCTTCCAGTGGATTGTTATGGCAGGTTCATTGTGCAGTTTAATAAAACTGGATGAGTTTCTACAAACAAGGAATGTACAGTTACTGGATTGATAATAAAGTAGAGTTGGGAAAGGGTTTTGTCACTGTGAGAACGGTAAAGCTAGGGAACTGTCTTCCATTGGACGTTGTTATGGCAGGTTCATTGGTCAGTTTAATAAAAGCTGGATGAGTTTCTACAAACAGGAATGTTACAAGTTACTGGTATGATACATAAAGTAGAGTTGGGAAGGGTTTGTCCACTGTGAGAACGGTAAAGCTTGGAACTGTCTTCCAGTGGACGTGTTATAGCAGTTCATTGTCAGTTTAATAAAAAGCTGGATGGGTTTCTACAAACAAGAATGTTACAAGTTACTGGGATTGATACATAAAGTAGAGTTGGGAAAGGGTTTTGTCACTGTGAAACGGTAAAGCTATGAACTGTCTTCCAGTGGACGTTGTTATGGCAGGTTCATTGGTCAGTTTAATAAAAAGCGGATGAGTTTCTACAACAAGGAATGTTACAAGTTACTGGGATTGATACATAAAGTAGAGTTGGGAAAGGGTTTGTCACTGTGAAACGGTAAAGCTATGGAACTGTCTTCTAGTGGACGTGTTATGGCAGGTTCATTGTCATTTTATAAAAAGCTGGAGGGTTTCTACAAACAAGGAATGTTACAAGTTACTGGGATTGATACATAAAGTAGAGTTGGGAAAGGGTTTGTCACTGTGAGAACGTAAAGCTATGGAACTGTCTTCCAGTGGACGTTGTTATGGCAGTTCATTGGTCAGTTTAATAAAAGCTGGATGAGTTTCTACAAACAAGGAATGTACAAGTTACTGGGATTGATACATAAATAGATTGGGAAAGGGTTTTTCACTGTGAGAACGGTAAAGCTATGGAACTGTCTTCCAGTGGACGTTGTTATGGCAGGTTCATTGGTCAGTTATAATAAGCTGGATAGTTTCTACAAACAAGGAATGTTCCAAGTTACTGGGATTGATACATAAAGTAGAGTTGGGAAAGGGTTTTCACTTGTGAGAACGGTAAAGCTAGGAACTGTCTTCCAGTGGACGTTGTTATGGCAGTTCATTGGTCAGTTTAATAAAAGCTGGATGGGTTTCTACAAACAAGGAATGTTACAAGTTACTGGTATTGATACATAAAGTAGAGTTGGGAAAGGGTTGTTCACTGTGAGAACGGTAAGCTATGGAACTGTCTTCCAGTGGACTTTGTTTGGCAGTTTCATTGGTCAGTTTTATAAAACTGGATGGGTTTCTCACACAAGGAATGTTACAAGTTACTGGATTGATATTAAAGTAGAGTTGGGGAAAGGGTTTGTCACTGTGAGAACGGTAAAGCTATGGAACTGTCTCCAGTGGACGTTGTTATGGCAGGTTCATTGGTCAGTTTAATAAAAAGCTGGATGGTTTCTACAAACAAGGAATGTTACATTACTGGCATTGATACAAAAGTAGAGTTGGGAAAGGGTTTGTCACTGTGAGAACGGTAAAGCTATGGAACTGTCTTCCAGTGGACTTGTTATGGCAGGTTCATTGGTCAGTTTAATAAAAGCTGGATTTTTCTACAACAAGGAATGTTACAAGTTACTGGTTGATACAATAAAGTAGATTTGGGAAAGGGTTTGTCACTGTGAGAACGGTAAAGCTATGGAACTGTCTTCCAGTGACGTTGTTATGGCAGGTTCATTGGTCAGTTATAAAAAGCTGGATGAGTTTTCTACAAACAAGGAATGTTACAAGTTACTGGGATTGATACATAAAGTAGAGTTGGGAAAGGGTTTGTCACTGTGAGAACGGAAAGCTATGACTGTCTTCCAGTGGAGTTGTTATGGCAGGTTCATTGGTCAGTTTAATAAAAAGCTGGATGAGTTTCTACAAACAAGGAATGTACAAGTTACTGGGATTGATCTAAAGTAGAGTTGGGAAAGGGTTTTTGTCACTGTGAGAACGGTAAAGCTATGGAACTGTCTTCCAGTGGTCGTTGTTATGGCAGGTTCATGGTCAGTTTAATAAAAAGCTGGATGAGTTTTCTACAAACAGGAATGTTACAAGTTACTGGATTGATAATAAAGTAGAGTTGGGAAAGGGTTTGTCACTGTGAGAACGGTAAAGCTATGGAACTGTCTTCCAGTGGTGTTGTTATGGCAGGTTCATTGGTCAGTTTAATAAAAGCTGGATGAGTTTCTACAAACAAGGAATGTTACAAGTTACTGGTATTGATACATAAAGTAGAGTTGGAAAGGGTTTTTCACTGTAGAACGGTAAAGCTATGGAACTGTCTTCCAGTGGTCGTTGTTATGGCAGGTTCATTGGTCAGTTTAATAAAAAGCTGGATGAGTTTCTACAAACAAGAATGTTACAAGTTACTGGTATTGATATACATAAAGTAGAGTTGGGAAGGGTTTTGTCACTGTGAGAACGGTAAAGCTATGGAACTGTCTTCCAGTGGATGTTGTATGGCAGGTTCATTGGTCATTTTAATAAAAAGCTGGATGAGTTTTCTACAACACAAGGAATGTTACAAGTTACTGGTATTGATACATAAAGTAGAGTTGGGAAAGGGTTTGTCACTGTGAGAACGGTAAAGCTATGGAACTGTCTTCCAGTGGACTTGTTATGGCAGTTTCATTGGTCTTTAATAAAAAGCTGGATGAGTTTCTACAAACAAGGAATGTACAAGTTACTGGTATTGATACTAAAGTAGAGTTGGGAAGGGTTTGTCACTGTGAGAACGGTAAAGCTATGGAACTGTCTTCCAGTGGACGTTGTTGGGCAGGTCATTGGTCAGTTTAATAAAAAGCTGGATGAGTTTTCTACAAACAAGAATGTTACAAGTTACTGGGATTGATACATAAAGTAGAGTTGGGAAAGGGTTTGTCACTGTGAGAACGGTAAAGCTATGGAACTGTCTTCAGTGGACGTTGTTATGGCAGGTTCATTGGTCAGTTTAATAAAAGCTGGATGGGTTTCTACAAACAAGGAATGTTACAAGTTACTGGTATTGATACATAAAGTAGAGTTGGGAAAGGGTTTGTCACTGTGAGAACGGTAAAGCTATGACTGTCTTCCATGTGGACGTTGTTATGGCAGGTTCATTGGTCAGTTTAATAAAAAGCTGGATGGAGTTTCTACAAACAAGGAATGTACAAGTTACTGGGATTGATACATAAAGTAGAGTTGGGAAAGGGTTTTCACTGTGAGAACGGTAAAGCTATGGAACTGTCTTCCAGTGGACGTTGTTATGGCAGGTTCATTGGTCAGTTTAAATAAAGCTGGATGAGTTTCTACAAACAAGGAATGTTACAAGTTACTGGTATTGATACATAAAGTAGAGTTGGGAAGGGTTTTCACTGTGAGAACGGTAAAGCTATGGAACTGTCTTCCAGTGGACGTTGTTATGGCAGGTTCATTGGTCAGTTTAATAAAAAGCTGGATGGTTTCTACAAACAAGGAATGTTCAAGTTACTGGGATTGATACATAAAGTAGAGTTGGGAAAGGGTTTGTCACTGTGAGAACGGTAAAGCTATGGAACTGTCTTCCAGTGGACGTTGTTATGGCAGGTTCATTGGTCAGTTTAATAAAAGCTGGATGAGTTTCTACAAACAAGGAATGTTACAAGTTACTGGGATTGATACATAAAGTAGAGTTGGGAAAGGTTTTGTCACTGTGAACGGTAAAGCTATGGAACTGTCTCTAGTGGACGTTGTTTGGCAGGTTCATTGGTCAGTTTAATAAAAAGCTGGATGGGTTTCTACAAACAAGGAATGTTACAATTACTGGGATTGATACATAAAGTAGAGTTGGGAAAGGGTTTGTCACTGTGAGAACGGTAAAGCTATGGAACTGTCTTCCAGTGGACGTTGTTATGGCAGGTTCATTGTCAGTTAATAAAAAGCTGGATGAGTTTCTACAAACAAGGAATGTTACAAGTTACTGGGATTGATACATAAAGTAGAGTTGGGAAGGGTTTTTCACTGTGAGAACGGTAAAGCTATGGAACTGTCTTCCAGTGGACGTTGTTATGGCAGGTTCATTGGTCAGTTTAATAAAAGCTGATGAGTTTTGTCACAAACAAGGAATGTTACAGTTACTGTATTGATACATAAAGTAGAGTTGGGAAAGGGTTTTCACTGTGGAACGGTAAAGCTATGGGAACTGTCTTCCAGTGGACGTTGTTATGGCAGGTTCATTGGTCAGTTAATAAAAAGCTGGATGGGTTTCTACAAACAGGAATGTACAAGTTACTGGTATGATACATAAAGTAGAGTTGGGAAAGGGTTTGTCACTGTACGGTAAAGCTATGGAACTGTCTTCCAGTGCCGTTGTTATGGCAGTTTCATTGGTCAGTTTAATAAAAAGCTGGATGGGTTTCTACAAACAAGGAATGTTACAATTTACTGGATTGATATAAAAGTAAGTTGGGAAAGGGTTTGTCACTGTGGAACGGTAAAGCTATGGACTGTCTTCCAGTGGACGTTGTTAGGGCAGGTTCATTGGTCAGTTTATAAAAAGCTGGATGGTTTCTACAAACAAGGAATGTTACAAGTTACTGGGCATTGATACATAAGTAGAGTTGGGAAAGGGTTTGTCACTGTGAGAACGGTAAAGCTATGGAACTGTCTTCCAGTGGACATTGTTTATGGCAGGTTCATTGGTCAGTTTAATAAAAAGCTGGATGGGTTTCTACAAACAAGGAATGTTACAAGTTACTGGGATTGATACATAAAGTAGAGTTGGGAAAGGGTTTGTCACTGTGAGAACGGTAAAGCTATGGAACTGTCTTCCAGTGGACGTTGTTTTGGCAGGTTCATTGGTCATTTTAATAAAAAGCTGGATGTTTCTACAAACAGGAATGTTACAAGTTCCTGGCATTGATACATAAAGTAGAGTTGGGAAAGGGTTTGTCACTGTGAGAACGGTAAAGCTATGGAACTGTCTTCCAGTGAACGTTGTTATGGCAGGTTCATTGTCAGTTTAAAAAAAGCTGATGGTTTCTTCAAACAAGGAATGTTACAAGTTACTGGATTGATACATAAAGTAGAGTTGGGAAAGGGTTTGTCACTGTGAACGGTAAAGCTATGGAACTGTCTTCCAGTGGACGTTGTTATGGCAGGTTCATTGGTCAGTTTAATAAAGCTGGATGAGTTTCTACAAACAAGGAATGTTACAAGTTACTGGGATTGATACATAAAGTAGAGTTGGGAAAGGGTTTGTCACTGTGAGAACGGTAAAGCTATGAAACTGTCTTCCAGTGGACTTTGTTATGGCAGGTTCATTGGTCAGTTTAATAAAAAGCTGGATGAGTTCTACAAACAAGGAATGTACAAGTTACTGGGATTGATACTAAAGTAGAGTTGGGAAAGGGTTTTTCACTGTGAGAACGGTAAAGCTATGGAACTGTCTCCGTGGCTTTGTTATGGCAGTGTCATTGGTCAGTTTAATAAAAAGCTGGATGAGTTCTACAAACAAGGAATGTTACAAGTTACTGGAATTGATATATAAAGTAGAGTTGGGAAAGGGTTTGTCCTGTGAGAAGTAAGCTATGGAACTGTCTTCAGTGGATGTTGTTATGGCAGGTTCATTGGTCAGTTTAATAAAAAGCTGGATGAGTTTCTCACAACAAGGAATGTTACAAGTTACTGGGATTATATAAAGTAGAGTTGGGAAAGGGTTTTTCACTGTGAGAACGGTAAACTATGGAACTGTCTTCCAGTGGTCGTGTTATGGCAGGTTCATTGGTCAGTTTAATAAAAAGCTGGATGAGTTTCTACAACCAAGGAATTTTACAAGTTACTGATTGATACATAAAGTAGAGTTGGGAAAGGGTTGTCACTGTGAGACGGTAAAGCTATGGAACTGTCTTCCAGTGGATGTTGTTTATGGCAGGTTCATTGGTCAGTTTAATAAAAGCTGGATGAGTTTCTACAAACAAGGAAGTTTACAAGTTACTGGTATGATACATAAAGTAGAGTTTGGGAAAGGGTTTTGTCACTGTGAGAACGGTAAAGCTATGGAACTGTCTTCCAGTGGACTTGTTATGGCAGGTTCTTGGTCAGTTTAATAAAAGCTGATGATTTTTCTACAAACAAGGAATGTACAAGTTACTGGGATTGATACATAAAGTAGAGTTGGGAAAGGTTTGTCACTGTGAGAACGGTAGCTATGAACTGTCTTCCAGTGGACGTTGTATGGCAGTCATTGGTCATTTTAATAAAAGCTGGATGAGTTTCTACAAACAAGGAATGTTACAAGTTACTGGTATTGATACATAAAGTAGAGTTGGGAAAGGGTTTGTCACTGTGAACAGTAAAGCTATGGAACTGTCTTCCAGTGGACGTTGTTATGGCAGTCATTGGTCAGTTTAATAAAAAGCTGGATGAGTTTCTACAAACAAGGAATGTTACAAGTTTGTTACCCTTGTATGACTTTTTTATATTTTGTTATTGTACAGCGCTGTGTACCCAAGTTGCGCTATATAAATAAACATATACATACATACTGTATAATCTGTATTGTTATAATGTACAGCGCTGTGTACCCAAGTGCGCTATATAAATAAACATATACATACATACTGTATAATTTGTATTGTTATAATGTACAGCGCTGTGTACCCAAGTGGCGCTATATAAATAAACATATACTACATACTGTATAATCTGTATTGTTTATAATGTACAGCGCTGTGTCCCCAAGTGGCGCTATATAATAACATATACATACATACTGTATAATCTGTATTGTTATAATGTGCAGCGCTGCGTCCCCAAGTGGCGCTATATAAATAAACATATACATCATACTGTATATCTGTATTGTTATAATGTACAGCGCGTGTCCCCAAGTGCGCTATATAAATAAACATAACATACATACTGTATATCTGTATTGTTATAATGTACAGCGCTGTGTACCCAAGTGGCGCTATATAAATAAACATATACATAAATACTGTATAATCTGTATTGTTATAATGTACGCGCTGTGTCCCCAAGTGGCGCTTATAAATAAACATATACATACAACTGTATAATTGTATTGTTATAATGTACAGCGCTGTGTACCCAAGTGGTGCTATATAAACATATACATACATACTGTATAATCTGTATTGTTATAAGTACAGCGCTGTGTATCCAAGTGGCGCTAATAAATAAACATACACATACATACTGTATAATCTGTTTGTTATAATGTACAGCGCTGTGTCCCCAAGTGGCGCTATATAAATAACATATACATACATACTGTATAATCTGTATTGTTTAAATGTACAGCGCTGTGACCCAAGTGGCGCTATATAAATAAACATATACATACATACTGTATAATCTGTATTGTTATAATGTACAGCGCTGTGTCCCCAAGTGGTGCTATATATAAACATATACATACATACTGTATAATCTGTATTGTTATAATGTACAGCGCTGTGTCCCCAAGTGGAACTATATAATAAACATATACATACTACTGTATAATCTGTATTGTTATAATGTACAGCGCTGTGTACCCAAGTGGGCGCTATATAAATAAACATATACATACATACTGTATAATCTGTATTGTTATAATGTACAGCGCTGTGTACCCAAGTGGCGCTATATAAATAAACATGTACATACATACATACATATGGGGTATAGCTTATTGTGTGTACAGAACATTCCTTCTCTGTATATTTATATTTATACATATGGGTGGGAGCTGCCATATTGTTTCCCTTAGACAGTACAGTATGAGGGTATAGCTTTATATGTACAGACATTCCTTCTCTGTATTTTATACTATGGGTGGGAGCTGCCATATTTTTCCCTTAGACGTACAGTATGAGGGTTAGTTTATTGTATGTCAGAACATTTCTCTCTGTATATTTATACATATGGGTGGGAGCTGCCATGTGTTTCCCTTAGACAGTACAGTATAGGGTATAGCTTATTGTATGTACAGAACATTCCTTCTCTGTATATTTATACATATGGGTGGGAGCTGCCATAGTGTTTTCCCTTAGACAGTACAGTATGAGGGTATAGCTTATTGTGTGTACAGAACATTCCTTCTCTGTATATTTTCATATGGGTGGGAGCTGCCATATTGACTCCCTTACAGTACAGTTGAGGGTATGCTTATTGTATGTACAGAACATTCCTTCTCTGTATATTTATCACTATGGGTGGGAGCTGCCATAGTGTTTCCCTTAGACAGTACAGTATGAGGGTATAGCTTATTGTATGTACAGAACATTCCTTCTCTGTATATTTATACATATGGGTGGGAGCTGCCAATTGACTCCCTTAGACAGTCCGTATGAGGGTATAGCTTATTGTATGTACAGAACATTCCTTCTCTGTATATTATGCATATGGGTGGGAGCTGCCATATGTTTTCCCTTAGACAGTTACAGTATGAGGGTATAGCTTATTGTATGTACAGAACTTCCTCTCTGTATATTTATATTTATACATATGGGTGGGAGCGGAGCTGCCATATTATTCCCTTAGACAGTACAGTATGAGGGTATAGCTATTGTATGTACAGACTTCCTATCTGTATATTTATATTTATACATATGGGTGGGAGCTGCCATATTGTTTCCCTTAGACAGTACAGTATGAGAGTATAGCTTATTGTATGTACAGAACATTCCTTCTCTGTATATTATATTTATACATATGGGTGGGAGCTGCCATATTGTTTCCCTTAGACAGTACAGTATGAGGGTATGCTTATTTGTGTACAGATCATTCCTTCTCTGTTATTTATATTTATACATATGGGTGGAGCTGCCATATTGTTTCCCTTAGAACACCAGTATGAGGGTATAGCTTATTGTATGTCCAGAACATTCCTCTCTGTATTTTATACATTGGGGGGAGCTGCCATATTGTTTCCTTAGACAGTACAGTATGAGGGTATAGCTTATTGTGTGTCAGAACATTCCTTCTCTGTATATTTATACATATAGGTGGGAGCTGCCATTATTGTTTCCCTTAGACAGTACAGTATGAGGGTATAGCTTATTGTATGTACAGAACATTCCTTCTCTGTATTTTATATTTATACATATGGGTGGGAGCTGCCATATTGTTTCCCTTAGACGTACAGTATGAGAGTATAGCTTATTGTATGTACAGAACATTCCTTCTCTGTATATTTATATTTATACTATGGGTGGGAGCTGCCATATTGTTTCCCTTAGACAGTACAGTATGAGAGTATAGCTATTGTATGTACAACATTCCTTCTCTGTATATTTTATTTATACATTGGGGGGAGCTGCCATAGTTTCCCTTAGACAGTACAGTAGAGGGTATAGCTTATTGTGTGTACAGATCATTCCTTCTCTGTATATTTAATTTATACATATGGGTGGGAGCTGCCATATTGTTTCCCTTAGACTACGTATGAGGGTATAGCTTATTGTATGTACAGAACATTCCTTCTCTGTATATTTATACATATGGGTGGGAGCTGCCATATTTTTTCCCTTAGACAGTACAGTATGAGGGTATAGCTTATGTGTGTACAGACATTCCTTCTCTGTATATTTATACATATGGTGGGAGCTGCCATATTGTTTCCCTTAGACAGTACAGTATGAGGGTATATCTTATTGTATGTACCGAACATTCCTTCTCTGTATATTTTATACATATGGGTGGGAGCTGCCTAGTGTTTTCCCTTAGACAGTACAGTATGAGGTATAGCTTATGTATACAGAACATTCCTTCTCCAGTATATTTATACATATGGGTGGGAGCTGCCATAGTGTTTCCCTTAGACAGTACAGTATGAGGGTATAGCTTATTGTGTGTACAGAATATTCCTTCTCTGTATATTTATACATATGGGTGGGAGCTGCCATAGTGTTTCCCTTAGACAGTACAAGTGAGGGTATAGCTTATTGTGTGTACAGAAATTCCTTCTCTGTATATTTATACATATGGTGGGAGTGCCATAGTGTTTCCCTTAGACAGTACAGTATGAGGTAGAAGCTTATTGTGTGTACAGAACATTCCTTCTCTGTATATTTATACATATGGGTGGGAGCAGCCATATTGTTTCCCTTAGACAGTACAGTATGAGGGTATAGCTTATTGTGTGTATAGAACATTCCTTCTCTGTATATTTATACTATGGGTGGGAGCTGCCATATTGACTCCCTTAGACAGTACATAGATGAGGTATAGCTTATTGTATGTACAAACATTCCTTCTCTGTATTTTATATTTATACATATGGGTGGGAGCTGCCATATTGTTTCCCTTAACAGTACAGTATGAGGGTATACTTATTGTATGTACAGAACATTCCTCTCTGTATATTTATCCATATGGGTGGGAGCTGCCATATTGTTCCCTTAGACGTACAGTATGAGGGTATAGCTTATTGTATGTACAGAACATTCCTTCTCTGTATATTTATACATATGGGTGGGAGCTGCCATATTGTTTCCCTTAGACAGTACAGTATGAGGGTATGCTTACTGTGTGTACAGACCATTCCTTCTCTGTATATTTATACATATGGGTGGGAGCTGCCATATTGTTTCCCTTAGACAGTACAGTATGAGGGTATACGTTATTGTATGTACAGAACATCCCTTCTCTGTATATTTATATTTATACATATGCTATGGTGGGAGCTGCCATATTGTTCCCTTAGACAGTAGTATGAGGTATAGCTTATTGTGTGTACAGAACATTCCTTCTCTGTATATTTATATTTATACATATGGGTGGGAGCTGCTACTTTTTCCCTTAGACAGTACAGCATGAGGGTATAGCTTATTTGTGTGTACAGAACATTCCTTCTCTGTATATTTATACAATGGGTGGAGCTGCCATAGTGTTCCCTTAGACAGTACAGTATGAGGGTATAGCTTATTGTATGTACAGAACATTCCTTCTCTGTATATTTATACATATGGGTGGGAGCTGCCATATTGTTTCCCTTAGACAGTACAGTATGAGGGTATAGCTTATTGTGTGTACAGAACATTCCTTCTCTGTATATTTATACATATGGGTGGGAGTTGCCATATTGTCTCCCTTAGACAGTACAGTATGAGGGTATAGCTTATTGTATGTACAGAACATCCCTTCTCTGTATATTTATATTTATACATATGGGTGGGAGCTGCCATATTGTTCCCTTAGACAGTACAGTATGAGGGTATAGCTTACTGTGTGTACAGAACATTTATTCCATTTCTGTATATTTATATAGAGTGAAATGTTGACATTAAATTATTTATTAATTTCACTAGCTTGATGGTAAATGGAAAAAAAAACATTCAGGGGATTTTAAAAGGATTTTCAGTTTTTGACCATGAATTGCCTTTACTTCCATACCCATATACTAGATATAATGTTACAATAATAGTTATTAAGTGGGGAAGATGCTGTGATTTTATTCACGCCATTTACTAGGGGAGAGAGACATTGTACAATGTATGGAATGGTTACAATATCTATATAATATATTAATATATAACATTTATGATAATAACAGGAAATATATTCATTAATATAATAATCCACAAAAGAATATTAATACACATTATCTATATAATATATTAATATATTCATTTATATGATAACCCAAAACAGAATATAAATATACATTATCTGTATAATATAATAATATGTAACATATAAGATAATAACAGTAAATATATTCATTAATATAATAATCCACAAAAGAATATAAATACACATTATCTATATATTAATATATAACATATATGATAATAACAGGAAATATATTCATTAATATTGTAAGCTATGAAGGAATATAAATATACATTATCTATATAATATATTAATATATAACCTATATGATAATAACAGGAAATATATTTATTACTATTATAAGCTATGAAAGAATATAAATATACATTATCTATATAATATATTAATATATAACATATATGATAATAACAGGAAATATATTTATTACTTTGATAATCCATAAAAGAATATAAATATACATTATCTATATAATATATTAATATATAACATATATGATAATAACAGGATATATATTCATTAATATTATAAGCTATGAAGGAATATAAATACACATTATCTATATAATATATTAATATATAACCTATATGATAATAACAGGAAATATATTCATTACTATTATAAGCTATGAAGGAATATAAATATACATTATCTATATAATATATTAATAAATAACATATATGATAATAACAGGAAATATATTTATTACTATTATAAGCTATGAAGGAATATAAATACACATTATCTATATAATATAATAATATATAACATATATGATAATAACAGGAAATATATTCATTAATATTATAAGCTATGAAGGAATATAAATATACATTATCTATATAATATAATAATATATAACCTATATGATAATAACAGGAAATATATTCATTAACATTATAAGCTATGAAGGAATATAAATACACATTATCTATATAATATATTAATATATAACATATATGATAATAACAGAAAATAAATTCATTTACATTATATGCTATGAAGGAATATAAATATACATTATCTATATAATATAATAATATATAACCTATATGATAATAACAGGAAATAAATTCATTTACATTATATGCTATGAAGGAATATAAATACACATTATCTATATAATATAATAATATATAACCTATATGATAATAACAGGAAATATATTCATTAACATTATAAGCTATGAAGGAATATAAATATACATTATCTATATAATATAATAATATATAACCTATATGATAATAACAGGAAATATATTCATTAACATTATAAGCTATGAAGGAATATAAATATACATTATCTATATAATATAATAATATATAACCTATATGATAATAACAGGAAATATATTCATTAACATTATAAGCTATGAAGGAATATAAATATACATTATCTATATAATATATTAATATATAACATATATGATAATAACAAATAATAACAAAATATTCATTTACATTATATGCTATGAGGAATATAAATATACATTATCTATATAATACTAATAATATATAACCTATATAGATAATAACAGGAATAAATTCATTTACATTATATGCTTTTAAGGAAAATATAAATAAAACATTGTCTATATAATATCAGCCCCCATCTAGTTGATCATTAATAAGAACATTTCTATTATATATTCATATTTACCTAAAATCTTTACTACAAACTTCCGTTTTCTAAAAAACCCAAATGGTTGATTTAGTGAAGTTTACCTTAGACTTTATATACTTTCCCAGGATTCTTTTAAGAATTGAACTTTCCTGTGACGTTACCTAGTTCATTGACCACACAGACGGACTAACGTGCTCCATATCCCAGCCAATATATCTAGCGGTCGATAAGTAAATTGTGATGGGAAATAAAACGAACAGATAGAAATTTCAGTCAAAACAATTCTGTGTTTATTTAATGATTGATTCACTGACATGAACGAACCAAACAAATTATAAAATTGCTGTGTGACTAGTGAGGGCCATTTCGCGGATCCGAACCGGATCCGCGGTGGACTACACGTTCGTGAACGATTTTTGCATTTGGGACGGAGCAAGCCATGTTCGGGTCTGTATTTCCGAAGAATCCTCGTATTTTCGAAGAATGACGAGACTCGGGCGCTTTGAAATTCTCGCTAGCGGACTGTAATTTTTAGGGATTGTAGGCATTGATACGTGTTTCCCAGGTCATTACCCAGGTCCCTGAGTGGATTTAGTGTACGTTACCAAGCTATTAGACCAATTTTAATGCGGATTTGCCGAACTTTCATTTTAATAGGTTTTAAGGGTCTGCTCGCGGATTTTCGAATTTTCTAATTTTTCGAAAATTTCACGGACCTCGAGCGGACTGGATTTTGCGAAGTTCGGACATCTCACTGGTGACGTTGGGGTTTGTAAATCCCAGCCAAGCTAAATATTGTGTGCATATAGGCCTAAGTCTTTACAGGAGCTGGGTGTAGGGACTTACACATTAGATTTCCCGGACATACACTAGTAGATATCTCAACCAATGTCCTCTGATGGTTTTATCGGCAGCTGTTTAATTATTAGTCTAAAATACTCGGGGTCTTTAAAAAGATCTAAAGTGGGGGCTTGTACTGGGGGGGCTTTACTGGGGGGCTTTACATGGGGGGGCTTTACTGGGGGGCTTTACTGGGGGGCTTACTGGGGGGCTTTACTGGGGGGGGCTTACTGGGGGGCTTGGTCCTTGCTGGGGGGGCTTTACTGGGGGGGCTTTACTGGGGGGACTTTACTGGGGGGGCTTTACTGGGGGGGCTTTACTGGGGGGCTTTACTGGGGGGCTTTACTGGGGGGCTTTACTGGGGGGGCTTTACTGGGGGGCTTTACTGGGGGGGGGCTTGGTCCTTGCTGGGGGGGCTTTACTGGGGGGGCTTTTACTGGGGGGCTTTACTGGGGGGGGCTTTACTGGGGGGGCTTTACTGGGGGGCTTTACTGGGGGCTTTACTGGGGGGCTTACTGGGGGGCTTTACTGGGGGGGCTTACTGGGGGCTTTACTGGGGGGGCTTTACTGGGGGGCTTGGTCCTTGATGGGTGGGCTACTGGGGGGGCTTTACTGGGGGGCTTTACTGGGGGGACTTTACTGGGGGGGCTTTACTGGGGGGCTTTACTGGGGGCTTTACTGGGGGGCTTTACTGGGGGGGCTTTACTGGGGTGCTTTACTGGGGGGGGGCTTTACTGGGGGGGGCTTTACTGGGGCGCTTTACTGGGGGCTTTACTGGGGCGCTTTATGGGGGCTTACTGGGGGGGCTTACTGGGGCTTATGGGGGGGCTTTACTGGGGGCTTACTGGGGGGCTTTACTGGGGGGGTTTACTGGGGGGCTTTACTGGGGGGTTTACTGGGGGGGCTTTGGCCAAATCAGCACATTTACCCATATCACAGCTGGTTTATACATGTTTTAGAATAACATTGAAATGAAAGGCGACTAGGCGGATATGGCTTATAATATAGAGTTCAAATATAGGACGGATTCCATAAACACCAGAAAAATGTCATTCATTTGTAGGATAAATCAAAGCAGGGCCCCCGGTGTTCAGTCATTTCCAGGGGCCAACACGTCTCTCGCCTTCGGTGTAAAGAATGATTTCATGTGCAATATGAAAGCCTCACCTTATGCTGTGTTATTTTCCAATCCAGCTACAGAGCTCCATGTCTAAAGGGCTGCACCACATTACAGATCTCTCGAAATCCATCGAATCCTGGCATATTCTTCCTCGCCGTGACTTATTTACCAGTGGGATTAGGTACAAGAAAGGTGCCGAGTTTCCAACCCGAGTCTTCTAGTAGAGTCTAGTCCTTGTACAACAATAGACCATAGACTGTTATGGATTATCATAGTAATGATATATTTCCTGTTATTATCATATAGTCATATAATTATT
>JAACNH010000234.1:189925-262127 GCA_019447015.1 Hymenochirus boettgeri | reverse complement strand
ATATTATATAGATATGTGATTTATATTCCGTCAGCTTATAATGGTAATGATATATTCCTATTATATCATATAGGTAATATAATTATTATTTATATAGATAATGGTGTATTATATTCCTTCATAGCATGATAATGTATGATATATTCCTGTTATTATCATATATGTTATATATTAAATATTATATAGATGAATGTAATGTATTATCCTTCATAGCTTATAATGTAATGAATCATATTTCGTTATTATCATATAGTGTATATCATTATTATTTATATGAAATGTATATTATTATCCTTCATCGCTTAGTTATAATGTTAATGAATATATTTCATGTGTTATTATCATAATAGGATATAGATTATGTATAGTATATAGATAATGTGATTTATACTCATCCTATAGACTTAATGAAATGAACTTATTTCCATGTCTGATATCAATAGGTTATATATTAGTATATGATAGATATGTATATTATATTCCTTTCATGATATAATGGTAAATGAATTTATTTCGTTATTATCATATAGGTTATATATTAATATATAGATAGATAAGGGGTATTATATCCTTCATAGCATAAGTTAATGAATATATTCCGTTTTATCATATATGTTATAATGAATATATTATATAGATAATGGTATTTACTATTCTTCATAGCTTATAATGTAATGAATTATTTCCTGTTTTATCATATAGGTTAATATTATTAATATTATATAGATAATGTATATTTATATCCTCATAGAGCTTATAATATTAATGAATATATTCTGTTATTATCATATATGTTATTATTATTTATTTATATAGATAATGTGTATTTATATTCCGTCATCTTATAATAGGAATAATATTTCCTGGTATTATCATATATGTTATTATTAATATATATATAGATAATGTTTATTAATTCCTTCATAGCTTAAATAGTAAATGAATATATTTCCTGTTATTATAGTTATATATAATATATTATATAGTAATGTGTATTTATATTCCTTCATAGTCTATCAATATTAATGCCTCTAGTATCTTGTTATTTCATATATGTTATATATTAATATATTAGATAGATAAATGTATATTTATATTCTTTTAGGATTATCAAAGTATAAATATATTTCCTGTTATTATCATAATTGATTATATATTAATATATTATATAGATAATGTATATTATATTCTTTACATACGCTATAATTAGTAAAAATATATTTCCGTTATTATCTTATAGCGTTATATATATATTACTATAGATATGTTATATTTATATTCCTCATAGCTTTACATATTAATGAATAATCTCCGTATTATCATATATGTTATATATTAAATATAGCAAATGTGTATTTAATTCTTTTGTGGATGATATTATGATTAATGAATTATTTACTGTTATTATCTATATGTTAATATATTATATTATCCAGATAATGTATAGTTTAATTCTGTTTGCGGGGTATCATATAAATGAATTGATATAATATAGTATTAGATAATGTGTATTAATATTCTGTGTGGATTATTATATCATGAAAATTCTTTTTGATTATAAATAGTTCTATATTAATTAGTATTATATTAGATATTGGAAACATTCCAGAACATTGTACAAGTGTCTCTCCCCTAGTACAATGGCGTAGAAGAAAATTCACAGCATCTTCACACTTAATAACACTATTGTAACAATATATCTAGTATATTGGGTATGGAAGTAAAGGCAATTCCATGGTTCAACTGAAATCCTTTTTAAAACCCTGATGTTTTTTTTCCATTTACCATCAAGCTAGTGAAATTAATAAATAATTAATGTCAACATTCACTTAGATATAACTATACAGAAATGAAGAATAAGTTCTGTACACACATAAGCTATACCATCATACTGTACTGTCTAAGGGAACAATATGGCAGCTCCCCACCCATATGTATAAATTATAATATACAGAGAAGGGATGTCTGTACATACCAATAAGCTATACCCTCATACTGTTACGTCTAAGGGAGACAATATGGGAACTCCCACCATATGTATAAATATACAGAGCAAGGGAATGTTCTGTAACAGCAATAGCTATACCACGTCATTACTGTACTGTATAAGGGAAAACAATTGGCAGCTCCCACCCCATATGTATAAATATACAGCGAAGGACTGTTTCTGTAACATACAATAAGCTTAACCCTATTCATACTGTACTGCTTAAGGAAAAACACTATGGCAGCTCCCACATATGTATAAATATACAGAGAAGAATGTTCTGTACACACAATAAGCTATTCCTCATGCTGGTATCCTGTATAAGGGGAACATATTGGCAGCTCCCACCCATAGTATAAATATAAATATAAGAGAAGGATGTTCTGTACAAAAATAAGCTTACCCTCCATACTGTACTGTCTAAGGGAACAATATGGCAGCTCACCACCCATATTATAAATATAAAATATACGAGAGAAGGGATGTCTGTACATACATAAGCTATACCCTCATACTGTCCGTGTCTAGGGAAAAATATGGCAGCTACCCACCCATATGTAGATAAATATACAGAGAAGGAATGTTCTGTAACACAGTAAGACTATACCCACTACCGTACTGTCGGTAGGGAACAATATGGGCAGCTTCCCACCCATATGGATAAAATAACAGAGAAGGAAATGTTCTGGACATACAATAAGCTATTACCCTCATACTGTACTGTCTAAGGAAACAATTATGCAGCTCCCACCCATATGTACTAAATTACAGAGAAGAAGTTATGTACATACAAAAGAATACCCTCATACTGTACTGTCTAAGGGAAAACTATGGCAGCATCCCCACCCAGATGTTTCAATATAAATATTACAGAGAAGGAATGTTTGTACATACATAAGCTATACCCTCATACTGTACTGTCTAAGGAGTCAATCATGGCAGCTCCACCCAAGTTATAAATATACAAGAGAAGGAATGTATCTATACACAACAAAGCGCTATACCCTCATACTTGTACTGTCTAGGGAAACAAATGGCTGCTCCCGACACACATATGTAGAATCTACAGAAAGAATGTTCTGTCACACAATAAGCTCTACCTCATTACTGTACTGTCTAAGGGAAAAACTAGGAGCGTCCCACCCATATGTATAATATACAGGAAGAATGTTCTGTACACACAATAGCATATCCCTCATCTGTCTGTCTAAGGAAAACACATGGACAGCTCCACCATATGTATAAAATATCCAGAGAAGGAAATCTGTACACAACAATAAGCTATACCATCATTACTGTAGTCTAAGGAAACACTATGGCAGCTCCCACCATATGTATAAAGATACGAGAAGGAATGTTCTGTACAGTACATATAGCTATTACCTCATACTGTACCGTCTAAGGGAAACACTTCGAGGCAGCTCCCACCCATATGTATAATATACACCAAGAGACGGATGTTCGGTACATACAATAAGATATACCCTCATTAACTGTTATGTCTAAGGGAAACAATATGCAGCTCCACCATATATGTAAAATATACAGAGAGGAGTGTCTGTACACACATAAAGCTATACCCTTTCATACGTTACGTCTAAGGGAAACAATTATGGCAGCTCCACCCATATGTATAAATATACAGAGAAGGAAGTCTGTACATTACAATAAGCGATCTACCCTCATAACGGTACTGTTCTAAGGGAAACAATATGGCAGTCCCAACCATATGTAGAAATATAAATATACGAGAAGGAATTGATCTGTACACACAATAAGCTATACCCTCATACTGTACGTCTAAGGGAAACATATGCAGCTCCCACCCATATGTACAAATTAAATACTACAGAGAAGGAAGTTCTGGACATACATAAAGCTGACTCTCCTACTCTGTACTGTCTAGGGAAACAATATGGCAGACTCACCACCCTATGTATAAATGATAAATATTACAGAGAAGGGAAATGTTCTGTACATACAATAAGCGTATACTTCAGTACTGTACTGTCTAAGGGAAACAATATGGCAGCTCCCCACCATGTATAAATATAAAATACAGAGAAGGAATGTTCGTACATACATAAGCTCTTACCCTCATACTGTACGGTGTCTAAGGGCAACAACAATATGGCAGCTCCCACTATATGCTATAAATAATTACAGAGAAGGATGTCTGGACACACAATAAGCTATTAACCTCATATGTACGGTCTAAGGGAAACAATATGGCAGCTCCCACCACATATGATAAATAAGAGAGGAACTGTACTGTACATACAATAGCTATACCCCCTACCTGTAGTGTCTAAGGGAAACAACTATGGCAGCTCCCACCATATGTATAACATATAAATAAAGAGGAAGGAACTGATGGTACACCACAATAAGCCTATACCCATCATACGTTACTGTCTAAGGGAAACAATATGGCGAAGCTCCCACCCAGATGTGATAAATATAAATATACAGAGGAAGGAAGTCTGTTACAGACAAATCAAGCTTATCTCATCCTGTACGTCTAAGGGAAACAATTATGGAGCTACCACACATATGTATAAATATAATATACAGATACAGGAATGTTCTGAAATACAATAGCTATACCCCTATACTGTACTGTTAAGGACTAAATATGGCAGCATCCGCTCCCACCCATATGTATAAATAGAAATATACAGAGAGGAAGCTTTGTGACAAAATAAGAACCCTCAACTGTACTGTCTAAGGGAAACACATTATGGCAGCTCCCACCTATGCATAAATATACAGAGAAGGAAAGTTCTGTACATCATAAGCTATAGCCTCATACTGGACGTGTACACGGGAGTCAATAGCAGCTCCCACCCATATGTTAGAAATATACAGAGAAGGAATGATTCTGTAACATACAATAAGCTGTACCCTCATACTGTCCACTGTCTAAGGGAAACATGATGCAGCTCCCACCCATAGTATGAAATTATACGAGAAGAATTGTTCGCTGTACATTACATAAAGCTAGATCCGCATACTGTAGTTAAGGGGAGTCATAATGGGCAGCTCCCACCAATAGTATAAATATACGAGAAGGAATGTTCTGTACACACAATAAGCTATACCCTCATACTGTACTGTCTAAGGGACAAACTATCAGCTCCACCCATAGTAAAATATACAGAGGAAGGAACATGTTCTGTACAAAATAGCTATACCCTAACTGATGTCTAAGGAACAACATATGCAGCTCCCACATATGTTAAATATACAGAGAAGAAAGTTCTGTGACATACAATAAATATACCCTCATAAATGTTACGCTAAGGGAACACCAATGGCAGCTCCCACCCCTAGATAAATACAGAGAAGGGAATGTATGTAACAGATATAAGTCTTTAATACTCATTACCCATACTGTACGTCTAAGGGAAAACAAATATGGCGCTCCCACCCATATTCTAATATAAACTATACAGAGAAGGACCATGTTCTGTACACACAATAAGCATACCCCATATGTAGGAGTATGTACATGTTATTTATATGAGCGCCACTTGGGTACACAGCGCTGTTACATGTATAACAATCAGATTATACAGTATGTTGTATAGTTTATTTACTATAGACGCACAATTGGGTTTACACAGCGCCTGCTACATATAACAAAATACAGATATACAGTATGTATGTATATTTGAGTTTAAGTGTCCACTTGGGGGACACAGCGCTGACATTATAACAATACAGATATACAGTATGTATGTAATATGGTTATTGATATAGCACCACATGGGGACCAGCGCTGTACATTATAACACATACGATTAATACAGTATGTATGTATATGTTCATTTATATAGCGCCACTTGGGTTACCACAGCGCTGTACAATAAACCAATAAAGATTATACAGTATTGTAGTATATGTTATTTATATTAGCGCCACTGGGGACACAGCGCATGTACATGTAACATACAGATTTACAGTAATGTTGGTGTATGTTTATTTATAGTCGCGCCACTTGGAACACAGGCCGATGTACATTATAACAATACAGCTTCTACAGTGATGTATGGTATGTTTATATAGCACACTTGGGTAACACAGCGCTGATATTAAACAATACAGATTATACAGTGTATGTATATGTTTATTTAATAGCCGCCACTTGGGGACCAGCGCGTGTACATTATAAACAATCAGATTATACGTATTTATGATATATGTTTATTATTATAGCGCCATTGGGTACACAGAGCTGTAATTTTATAACAATTAACAGGGATGTAGACAGTATGTCTGTATATAGTTTATTTATATGCGCCACTCTGGGGGACAAGCGCTGTACATTAAACATAACAGATTATATCAGTATGTATGTATATGTTTATTTATATAGCGCCACTTGGGGGAACGCAGCGCTGCACATTATAAACAATACAGTTATACAGTATGTATGTATATGTTTATTGTATATAGCGCCAATATGAGGGGCACAGCGATGTACAGTATACAATACAGATTATACAGTATGTATGTATATGTTTTGATTTATATAGCGCCATTGGGTACACAGCGTGTACATATATAACAATACCAAATTATACCAGTAGTAGTGGTTTAGTTTATATAGGGGCCATTGGGACACAGGCGGTACATTACACAATAACGATTTATACAGTATGTTGTATATGTTTATTTATATAGCGAACTTGGGGTTACACAGCGCTGTACCAATAACAAAAATATAAAAAAGTCATGACAAGGGCGGTAACAAAATTGCTAACATTCGTTGGTGTTGATAAACTCTCCAGCTTTTTATTAACTGACCAATGACCTGCCATAAACAACTTCTCCACTGGAAGGACAGTTCATAGCTTACTGTTCCACAGTGAAAACCCTTTCCCAACTTACTTTATTGTATCAATACCGTACTTGTAACATTCCTTGTTGTAGAAAATCATCCAGCTTTTTATTAAAAACTGACCATAGGTACTTGCAAATAACAACGGTCCACGGAAGACCGTTCCATAGCTTTACGTTCTCACAGTGACAACCCCTTCCAACTTACTATTGATATTCAATCCCAGTAACTTGTATCATCCTGTTTGTAGAAACTCACCAGCGTTATTTAAATGACCAATGAACCTGCCATAACAAATTGTCACTGGAAAGACAGTTCCATAGCTTTTACCGTCTCACATGCAAAACCCTTTTCCCAACTCTACTTTATGTACAAGTACCAGTAACTTGTAACATTCCTGTTGTAGAGAAACTCTCAGCTTTTTATTAAAATGACAATGAACATGCCATAACAACATCCAACGTGGAAGACGTCCATAGCTTTTTACCGTTTCACAGTGACAACACCTTTCCCAACTCTACTTTATGTATCAATACCAGTACACTTGTACATCCTTGTTTGTAGAATCATCCCAATCTTTATTAAACATGACCAATGAACCTGCATAAACAACGCCCACGGGAAGACAGTTCATAGCTTTTTACCGTTCTCACAGTGAAAAACCCTTCCCAACTCTAACTTTATGTATCCTCCCAGATTGAAACAGTTCCTTGTTGTAGAGAGACTCATCCAGTTTTATTAAACTGACCAATGAACCTGCAATAACAAACATCCACTGGAGGAAAGTTCCTAGCTTTTACCGTTCTCACAGTGACAAACACCTTTCCCACCTCTACTTTTAATATCAATACCAGTAACATTGTAACATTCCTCTGTGTGTAGACAACTCCTCAGCTTTTATAAACTGACCCAAATGAACCTGCATTAACAACAGACATGGAAGACAGTTCCATAGCTTTTACATTCTCACAGTGAAAAACCCTTCCCAACTCTACTTGATGTACATCCCAGTAACTTGTCTCATTCCTTGTTTGTAGAAACTCATCCAGCTTTTTGATTAAAACTGACCAATGAAACCTGCCATAACAACGTCCACTGGAAGACAGTTCCATAGCTTTACCGTTTCACAGTGACAAACCCGTTCCCACTCTACCTTTATGTATTCAATCCCAGTAACTTGTAACAACTTCCTTGTTTGGAGAAACTCATCAGCTTTTTATTAAACTGACAATGAACCTGCCATAACAACGTCCCAACTGAAGACAGTCCATAGCTTACCGTCTCACAGTGACAAACCCTTTCCCAAACTCTACTTTATTATCAATCCCAGTAACTGTGGTAACTTACCTTGTTTGAAGAAATCACATCTAGCTTTTTTAAAGGACCAATGAAACTATGCCATAAACAACGTCCACTGGAAGACAGTTCCATAGCTTTACCGTTACTCCACAGTACAAACCCTTTCCCAACTTACTGTATGTATCAATGCCAGTAAATTGTACATTCACTTGTTGTAGAAAACCCATCCAGCGTTTTATTAACAATGACCAAATGAACTGCAAACAAGTCCATGGAAGACAGTTCCATAGCTTACCGTTCATCACAGTGACAAACCCATTTCCAACTCTACTTTATGTATCAATCCCAGAGTAACATTGTAACATTCTTGTTTGTAGAAAAACCAATCCAGGCTTTATTTTAAACTGGACCAATGAACGCCATAACAATGCCACGTGGTAAGACAAGTTCCATAGCTTTACCGTTCTACAGTGACAAACCTTTCCCAAACTCTACTTCTTGTATCAATGCCAGGTAACTTGTAACATTCCTGTGTTTGTAGAAAACTCATTCAGCTTTTATAAACTGACAATGAACTGCCATAACAAGTCCACTGGAAGACAGTTTCTAGCTTTTACCGCCCCCCCCCTTCTCACCAGTGACAAACCCTTTCAACTCTTACTTTTATTATACAATGCCAGTAACTTGTAACATTCCTTGTTTGTAGAAACCATCACTTTTATATAAACTGACCAATGAACTGCCAGTAACAACGTCCACGGGTAGGACAAGTTCCATAGCTTTACCGTTCTACACAGTGACAAACCCTTCCACTCTACTTATGTATCAATACCAGTAGCTTGGTAACATTCCTGTTTTGAGAAACCCATCCAGTTTTTATTAAAGCGACCAACTGAACCTGCCATAACAACGTTCACTGGAAGACAGTTCCATAGCTTTACCGTTTCACAGTGAAACCCCTTTCCCAACTCACTTATGTATCAATACCAGTAACTGTACATCCTGTTTGTTAGAAACTCATCCAGTTTATATATTAAAGGGAACAATGAACCTGCCATAACACGCTCACTGAAGACAGTTCCATAGCTTACGTTCTCACAGTGGAAAAACCCTATCCCAACTCTGATTTAGTATCAATCCACGTAACTTGTGATCATTCCTTGTTTGTAGAACTCATCAGCTTTTTATTAAACTGACCAATGAATCCTGCCATACAACAGTCCCACTGGAAGACAGGTTCCATAGCTTTACGTACAAGTGACAAACCCTTTCCCAACTCTACTTATAGTATAATCCAGTTAACTTGTACATTCTTGTTTGTAGAAACCCATACAGCTTTTATTAAACATGACCAAGAACCTGCGCCATAACAACAGTCCAACAGAAGGACAGTTTCATAGCTTTACCGTTCTCACAGAGTGACAAACCCTTCCCAACTCTACTTGTAATGTATCAATAACCCGAGTAACTTGTAACATTCCTGTTTGTGAAAACTGCATCCAGTTTTTTAAACTGACCAAGGAACCCTGCCATCACAACGTCCACGGAAGACAGTTCAAGCTTGACCGTTCTCACAGTGACAAACCCTTCCCAACTCTTACTTTATGTATCAATCCCAGTAAACTTGTAACATTCCTTGTTGTAGAACCATTCAGCTTTTTATTAAACCCGACCAATGAACCTGCAAAACAACCGTCCACTGGAAGACAGTTCCTAGACTTTAACGTTCTCACAGTGACAAACCCTTCCAACTCTTATTTATGTATCAATACCGTAATTGGTAACATTCCTTGTTTGTAGAAAATCATCCAGCTTTATTTAAACTGACAGATGAACTGCATAACAACGCCACTGGAAAGACAGATTCCCATTAGTTTACCGTTTCACAGTGAAAAAACACTTCTCCAACTCTACCTTTCATGTAATCAATCCCAGTAACTTGTATCCATTCCTGTTGTAGAAACTCATCAGTGTTTTATTAAAACTGACCAATGAAACATCCATAAAAACAACGTTCAGGAAGACAGTTCCATAGCTTTACCTTCTCACCAGTGACAAACCCTTTCCCAACTCTTACTTTATGATATCAATACCAGTAACTTGTAACATTCCTTGTTGAGAAACCCACCAGCTTTTGTATTATAACTGACCAATGGAACTGCCATAACAACGTCCAATAAGAAGAAGTCCATAGCCTTTACCGTTCTACATAACAGTTGACAAACCCTTTCCAACTTACTGTTATGTATCGAATACCAGGAACTTGTAAATTTCCTTGTTTGTGAGAAAATCTCTCAGCTTGTTATAAACGACAATGTACCTGGCCATAACAAGTCCACTGGAAGACCAGTTCATAGCTTTCGTTCTCACAGTGACAAAACCTTTCCCAACTCTACTTATGTATCAATCCCATGAACTGTATCATCCGTGTTGTAGAAACTTTCATCCCCCCAGGGCTTTTTATTAAAACTGACCAAGAACCTGCATAACAATTCCACTGGAAGACAGTCCATAGTTTTACGTTTCTCACAGTGACAAACCTTTCCCAAACTCTACTTTTATGTATCATAACAGTAACTTGTAACATTCCTTGTTGGTAGAGAACTCACCAGCTTTTTATTAAACTGACCAATGAATGCCATAACAACATCCTGGAAGACAGTTCATAGCTTTACCTTCTCACAGGACAAACCCTTTCCAACTCTACTTTATTGTATCAATAACAGTAAACTGTGTAACATTCCTTGTTTGTAGAAAACTCATCCCAAGCTTTTTAGAAAGACCAAGGAACCTGCCTAAAACGACCACTGGAAGGAAGGTTCCATAGCCTTACGTTCTCCAGTGAAAAAAACCCTTCTCCACCTCTACTTTATGTATCAATACCAGCTAACTTGTAACATTCACTATGTTTAGAAAACTATCCAGCTTTTTATTAAACTGGACCAATGGAACCGGCATAAACAAACATGCCACTGAAGACAGTTCCTAGCTTTACCGTTCTCACACGTGGACAAACCTCTTTCCCCAAACTCTACTTTATATATCAATACCAGAGAATTGTTTAACATTCCCTTGTTTGTAGAAACTTAAGCCATTTTATTAAACTGACAATGAACTGCATAACAACGACCACTGGAAGACAGTTCCACTAGTTTACCGTTCTCAACAGGAAAAACCCTTTCCCAACGTCTACTTTATGTATCATCCCAGTAAAACTTGTTCATTCCTTGTTGTAGAAATCATCCAGCTTTTTTATTAAACTGACCAATGAACCTGCCAATAAAACACCATCGGAAGACAGTCACATAGCTTTACCGTTCTACAGTGACAAACCCTTGCCCAACTCTACTTTATGTAGCAATCCCAGAACTTGTACATTCCTTGTTTGTAGAAAACTATCCAGCGTTTTATTAAACGCACAATGAACCTGCCATAACACGTCACATGGAAGACAGTTCATAGCTTTACCGTTTCCACAGTGACAAACCCTTCCCAACTCTACTTTATGTATCAATCCCAGTAAACTTGTGAAATCATCTGTTGTGAAACTTCACCAGTCTTTTAATTAAACGACAATGAACCTGCTACAATGGCCACTGGAAGACAGTTCCATAGCTTACGTTCTCACAGTGACAAAACCTTTCCAACTTACTTTTGATCAATGCCCAGTCAACTTGTAAACATTCTTGTTTGTAGAAACTCCATCAGCTTTTTATTAAACTGACCAATGAACCTGCCATAACACAGTCACGTGGAAGACGATTCCATAGCGTTACCGTTCTCACGAGTGACAAACCCTTCCCAACTCTACTTTATATATCCCTCCCCATGCCAGTAACTGTACCTTCTTGGTTTGTAGAACCATCCAGCTTTTTATTAAACTGACCAATGAACCGCATAACAACGTCACACTGGAAGACAGTTCCATAGCTTTACGTCTCCACATGACCAAACCCTTCCACACTTACTTTAGTATTCAATACCAGTAGCTTGTACATTCCTTGTTTGTAGAAAACCCACGCTTTTATTAAACGACCAAGAACCTGCCATAAACAACGTCCACTGGAAGACAGTTCCTAGCTTTACCGTATCACAGTGAAACTCTTTCCCAATCTACCTTGATGTATCAAGACCCGTAACTTGTAAAACATTCATTGTTGTAGAAACACTCATCCAGCTTTATATTTGAACTGACCAATGAACTGCCATAACAACGTCCACTGGAAGGACAGTTCATAGCTTTACCGTCTCACAGTGAATGGAAAACCCGTCTCCAACTTAGTTATGTATCAATCCAGTAACTTGGTATCATTCCTTGTTTAGAAAGAAACATCCCAGCTTTTATTAAACTGACCAGTGAACCGGCCATTAACAAGTCACTGGAAGACAGTTCCCATAGCTTTACCGTTCTCACAGTGGACAAACCCTTCCCACTCTACTTTATGGATCAATCCAGTAACTTGTACATTCCGTGTTGTAGAAACACCATCCAGATTTTTATTAACGCCAATAACTGCCATAAACAACGTCACTGAAGACAGTTCACATAGCTTTCCGTCTCCGTGACAACCCTTTCCCCACCTACTTTTATGTATCAATCCCATAACTTGTAACATTCCTGTTTGTAGAAAACTCATCAGCTTTATTAAACTGACCAATGAACCTGCCAAACAACGTGCACTGGAAGACGAGTCCATGAGGCTTTACCGTTCACAGTGACAAACCCTTTCCCAAACTAATATTATTATCAATACCCAGTAACTTGTAAACATCCTGTTGTAGAAAACCCATCCACGCTTTTTATTAAACTGACCAATGAATGCACGATCCATAACAACGTCCACATGGAAGACAGTTCATAGCTTTACGTTCTCCACGTGACAAAACCCTTTCCAACTCTATTTATGTATCAATCAGTAACTTGTAACATTCCTTGTTTGTAGAAACTCATCCAGCTTATATTAAGACATTGGTGAAAAAAAAGAAAAAAAAAATGAACCAAAAAAAAACAAAAAAAACAAAAAAAAAAAAAAAAAAAAAAAAAAAAACAAAAAAAACTGCCAATACAAAAGTCACTGGAGAACAGATCCATTAGCTTTACCGTTCTCACAGTGAAAAAACCCTGTCCCAACTCTACTATTAGTATCAATCTCCGAGTAACTTGTATCATTCCTTGTTTGTAGAAAACTCATCCAGTCTGTTATTAAACTACCAATGAACTGCATTAACACGTCCACTGGAAGAAGTTCATAGCTTTTACCGTTCTCACGAGTGAAAACCCTTTCCCAACTCTACTTTATGTATAATTACCAGTACTTGTAACTCCTTTTGTAGAAAACCCATGCCAGCTTTTATTAAACGACCAATGACACTGCCATAACAACGACTACCACTAGAGAAAGTTCATTAGCTTTAACGTTCGCACAGTGACAAACCCTTCCCAACTATACTTTAGTATCAATACCGAAGGTAAATTAACATTCTTGTTTGTGAAACGTCATCCAGTTTTATTAAACGGACACGAACCTGCCACTAACAAGTCCACGGAGAGACAGTTCCATAGCTTTACCGTTCTCAAGTGACAAACCTATTTCCAACTCTACTTATGTATCAATCCCGTACGTAACTTGTAACATTCCTTTTAGCGAAACTCATCCAGTTTTTATTAAAACTGACCAATGAACCTGCCAATACAATCGTCAACTGGAAGACGTTCCCATAGCTTTACGGTTTCACAGGACAAACCCTTCCAACTTACTTTATGATCAATCCCAGTAACTTGTAAACATTCCATTGTTTGGTAGGAAACCCATCCAGCTTTTTATAAACTGACCAATGAACCTGCCACATAAAACGTCCACTGGAGAAGTTCCATAGCCTTTTACGTTCTGCACAGTGACAACCCTTCCCAACTCTACTTTATGTTCAATCCAGTAACCTTGTAACATCCTTGTTTGTAGAAACCACTCACAGCTTTTTATTAACTGACCAATGAATTGCCTAAACACATCGTCACTGGAAGACAGTCATAGCTTTACGTTCTCACCGAATGACAACCCTGCCCAACTCTACTGTATGTATCAATCCCAGAAACTTGTACATCCTTGTTGGAGAAAAACTCATCAAGCTTTTATTGAAACTGACCAATGACCTGCCTAACAAGTCACTGGAAGACAGTTCTCTAGCTTTACGTCTACAGTGAGCAAACCCTTTCCCAACTCTACTTATGTTCCCAGTAACTGTACATTTCCTTGTTTGTAGAAACCCTCCAGCTTTTATTTAAACTGACCCAATGAACACTGCCATAAAACACGTTTCCACTGGAAGCACAGTCCATAGCCTTTACCTTCTCAACAGTGACAAACCCTTTCCCAATCTACTTTAGTATCAAATCCCGTAACTTGTAAATTCCAGGTGTAGAAACCCATACCAGCATTTTATTAAACTGGACCAATGAACCTGCTAATAACAACGTCCCACTGGAAGACAGTTCCATCGCTTTACCGGTCTCACAGTGCCAAAAAACCTTTCCTGCTTGAAGTCTAAACCTTTTTTCTCAATGTGTCGTAAGGGAGTTCTCTCGTTCTGCTGACATGTTTCTATTGGTGAAAACTGCCCAGATAGTTTATGTATGGCCAGGGCCGTATGGTATTTTACACAGTAATCATACCCACGCTAAGACGCCTTTCTTCTAGCGTACATAATTGTAACTTGCTCAGGTCTCTTTATATTTCAAGCTCCCCCAATCCCCTATTATTAGTTGCCCTTCTCTGAACCCCTTTCCATTCAAACGATGTTCCTTTTGACACAGGATTCCAAAATTGCACCGCATTTCCAAATAGGCGTTACCATGCTTTGTATAAAGAGGGAGAATGGACATTTTCCTCCTTGAATCCATACCTTCTTTTATACAAGACAATACCAGCTGCATCTGCTGTGCCGCCTGGCACTGCTGACTACCTTTTAAGTGTGTTATCCAACAAATCTCCAACCAGGGATTCATTAACATGTTGACATTATGAATCAGGATCTATTTGGGGCCCCTGGTGGTTTGCAGAGGCTTGTTCTACTGTAGTTCATGTATACACTTGAGAATGAGGAACACTCAAAGCAATATTTCAATATAGAATTTATTCAAGTGCTGAAAACCAAGTACACAAGTTCTCGCAGGTGTGAGGACGAGGATATAACTCCCAAAAACATTGTTGACTTGGTTTCAGCACTGAATAATTTATATGAATATTGCTTGAGTGTCCTCAATTTAAAGAGGTTACGTGACCACCTGATGTGGCACAGACCACAGGCGGTTGCACTCATAAACCTACCTGTTCGGATCCACCAAACTCTGCGTCAATCCTATGAACGTACACCTCTTTTATCTAGGGTTACAATTTTGCAACAACCCGTCGCAAAGGCAACGTCAATACAATTGAAAAAGCGAATAAATAAAACGTAATCAATATACAGATTTCAGTCTTTAGTTCCAGGGGTGATATGCAAGTCGTTAGAGGACCTGCTAAACACAGCAATAGAAACAAAGCAAACTTGTACATTGCAAGGGAGGTTTGTGGGTATCTCCACACTTAATCAATTAGCCCCCCCGATTAAAGACTCAAGGTACAAAGGAAGAAGAACAGAACTCAATTAAAAATATCCATATATATATATATACCAGGTCTGTATGGCAGTGGCAATCGTTATTGTTGGTGCCAGAGTAGGAGAATAGTAGAGTGCACTTATAATGCGCCCCATCAGGTTTAAGACACATAAGTCATAGAACGTTCGTAGGAGGCAACTCAGGTAAGTACTTCAAATAATATCATTTAGGCCACACTGCAACGCACCAAGAGCTTGTGCACAAGCGAAGAGCGCCGAATTGTTGTGCGCTTTTCTGTGTGTTGCGCCTTTTCGCGTTAGTGAAACGCTGCGTAACGCACCAAAATCGGTTGAACGCTGCGTTACCAAAACAGCGAACGGCCGCCTGCGCATCGAAAAACGCGTACGCGCTGCGAAAAATTCGCTAGTGTGGGCCCTAGCCCGGTTACACACTGAGGGGGGTTGGACCCCGAAACAGTTGTGTAAATGAGTATCTTTGATTATACCTGAGTGTGCTCCTACGTTATTTGGCAAGTGTCTATATCCACCCTTAACTTACAGAGCTGAACGAAGATGTAAGCGGATGTTTTAATACAATTCCAAGCTATTGTGTTGCCAATTTCTGACCCTTGTTGCAGTTTTACACGAGAAGTGAGGACTTTTTTTAGCTATTTTTGTATTTTTGTTTTATGTCCCAAGACTTTTCCCTTAGCCTTGCGTTAATGAAACGTGGCGCTCGATGAAAACTCTCCTGGTTCCGCTCTCCAAGTTGCCGGTCAATTCATTAATTCCGTTGTAGAGATGAGAATTATTTTCAAATACTTCCGCCTCTTGTGCACACGTCATCTTTGCAATCTATGATACATGCCCAATCCTTCTATTTCACGTTTTAGAGTTTTCATACCTGGCTGTTTTCAGGGAAAAAATTACTGTTATCTTGGAGAGCCTTACAGGGAGATGTGGCAGCTATAACGAACCCAAATACACAAGGTTGTCCCACCATTGTCACTCTCTTCTCTGCCTAGTCGAGAAAAATCACGTCCACGTGTTTAGCAGTTCTGTCATAGGGCACAGTGCTGTACGTCGAGCTTTCACTGGCTGCAGAAGGTCGCATGAGTAGTCCAGCCATGAATATTGATCTCAAAAAAAAAATGTCTCATCCCCTCTCAGCTCCCCGAAGAGATCAAGTCAGACCTCCTGGACACCAGAAACACAGTGCAGGCCCAGACTCTCGATAGACGATGTGTTTTAAGCTGTCGCTACAGGTACAAGCTTACAAAAAACAAATCTCACTAGTAAAATTGAGAATTCCGAGGAGGAGATTATAAACGGTGGAGCACAACAGAGGCAAGGAAGCCTTACGCTACGAGATTTTCCTATAATAACCAGTAAGAATGAAAGCTGTTCACAAGGATATATATAGAATAAAACTACGGTAAATATGGAACTAGTAAGAAATCTTTCCGCCCAGGACATATGAATTATTTTGTTTAAATAAAGGAATCAAAATAAGTTCGAACGTTATTAAAAACTGAATATAAAAACATATAAAAGTTAAGAAGAAAAATATGCATATTTAAATATCGAGTCCAAAAAATAATCAATAATGTGCGCTAAAAACATCAATATTGTGCAAATTTATAGGGAAATGACGCTCCTTACAGTTGTAACTATAAAGGATATTACCGCCAGCCGAGGAGTTCCCTGACTATAGAAGCCGAAAGTGGCAGTGGGCGTTCTTTATGACGGACCAGGGAAACTCCGAGCCATATCAGGTGGCGTAATGGTCTTATAGAATGTGAAGGGCATTATTAATTGTATAGGAGCATAGTAATTGGTCTTCACCAATAATTAAATATCTAGACTTCCTACACCCTATTTACACTTTAAATTTCTACCTCGCCATGAAAACTTGGGAGAAAACCAAGTTACGCTTCGGGTGATAGATTGAAGCCCAGTAAGATAGGAAAACATCCCAGCCCAGCATATGGGGTTTAACAAAATCTTTGTGGAGGAGGAGGAGAGACATTGGTTATGAAGTGACAGGAAGAGCTCCAGCAGGTGTCTGTATAAGTGTAGTCTTAGTTAGTGTAGTCTGTAAGTTAAACAAGCAAAAAAAACGCTGAGTCATTGTCAAGGATGAACACTGGAAATGGGCGAGGCGTAGGGGATATAAGGAATATAAGAAATGAGTCACTTAGGACATAGCATGCTGTTTTTGTATCAAGGATATATTACCACTGCATGCTCCCATTATAAAATATCACACTTATGTATTATATAAATTATAAAGGCACTTAGCTAGGTCATCAGTTCTAAATAGTGATGATCTCAAGTTCATTGAGTGTCATGGGCGAAAATGTGTACCCCCTACAATATAAATGATAAGTAAAGTAATACTAAATTAAAAGTCACACGTGGGTTGTTGAGTCATAAAAAGAAATTGGACACATTAGAGCAGGAAAATCCTTTTTAAATTCTTTGATTAATCAGTGTATCGTTTAAAAGTATTATATATCTGAAGTGAACATGGTGTATCTAGCATAGAAGGGGATTTGAGACGCATGGAAGGTTTTTTTAATAACTTATTTTTGAGATTTCTGATGACGTAACCTTGCAAATGACTTTTCACGGTTATTAGCACAAATCTCTAGTTCATCAGGTCCATATTTTTTTTATGCGTTGGTGAAGAACTTTCTGGTTACAAACGAAACATAAAGCGGACATCTTCCATATATCATAATTCAACTAGGGGATGTGATGTGGCAGGAATCTCACAATTTTGGGGTTGGACAGGAAATCATTTAAGATTTCCCGCGTTTCTGATCAGCTCGTTCTCACAATATTTTCAAGGAGGAAACCTTCAGAGAGTCAAGAGAAGGTCAGAGGAAGGAGGAATAAGGAGGTTGGCAGAGTTTCTGAAGGGCTGAATGGAGGACGTTTCTCACTAAACAAAGACTGTTGTCCACCATGTTATTTGCAAATCCAAGCATAAAATATGTCCCATTGACAGGCGCAGAACTCGTTGACAGGTGGTTCAATTAACCACTGAGCTATTGCATAGTGTTAGTACATGAAGTGCTTGATTAATCGTCACTTGTTGAAGTGTCGACTGCTCATACGAACTTTAAAAATGAAGGAAAACCAGAACGAGGGACCATTAAACATACAATACAGAAAAGGGAAAGAAAAGAAAGAAATCGTCAGAATTACAAAATGTTTGACTTCCACGGCTCAGATATAATGATCAGGAGAGGGCGTTTAGGACCAATGCATAAAGTCTTTTAGTGTGGTGAGAAGCTGTTTAACAATGTTTAAACAAACTATTTAACAGGAAATATATTCATTATCATTATATGCTATGAAGGAATATAAATACACATTATCTATATAATATAATATATATCAACCTATATGATAAATAAGAGGAATATATTCATTAACATTAAAAGCTATTAAGGAATATAATATCACATTAATCTATCTAATATATACTATAGACATATTGATAATACAGGAAATATATATTCCTCCTTACTATGATATCCATAACGTCTATTGTCTATTGTTGTACAAGGACTAGACTCTCACTAGAGACTCGGTTTGGAAATCTCGGCACCCATTCTGTACCTAATCCCATCTGGTAAATAAGGTCACGGCGAGGAAGAAATATGCCAGGAATCGATGGATTTCGAGAGATCTGTAATGTGGTGCAGCCCTTTAGACATGGACTCTGTAGCTGGATTGGAACAATAACACAGCATAAGGTTGAGGCTTTTCATATTGCACATGAATCATTCTTTATACAACCGAAGGCGAGAGTACGGTTGGCCCCTGGAAATGACTGAACACCGGGGCCCTGCTTTGATTTATCCTAACTAAATGAATGCATTTTTCTGGTGTTTATGGAACCGTCTCTATTATTTGAACTCTATATTATAAGCCAATATCCGCCTAGTCGCCTTTCATTTCAATGTTATTTCTAAAACATGTATAAAACCAGCGTGGATATGGGTAAATGTGCTGATTTCCAAAGCCCCCCCCCAGTAAAGTCCCCCCGTAAAGCCCCCCAGTAAAGCCCCCCAGTCAAAGTCCCCCCCAGTAAAGCCCCCCCAGTAACAGCCCCCCCAGTAAAGCGCCCAAGAAAGCCCCCCCGTAAAGCCCCCATTAAAGCCCCCAGTAAAGCCCCCCAGTAAAGCGCCCCAGTAAAGCCCCCCCCAGTAAAGCCCCCCCCAGTAAAGCCCCCCCAGTAAAGCCCCCCCAGTAAAGCCCCCCCCAGTAAAGCCCCCCAGTAAAGCCCCAGTAAAGCCCCCCCCAGTAAAGTCCCCCAACCCCCAGTGCCCGTACAAGTCCCAAGCCCAGTAACCCATGGGTCCGCCCCCCAGTAAAGCCCCCCCATCAAGGACCAAGCCCCCATAAGCCCGTAACCCCCAGTAACCCCCCTCAGTAAAAAGCCCCCAGTAAAGCGAAGCAAGAAGCAAGCCCAAAAAGCCCAAAAAGAACGAAGAAGAGCGCCGAAAATATTAATATATAACATATATGATAATAACAGGAAATATATTCATTATCATTATATGCTATGAAGGAATATAAATACACATTATCTATATAATATAATAATATATAACCTATATGATAATAAGAGGAAATATATTCATTAACATTATAAGCTATGAAGGAATATAAATACACATTATCTATATAATATAATAATATATGACATATATGATAATAACAGGAAATATATTCATTACTATGATAATCCATAACAGTCTATTGTCTATTGTTGTACAAGGACTAGACTCTACTAGAAGACTCGGGTTGGAAATCTCGGCACCTTTCTTGTACCTAATCCCATCTGGTAAAATAAGTCACGGCGAGGAAGAAATATGCCAGGAATTCGATGGATTTCGAGAGATCTGTAATGTGGTGCAGCCCTTTAGACATGGAGCTCTGTAGCTGGATTGGAAAAATAACACAGCATAAGGTGAGGCTTTCATATTGCACATGAAATCATTCTTTACACCGAAGGCGAGAGACGTGTTGGCCCCTGGAAATGACTGAACACCGGGGGCCCTGCTTTGATTTATCCTACTAAATGAATGACATTTTTCTGGTGTTTATGGAATCCGTCTCTATTATTTGAACTCTATATTATAAGCCAATATCCGCCTAGTCGCCTTTCATTTCAATGTTATTCTAAAACATGTATAAACCAGCTGTGATATGGGTAAATGTGCTGATTTGGCCAAAGCCCCCCCAGTAAAGTCCCCCCAGTAAAGCCCCCCAGTAAAGCCCCCCCAGTAAAGCCCCCCAGTAAAGCCCCCCAGTAAAGCCCCCCCAGTAAAGCGCCCCAGTAAAGCCCCCCCAGTCGGCGCTCTTCTTCGTTCTTTTTGGGCTTTTTGGGCTTGCTTCTTGCTTCGCTTTACTGGGGGCTTTTTACTGGGGGGGCTTTACTGGGGGGCTTGGTCCTTGATGGGGGGGCTTTACTGGGGGGGCTTTACTGGGGGGCTTTAACTGGCGGGGGGGGACTTTACTGGGGGGGCTTTACTGGGGCTGTTACTGGGGGGCTTTAATGGGGGGGGGTTTACTGCCCCCCCAGTACAGCCCCCACTTTAGATCTATTTTAAAGAACCACCGAGTATTTTAGACTAATAATTAAACAGCTGCCGATAAAACCATCAGAGGACATTGGTTGAGATATCTACTAGTGTATGTCCGGGAAATCTAATGTGTAAGTCCCTACACCCAGCTCCTGTAAAGACTTAGGCCTGATATGCACACAATATTTAGCTTGGCTGGGATTTACAACACCAACGTCACCAGTAGAGATGTCCGAACTTCGCAAAATCCAGTCCGCTCGAGGATCCGTGAAATTTTCGAAAAAATTAGAAAATTCGAAAATCCGCGAGCAGACCCATTAAAACCTATTAAAATGAAAGTTCGGCAAATCCGCATTAAAATTGGTCTAAATAGCCTTGGTAACGTACACTAAATCACTCAGGGACCTGGGTAATGACCTTGGAAACACGTATCAATGCCTACAATACCTAAAAATTACAGTCCGCTAGCGAGAATTTCAAATGCGCCCGAGTCTTCGTCATTCTTCGAAAATACGAGGATTCTTCGGAAATACAGACCCGAACATGTGGCTTGCTCCGTCCCAAAATGCAAAAAATCGTTCACGAACGTGGTAAGTCCACCGCGGATCCGGGTTCGGATCCGCGAAATGGCCCATCACTAGTCAGCAGCTAATTTTTAGCAAATTTGGTTGGTTCGTTCATGTCAGTGAATCATAATCATTTAAATAAACACAGAATTGTTTTGACTGAAATTTCTATCTGTTTCGTTTTATTCCCAATCACAATTTACTTATCGACCGCTAGATATATTGGCTGGGATATGGAGCACGTTAGTCCGTCTGTGTGGTCAATGAACTAGGTAACGTCACAGGAAAGTTCAATTCTTAAAAGGAATCCTGGGAAAGTATATAAAGTCTAAGGGTAAACTTCACTAAATCAACCATTTGGGTTTTTTAGAAAAACGGAAGTTTGTAGTAAAAGATTTTAGGTAAATATGAATATATAATAAGAATGTTCTTATTAATGATCAACTAGATGGGTTCTAATTCATCCAGGTCATAATGTATCTGTGGGATTCAGTTAGATCACCTGGACTGATTCTCATGCACCCATGTTGTGGGGAATCTGTGGTATTCGGATGAATCATATGCACTGAATCTCATGCACCCATGTCACGGTATATCTGTAATATTCATTCATCCAGGTCACGGTATATCTAGAATATTCATCCATCCAGGTCATGGTATATCTGTAATATTCATTCATCCAGGTCATGGTATATCTGTAATATTCATTCATCCCATCCAGTCACGTATATCTGTCATTTAATTCATCAGGTCTCCGGTATAAAATTCACCATCCAGTCACGGGTATATCCAGGTCACGGTTATATCTGTAATATTTCATCCAGCGTCATGAGGTATATCTGTAATATTCATCCATCCAGGTCATGGTATCTGAAATTCATTCATCCAGGTCATGGTATATCTAATATTCATTCATCCAGGTATGGTATATCTGTAATATTCATCCATCCAGGTCACGGTAATATCTGTAATATTCATTCATCCAGGTAACGGTCATTAATCTGTAATATTCATTCATCCAGGTCCAGGTATATCCTGTAATATTATTAGCTCAGGGCACGGTAGTATCTGTAGTATCATTTCCAGTCAAGGTATATCTGGGTTATTCATTCATTCCGGTTATGTATATAATGTGGTGATTCAGTTAGATCATCTGACTGGTTCGTATTCATCCAGGTTATGGTATAATGTGTTGTGTCAGTTCGATCATCTTAGATGGTTCTCATTCATCCAGGTTGGTAGTTTATATGTTGGTTCAGTTAGATCATTTAGATGGTTTTATCTCATCAGGTTTATGGTATAATGTGGGTGTTCAGTTAGATCATCTGGACTTGGTTCTCATTCATCCAGGTTATATGTATATATATGTGGGTTCAGTTAAGATCATCTGGACGGGTTCTCATTCATCAGGTTAGGTATAATATGTTGTGTTTCAGTGAATCATCGGGATTGGTTCTCATTCATCCAGGTTATGCATATATGTGGGGTTCGTTAGATCATCTGGATGGTTCTCATTCATCCAGGTTATGGTATATATATGTGGGTTCAGTTAGATCATCTGGATTGGTTTCATTCATCCAGGTTATGTATATGTGGGGTCAGTTAGATCATCTGGATTGGTTCTCATTCATCCAGGTTATGGTAATATGTGGGATTCAGGTGAGATCATCTGGACTGGTTCTCATTCATCAAGGTTATGGTATATCGGGGTGTCAGTAGAATCTGGACTGGGTTCTCATTCATCCAGGTTAGGTAATATGTGGGATTCAGTAGAATCATCTGGACTGGTTCTCATTGCATCAAGGTTAGTTATTATCTAGTGGGGTTCAGTTATAGATCATCTGAGACTGGTTCTCTTCATCCAGTTATGGTAGTTATGTGGGATTCAGTGATCATCTGGACTGGTTCTCATTCATCAGGTTATGTTATATCTGTGGGGTTTCAGTATGATCATCTGGACTGGTTCCATTCATCCAGGTTATGTATATATGTGGGATTCAGTTAGATCTGGATGGTTCTCATTCATCCAGGTTATGATATTGTGGGGTTCAGTTAGAATCATGGACTGGTTCTCATTCATCCAGGTGTATGGTATATATGGTGGGGGGGATTCAGTTAGATCATCTGAGACTGGTTCTATTCATCAGGTATGTATATCTGTGGGGTTAGTTTAGATCACGGACTAGTTCTCATTCATCCAGGTTATGGTATATATGTGGGTTCAGTAGATCACTGGACTGGTTCTCATTCATCAAGGTTATGTTATATCTGTGGGTTCAGTAGATCATCTGGACTGGTTCTCATTCATCAGGTTATGTTATATAGTGGGGTTCAGTTAGATCATCTGGACTGGTTCTCATTCATCCAGTTATGGTATATATGTGGGTTCAGTTAGATCATCTGGATTGGTTCTCATTCATCCAGGTTATGTTATATATGTGGGGTTCATCAGATCATCTGGATTGGTTCTCATTCATCCAGGGTTATGAGTTATATGTGGGGTTCAGTTAGATCATCGGATTGGTTCTCATTATCCAGGTTATGTTATATATGTGGGGTTCAGTTAGATCATCTGGACTGGTTCTCATTCATCCAGTTATGGTATATATGTGGCGGTTCGGTAGATCATCGGGACTGGTTCTCATTCATCCAGGTTATGTTATATTGTGGGGTCAGTTAGATCACTGGATGGTTCTCATTTCATACCAGGTTATGGTATATATGTGGGGTTCAGGTGATCAACTGGAGGTTCTCATCATCCAGGTTATGTATAGATGTGGGGTAGTTAGATCATCTGGACTGGTTCTCATTCATCCAGGTTATGGTATTATGTGGGGTTCAGTTAGATCATATGGACTGGTTCTCATTCATCCAGTTATGTTAAATATGTGGGGGTTCATGTTAGATCATCTGGACTGGTTCTCATTCATCACGGGTAGGTATATAGTTGGGGTTCAGTTAGACATCTGGATGGTTCTCATTCATCCAGGGTTATGTTATATATGTGGGGGTTCAGTTAGATCATTGGATGGTTCTCATTCATCCAGGGTTATATGTATATGTGGGGTTCAGTTAGATCATTGCAGGTTCTCATTCATCCAGGTATAGGTTATATAGTGGGTTCAGTAGATCATTGGACTGGTTTCATTATCCAGGTTATGTTATATATGTGGGGGTCAGTTAGATATCGAGGACTGGTCTCATTCATTTCCAGGTATGTATATATGTGGGGTTCAGTTAGATCATCTGGACTGGTTCTCATTCATCCAGGTTATGTATAATGTGGGGTTCAGTTAGATCATCTGGAGTTCTCATTCATCCAGGTTATGTGATATATGTGGGGTTCAGTTAGAATCTGGATTGGTTCTCATTCATCCAGGTTATGGTATATATGTGGGGTTCAGTTAGATCATCTGGACTGGTTCTCATTATCCAGGTTAGGTATATATGTGGGGTTCAGTTAGATCATCTGGACTGGTTCTCATTCATCCAGGTTATGTATATAGTGGGGGGTTCAGTTAGATCATCTGGACTGGTTCTCATTCATCCAGGTGTATGTTATATATGTGGGTTCAGTTAGATCATCTGGACTGGTTCTCATCATCCAGGTTATGGTATATATGTGGGTTCAGTTAGATATCTGGATTGTGTTCTCATTCATCCAGGTTTGTTATATATTGTGGGTTCAGTTAGATCATCTGGATTGGTTTCTCATTCATCCAGGTTATGTTATATATGTGGGGTTCAGTTAGATCATCTGGACTGGTTCTCATTCATCAAGGTTGGTATATATGTGGGGTTCAGTTAGATCATCTGGACTGGTTCTCATTCATCCAGGTATGGTATATATGTGGGGTTCAGTTAGAGAATCTGGACTGGTCTCATTCATCCAGGTTTATGTTTATAGTGGGGTTCAGTTAGATCATCTGGATGGTTCTCATTCATCCAGGTTATGAGTATAATGTGGGTTCAGTTAGATCATCTGGATTGGTTCTCATTCACAGGTTATGTTATATATTGTGGGTTCAGTTAGATCAATGGACTGGTTCTCATTCATCCAGGTTCTGTATATATGTGGGGTGTCAGTTAGATCACTCGGGATGGTTCTCATTCATCCAGGTTATGTATATATGTGGGGTTCAGTTAGATCATCTGGATGGTTCTCATCATCCAGGTTATGTTATATATGTGGGTTCAGTTAGATCATCTGGATGGTTCTCATTCATCCAGGGTGTTATATATGTGGGGTTCAGTTAGATCATCTGGAACTGGTTCTCATTCATCCAGGTATATGGGTATATATGTGGGGTTCAGTTAGATCATCTGGACTGGTTCTAATTCATCCAGGTTATGTTATATATGTGGGGTTCAGTAGATCATCTGGATTGGTTCTATTCATCCAGGTTATGTTATAATGTGGGGTTCAGTTTAGATCATCTGGATTGGTTCATTCATCCAGGTTATGGGTATATGTGGGGTTCAGTTAGATCATCGGACTGGTTCTCATTCATCCAGGTTATGTTATAGTGGGGTTCAGTTAGATCATTGGATGGTTCTCATTCATCCAGGTATGTTATATATGTGGGGGTTCAGTTAGATCATCTGGATTGGTTCTCATTCATCCAGGTTATGGTATAATGTGGGGTTCAGTTAGACATCTGGACGGTTCTCATTCATCCAGGTTATTATATATATGTGGGGTTCAGTTAGATCAACTGGATTGGTTCTCATTCATCCAGGTTTGGTATATATGTGGGGTTCAGTGTAGATCATCTGGATGTTCTCATTCATCCAGGTTAGTATATATGTTGGGTCAGTTAGATCACTGGATTGGTTCTCATTCATCCAGGTTATGGATATATGTGGGGTTCAGTTAGATCATCTGGATTGGTTCCATTCATCCAGGTTATGGTATATATTGGGGGTTCAGTTAGATCATCTGGATTGGTTCTATTCATCCAGGTTATGTTTATAGTGGGGGGTTCAGTTAGATCATCTGGATTGGTTCTCATTCATCCAGGTTATGTTATATATGTGGGTTCAGTTAGATCATCTGGATTGGTTCTCATTCATCCAGTTGTTTATATGTGGGGTTAGTTAGATCATCTGGATTGGTTCTCATTCATCCAGGTTATGTTATATATGTGGGGTTAGTTAGATCATCTGGATGGTTCTATTCATCCAGGTTATGTTATATATGTGGGTGGGGTTCAGTTAGACATCTGGATGGTTCTCATTCATCCAGGTTATGTTATATATGTGGGGTTCAGTTAGATCATCTGGATGGTTCTCATTCATCAGGTTATGTTAATATGTGGTGTTCCGTTAGATCATGGACTGGTTCTCATTCATCCAGTTATGGTATATATGTGGGGTTCAGTTAGATCATCTGGATGGTTCTCATTCATCCAGGTTATGTTAGATATGTGGGGGTCAGTTGATCATCTGGATTGGTTCTCATTCATCAGGTTATGTTTTGTATATGTGGGGTTCAGTTAGATCATCTGGATTGGTTCATTCATCCAGGTATGTTATATATGTGGGGTTCAGTTGATATCATGGATTGGTTCTCATTCATCCAGGTTATGGTATATATGTGGGGTTCAGTTAGATCATCTGGATTGGTTCTCATTCATCCAGGTTATGTATATATGTGGGTCAGTTAGATCATCTGGATGGTTCTATTCATCCGGTTATGTATTATATGTGGGTTCAGTTAGATCATCTGGATTGGTTTCATTCATCCAGGTTATGTTAATAGTGGGGTTCAGTTAGATCATCTGGATGCGTTCTCATTCACCAGGTATGTGTATATATGTGTGGGTTTCAGTTAGATCACATGGACTGGTTCTCATTAATCCCAGGGTTATGTTATATATGTGGGGTTCATTAGTCATCTGGATTGGTTCTCATTCATCCAGGTTATGTTATATATGTGGGGTTCAGTTAGATCATCTGGATTGGTTCTCATTCTATCAGGTTATGTTATATATGTGGGGTTCAGTTAGATCATCTGGATTGGTTCTCAGTTCACCAGGTTTTATGGTATATATTGGGGTTCAGTTAGATCATCTGGATTGGTTCTCAATTCATCCAGGTATTGGTTATATATGTGGGGTTCAGTTAGATCATCTGGATTGGTTCTCATTCATCCAGGTTATGGCTTATATGTGGGGTTCAGTAGATCATCTGGACTGGTTCTCATTCATCCAGGTTATGGTATATAGTGGGGTTCAGTTAGATCAACTGGATTGGTTACCATTCTCAGGTTATGGTATAGAGGTGGGGTTAGTTAGATCATCTGGATGGTTCCCAATTAGGTTTTGCAGGGTATTTGTGTGCAAGTTTTTCTCTGACCTAAAGCAAACAATCAAGTTGTCTATCAAGTAATCTATCCTACGAAGTATGGCCAATAGCAGAGCAGCTATGAACACTTCCATCTTCAGGAGGGTGAGTGCAGCACTTGACATGTATTGTCACCCATTATGCTATAGAGAATACGACTGTCAGCCAAGATAAAAGAGATCTACAAGCCAATTCATTATGTAACCAGAAAGTTTTTTGTACTTAAAGAGCATGTCCACCCTAAATTTAAATTTTTGCTATGCTATTCCCATGGGTCCAGCCCCAACCGCCATTATTTTTTTTTTTTTTAAGCCCCCAAACTCTACTTACCTCCTCTTTTTTCCTCCGACGCGCTCCGGCCTCTGCTTGCGAGGAAGCAAGCAGAGGGGCGGGACCGGCAGCCGTGTCTGTGATTGGCTGAGCGGCAGCCAATCACGGACGTGGCTGCGGCAGCTCACTCCAGCGTAGGAAAGCAGAGAGGTAGTAAAGTTGGGGGAGCTTTATAAAAATAGAAATCATGCGGTTGGGGCTGGGGGGGGACATGGGGGAAGGCTGCCATGAAGGGGATTTTGCTAGGGGAGGGATAGCCGAACCGGAGGGAGAGGGAGGGGAGGGAGGGAGGAGAGGGAGAAGAAGGGATGCAGTACGCATGGCATGAGTCTCCGGGAGGCCAGGTAGCAGGCAGTGTCCTATAGTGGCTGCTAGCCTCCTGGTGTGGCAGTTTTTGGGAATTTGGGGGGGGACTACAGGAGAACATATGGGGAGCTGGGATGTGACGGGAAGGATTAAAACTAACTACATGGTTGGCGCAGTAGTGTTGGGGGGGAGTTATGTAGTTTTGGGGGTGGACATGCCCTTTAACATAATTGCAAAATTACTTAGCTTTCCTTTTTCTAGAAACTGATTATAATTTATTCCCAAGAAGCATCTGGGAAGGAGCCAAATATTACATTGAGAATGAAGGATCTTTGACCTAGTGCACAATTCTCACCATCTTCAACCCTGGAAGCATTTAAAACAGTCATTGCACTGAACACTGTTAAAAATAATAGCACAGGGGAGACCTAGGAAGAAACTTTGCCTCAGAAAGTACATAAACCAGCAATGCTCATAAATCTTATGTTACTTTCTTACTATAAAACTGATTGTATAATATCCCTCTTTGAAGTAAGAGCCTGTCTGCAACCTCATGGCCATATGGCACATTTAAAATTCCAAAAACGAAGCACAAGATCCACATTGTGTTCCCGAAAGAAAACGTAAACACAGCAGACTCTCTCTACAGGACACAAAAAAGCTCTTATGGGGATAGGGGCGATGGCTCTGTAGCTCTCCAGATGTGCTTAGCTAGATTGGGATTCTTGGGAACTTTCAACAAAACAGGGTCAGGTATTAGTTAGATATTCAGTCACCGGGACAATAATGCTAAGAAACAAGTTTTCTTTCAGGTCTGATATGTGCAATTGTTTCCCATAATGATTTATTCCAGCTTGTAATTGGACTATTGCAATAGTGTGTGCATATAGGTTTGGGTATTAGTAGATACTAACTTGTAGTCATCAAGCTCAGATTCATCCATAACACCAGGTCCAAATATAAGAGAAACTCCTGAGTACTTGAAGGTGTCAAAAAGTATAGGTAGGTACATTTCTGCCAGGGGGTGCAGATAAAGTGCTGTGAGATGTGGAGATCTGGGAGTAGGTTCCAAGATCTCCAAATGTGCTCCCTTGGGATTTAGCATGATTGGATTGTATATTAAGGGAACCAAGGTTCATTCAAATGAAATGGAGAAAAACACCTCTATATTGTACTTTTATTTAAATCAAAGTCCAATTTATAAAATATTGTGGGTGTCCACCCTGAAACAAAACAACCTAACCGGACTTGGCTTGTTAATGAAGAACTGGACTTCTGAAAAGATCCAAGTTAACGTATTGTTGGACTACCTGGATGTTCAGATAGAAAAATGAATTTAAAAGCAACGGAGAGGCATCAGTCCAAAGCGTCCAGAACAGGAGAAACGATGATTATTAAAACACAGCTACTCATCCAATCTTAGATTTATACACGTGCAGACTGACTCAATTCAATGGGAATTCGTTAACCTCAGCATATTGGGTCCTGGAATTTATTCAATGGAATCAGCTATGTTACTCGAAAGTTTCACCAAAGAATTGAAAGGACACTAACAGGATGTTTTTAATATCAAAGGGAAAAAAAAGTCCAGTATTAATGGAAGACATCTTTGGAACGTACATATGAGTGTGGTAAAAAGAAAGAAAGATACGGAGCATGAATTGAAGGAAACCACAATATTCTTCATGCCCATTGCTGTGTCCATATGTGAATATCTGGGACAATGGGACTAGAAACATGGTTAAAATGGTGGAGCAAGTTTGGGGTCCATTCCCCTGTACAGGACAATTAAAATATAAATATGGGATATAAAAAATTTCTGGGAGAGTTAATGCGTAAGTTTTCTAAATCATCCTTACAGGGCCGTCTCTAGACTTTTTGACACCTGGAAAAAAAAAAAATCCATCCTCGCCCCACAGAAGGGGTGGTGTTTATAATTGTAAGTAGGTGATGCTTTTTCTGGAAGTGGGGTGTGGCTGTCAAGAAGTTGGAGGGGTGTGTTTTTTTATACAAATGGATTTATGGGCCACCCTGGCATCGGGGCCTTAGGCACTAATAGCCAGAATTTTTTTTTTCTGGCATCAAAACTGCTGCCTCCCTACAGGGTGCCGCTCTGTAATGTGCTTCACCTTGCCTCATTAGAGAGGCGGCCCTGGCATCCTTATTTATGGTGAAGAGTCACATTATCGGTCTCTTGTGAACATTATCCTACAGAACTTGGTACATCTGTCCAACACCTACATTATGAATCTCCATCCGTACTCCATCCCTTTAACGTGTCCCTCTATTCTGTGCAGTTCCTGAAGGTTCATTAACTTACAGTGGAACTTACGTGGACATTGTCTTACCGCCCAGTAAAAACAGGTTTATAAACACTGAAAGGATAACACACAGATCACACTACTATAATGAACAGTACTCTCTCCATGGTGGCCAACAGCGGGAGGTGGAGATGGCCATACCACAGAATATGTCCCCACCCAATAGCAATCACCACCCAGTATACTACACAGTTCCCTATTACCTACCACTATGAAGTGTCCTGTAATATCCCTGCTTGCTGTTCATAACAATACCTGTAGCCAATTTTCCCAACCCAGAAGGACCAGACTGTGGGGCAGAACCTATTTAAGCCCCCGACCAGCTCATGGACCACCAAACCACAAACTGGGAATGTTCTTTCTACGTAATTCCCCTAAATATCAGTATACCTGTCTATGATCATTCAAATCCACACAGAAGGCCCTGTGGTTACTTTCACTTACAGTATTAGCCTCCCTTAGCACAGGAAGATAGAGCCACAATCACTCCACGTAAATTCTCCCATCTCCCTAATTCTAATATCGAGTTGCCAACGTGTGGGTAAATCTCCCGATTAATAAAGCTAAACTTGAATATTAAATTCCTGCGCCAGTTTCCGGGGTCTTTGCACGATACTCCCGACAAAGGTGCGATATTGAATCAGGTTATTGTTGACCTAAACCCAAAAACGTGTCGCACCGCCATCCCTGTTCAATCAGCCTGGATGCATCGGGGACTAGCACTTGGGAAGTGACGTGATGTGGGGGAAGAATGAAAATTCACGGCCTAGACAATGAACGCAGAGGTTAGCGGAGGCCTTGCTTGTTGCGGACGACGGGAGTCAGTGACTTGAGCGTGTTTGGACTTTAAGAGGGACAAACTTACAGTCTGACACTCAAAAGCAATACAAGCAAACATGTTGCAAATCCTGACATAAATAAAGATAATAAAATGGACAATTGACCATATTAATAAAGTCCCGTTTTGGAAAAAGAAAGTAGAGCAAAGCAAACTGATAACGACATAGTTTTCTGGGATTAGAAGCAAAGAATGGAAAGACAAAGGAAGTGAGTCCCATGACAATAAGACAGAGGTACAGTCATTCCAAAGGCAGCTAGTCACAGAGACGGCGTCACTAGTGGCCCAAAATCCATTGAACGACAAACTGCACAATGTCTAATGTTGTTGAGTGATTGATATATTAGAATGTAGAATGGATCTATAGATTTATTACTAATAAAATATCACTGACATGGAATAAATATAATATTGTACACAGCAGGTATTAGAAAACTGCTAAGAGCAAGACAACTTTTTGGGGGACTGCAATGTGAATAAATAATTCTATCCAAGACCATTTGTAAAACCTCTTTATAGACTATAGTCAAGGACTAGGAAGGTCATAGACTAGGTAACGTTCATAGACTAGCGTAAGTCATAGACTAGGTAACGTTTAGACTAGTAACGAGAGACTAGGGTAACGTCACTAGACTAGGTAACGTCCTAGACTAGGTTATAAGGTCATAGATAGGGTAAGGTCATAGACTAGGAGAGGTGTCATAGACTAGGAGGTCATAGACTAGGGTAAGGTCATAGACTAGGTACATCATAGACTAGGGAAGGTCATAGACTAGGGAAGGCATAGAATAGGTAAGGTATAGATAGGGAGTCCTAGACTAGGTTCACAGACAGTGCATATAGACTAGGGCATAGGGAAGGCATAGACGAGGGAAGGTCATAGACTAGGAAGGTATAGACTGAGGGAAGGTCATCTAGACTAGGAAAGGCATAGCCTAGGGAAGGTCATAGACTAGACTAGGATAACATCATAGACTAGGTAACGTCAAGACTAGGTTAACGTCATTAGACTAGGGAAGGTCATAGACTATGGTACGTCATAGACTAGGTAAGTCAGAGACAGGTAAGCAGAATAGGTAACAGTCATAGACTAGTAGGTAACGTCCATAGACTAGGTAACGTCATATAGACTAGGTAACGTCATAGACTATGGTAAATCATAGACTAGGGGAAGGTCATAGACATAGGTACGTCAAGTAGGGAAGGTCATAGACTAGGTAAGGTCAAGATAGACTAGGTAACATCATAGACAGGGATAGGTCATAGATAGGGTAACGTCATAGACTAGGGCAGGTCATAGATAGGGAAGGTCATAGACTGCGGGAGGGTCATATGACTAGGTAACATCGCCAATCGACTGGGAAGTCATAGACTAGGATAACGTCATAGACTAGGGAAGGTCATTGACTAGGTACCCATCATAGACTAGGGAATTCATAGGGACTAGGGAAGGTCATAGACTAGGGAAGGTCATAGATGGGAAGGTCATAGACTAGGGAGGTCATAGCCTAGGAAGGTCATAGACTAGATCACGTCATAGACTAGGGAAAGGTCAAAGATAGGTACCATCATAGACTAGGGAAGGGTCATGAATAGGGGAAGGTATAGATAGGGAAGGACATAGACTAGGGAAGTGTCTAGTAGGAAGGTCATAGATAGGTAACATCATAGACTAGGGAAGAGTCATTAGATAGGAAGGTAATAGGATAGGGGAAGGTCATAGACTAGGGGAAGGTATAGATAGGACAATCATAGACTAGGAACCTCATAGATAGGTAAGAGGTCATAGACTAGGGAAGGTCATCGACTAGGGAAGGTCATAGACTAGGGAAGGTCATAGACTAGGTAACATCATAGACTAGGGAAGGTCATAGACTAGATAACGTCATAGACTAGGGAAGGTCATAGACTAGGTAACATCATAGACTAGGGAAGGTCATAGACTAGGTAACATCATAGACTAGGGAAGGTCATAGACTAGGTAACATCATAGCTAGGGAAGGTCATAGAATAGATAACGTCAAGACTAGACTAACGTCATAGAACTAAGATAACGTCATAGACTAGATGAACGTCATAGACTAGATAACGTCATTAGACTAGATAACGTCATAGACTAGGGAAGGTCATCAAGACATAGGTAACGTCATAGACTAGGTAACATAATAGGACTAGGGAAGGTCATAGGACTAGGTATCAGGTCCATAGATAGGATAACATCATAGACTAGGGAGGTCATGACTAGGACGGTCATAGACTAGGTAAGGGTCTAGCTAGGTAGTCATAGCTAGGGAAGGTCATAGACTAGGGGAAGGTATAGAATAGGTAACCTGCATAGACTAGGTAAGTCATAGAATAGGGAAGGTTCAAAGACTAGGTACTCGATGACTAGGGTAACGTCATAGACTAGGAAGTCATAGACTAGGGAAGGTCATCAGGACTAGGTAACGTCATAGACTAGGTAACGTCATAGACTAGGTAACGTCATAGACTAGGTAACACGTCATAGAACTAGGTAGCATTAGACTACGTAAGTCATAGACTAGGGTCAGGTCATAGATAGCTAGGTTAAGGGTCAAGACTAGGAAGGTCATAGACTAGGGAAAGGTCATAGATAGGGAAGGTCAGAGACTAGGGAGGTCATAGACTAGGGAAGGTCATAGACTAGGGAATGGTCATAGACTAGGTAACTCTAGACAAAGGTAGATAGAACGTCATAGACTAGGGAAGGTCATAGACTAGGGAAGGTCATAGACTAGGGAAGGTCGACTAGGTCATAGACTAGGGAAGGTCAGACTAGGTAACATCAATCAGGGAAGGTATAGATAAACATAGACTAGAAGGTCATAGACAGATAAGTCTAGACTAGATAACGTCATAGACTAGATAAAATCATAGATAGGGTAAGGGCCTAGACTAGTCAGTCATAGTAGGAATCATAGACTAGGGAAGGTAAATAGACTAGGTAAAGTCATAGTCTAGGTAAATCTAGATAGGGAAGGTCATAGACTAGGGAAGGTCTAGGACTAGGGAAGGTAATAGACTAGATAAATCAAGAATAGAACGTCATAGACTAGGAGAGGTCATAGACTAGGGAAGGTCATAGACTAGGTAACGGCATAGACTAGGGTACGTCTAGAATAGGTAAACGTCATCAGATAGGTAAGTCATAGACTAGGTAACGTCATATAGACCTAGGTAACGTCATTAGACTAGGGAAGTCATAGAATAGGGAAGGTCAAGACTAGGTAACGTCATAGCAGAGGAACGTCATAGACTAGGAAGGTATAGACGGGTAACGTCATAGACTAGGGGTACACGTCATAGACTAGGTAACTCATAGACTAGGTAACGTCATAGACTAAGGTAACTGTCTAGACTAGGTAAGTCATAGACATATGGTAACTGTGGCATGAATAGGTAACGTCATAGACAGGTAAGTCATAGACTATGGTAACGTCATAGACTAGGTAGACGTCATAGAACTAGGTAACGTATAGGACCTAGGGTAACTCATAGACTAGCGGTAACGTCATAGACTAGGGTAACGTCATGACTCTGGTAACGTCATAGAATAGGTAAAGTAATAGACTAGGTAACGTCATAGACAGGTAACGTCTAGAAAAACTAGGGGGAAGGTCATAGACTAGGGAAGGCTAGACTAGGGAAGGTCATAGAGTAGGAACAAGTCATAGACTAGGGAAGGTCAATAGATAGGGAAGGTCATGACTAGGGAAGGTCATAGACTAGGGAAGGTCATCGACTAGGGAAGGTCATAGACTAGGGAAGGTCATAGACTAGGGAAGGTCATAGACTAGGGAAAGTCTTAGATAGGGAAGGCTAGGTACTAGGGGAAGGTCATAGAATAGGGAAGGTCATATAGGACTAGGGAAGGTCATAGGACTAGGGAAGGTCATAGTCTAGGAAAGGTCATAGACTATGAGAGGTCATAGACTAGGAGGTCATGACTAGGTAACGTCATAGATAGCGAAGCTAAGACTAGGGTAACGTCATTAGACTAGGAAGTCACTCAGTGTAGACTAGGTAACGTCAAGACTAGGGTGTAACGTCATAGCTAGGTAAGTCATAGACTAGTAACGTCATAGACTAGGAACGTCATAGACTAGGTTGGAACGTCATAGACTAGGGAAGGTCATAGACTAGGGAAGGTCAAAGACTAGGGAAGGTCCTGGGGGTCATCGACTAGGTAACGTCATAGACTAGGTAACGTATAGACTAGGGAAGGTCATAGACTAGGTAATGTCATAGAATAGGAGGTCATTAGGGGGGGGGACTGAGGGAAGGTCATAGACTACGTAAACATCATAGACTAGGTAAGGTCATAGACTAGGTAACATACGGACTAGACTGAGGGAAGGTCATAGACTAGGAACGTCATAGACATAGGCAAGGAAGGTCATAGACAGAGGGTAACGTCATAGGCTAGTAAGTCATAGACTAGGGAAGGTCATAGACTAGGTAACGTTATGAGACAGGGAAGGTCATAGACTAGGGTACATCAAGATAGGGTAACGTCATAGTGGTAACCTCAGAGTACATAGGTAACGGGCATAGACTAGGTAACGTCATAGACTAGGTAACGTCATAGACTAGGTAATCGTCATAGGACTAGTGTAACTCAGGACTAGGTACCGGTATAGACTAGGGAAGGTCAACTCGACTAGGACAGGTCATAGACTAGGAAGGTCTAGACTAGGAAGGTCATTAGACTGAAGGCTAGAAGGTTAGTATAGATAGGTAAGTCAAGACTAGGTAACAGTCATAGGACTAGGTAACGATAGATAGGTACTTCATAGACTAGGTAAAGCATAGACTAGGTAGACGTCATAGACGAGGTAACGTCATAGATAGGTAGAACGTCATAGACTAGTTAACGATAGACAGGTAAAGTCATGACTAGGTAATCGCATAGACTAGGTAACGTCATAGACTAGTAACGTATAACTAGGTAACGTTCATAGACTAGGGTAACGTCAATAGGACACGTAACGTCATAGATAGAGGAACGCATAGATAGGTAAAGCGAGCATGAGACAGTAAGTAAGACTAGGTAACGTCATAGACTAGGTAAGTCTTAGTGGTCATAGACTAGGTGAACGTATAGAACTAGGTATAGCATAGAAGGTCAGATAGACTAGTACAATCGTTCATAGACTAGGGAAGGTCTAGACTAGGGAAGGTCATAGACTAGGGAAGGTCTCATAGACTAGGGAAGGTCATTAGGACTAGGGAAGGTCATAGGACTGAAGGGAAGGATCATAGATAGATGTATAGACTAGGGAAGTCAAGACTAGGGAAGGTCATAGACTAGGTGGTAATGCGTACATAGGACTAGGAGAAGGTGATAGCTGGGGAAGGTCATAGACTAGGGAAGGTCATGACTAGGGAAGGTCATAGATAGGGAAGGTCATAGACTAGGACAAGGTCATTAGACTAGGTAAGTCATAGACTAGGGAAGGGCATAGACTAGGTGAATCGTCATAGACTAGGTAAGTCATATAGACTAGGTAACCGTCATAGCCTAGGTAACAGTCATAGACTAGGGAAGTTCATAGACTAGGGTAACGTCATAGACTAGGTAACGTCATGACTAGTAACGTCGATAGGGAAGGTCGAATAGACTAGTCGGTAAGGCATAGACTAGGGAAGGTCATAGACCTCAGGTAGAGTCAAGGATAGGTAACGTGTCATAGATACGGGAGTCATAGACTAGGTAAGTGTCATAGACTAGGTAAGGTCATGCTAGGGAGGTCATAGACTAGGTACCTCATGACTAGGGAAGGTCATAGAATAGGTGGGAAACATCATAGACTAGGGAAGGTCATAGAGGAAGGTTCATAGACTAGGTAACGTCATAGAACTAGGTAACAGCATGATAGGGAAGGTCATAGACTAGGTAGGTCATAGACTAGGTAATGCATAGACTAGGGAAGGTCATAGATAGGAGGTCATAGACACGGTAAGGCATATAGACTAGTAACGTCAGTCTAGGTAAAGTCATAGACTAGGAAGGTCATAGACTGGTACGTCATAGACTAGGTAACATCTAGACTATGGGTAACATCAGGATAGGTAAGGTCATAGACTAGGGAAGGTCATAGACTTAGGGAAGGGCATCAATAGGGAAGGTCATAGACTAGGTAGAAGGTCCATAGACTAGGTAACGGTCATAGACTAGGGAGGTCATAGACTAAGGTAACATCATATAGACTAGGTATGCATAGACTAGCGGGAGTCGTCATAGACATAGGGAAGGTCATAGACTGGACGGTGAACATCATAGGGAAGGTCATAGACTGGGGAAGGTCATAGACCTAGGGAAGGTATAGACAGGTAACGTCATAGACTAGGGGTAACGTCATAGACTAGGGAGGTCAAGACTAGGTTAATGTCATAGACTAGGGAAGTCATAGACTAGGGAAGGTAATAGACGAGGTACCTCATAGAATAGGCGAAGGTCATAGACTAGCGTAACTATCAATAGACTGGAAGTCTAGTGGAAGGTCATAGATAGAAACTCATAGACAGGGAAGGTCATGCTAGGGTAACATTCTTTAGACCTAGTGTAACGGTCATAGACTAGGTACACTCATAGACTAGGTAACGTCATCGTCTAGGTACCCTCATAGACTAGTAGATCATCTGGACTGGTTCTCATTCATCCAGGTTATGTTATATATGTGGGGTTCAGTTAGATCATCTGGATTGGTTCTCATTCATCCAGGTTATGTTATATATGTGGGGTTCAGTTAGATCATCTGGATTGGTTCTCATTCATCCAGGTTATGGTATATATGTGGGGTTCAGTTAGTATGGAGCTGGGATGTGAGGTAAGGATTAAACTACACTACATGGTGGGGCCAGTAGTTGGGGGGATTATAGTTTTGGGGGTGGACATGCCCTTTAACATAATTGCAAAATTACTTAGTTTTCCTTTTTCTAGAAACTGATTATAATTATTTCCCAAAGAAGCATCTGGGAAGGAGCCAAATCTTACATTGAGAATGAAGGATCTTTCGCCTAGTGCAAGTTCTCACCATCTTCAACCCTGGAAGCTTTAAAACAGTCATTGCACTTGAACACTGTAAAAATAATAGCACAGGGGAGACCTAGGAAGAAACTTTGCCTCAGAAAGTACATAACCAGCAATGCTCATAAATCTTATGTTACTTTCTTACTATAAAACTGATTGTATAATATCCCTCTTTGAAGTAAGAGCCTGTCTGAACCTCATGGCCATATTGCACATTAAAATTCCAAAAACGAAGCACAAAGATCCACATTGTGTTCCCGAAGAAACGTAAACACAGCAGATCTCTCTACAGGACACAAAAAATGCTCTTATGGGGTATAGGGCGATGGCTCTGTAGCTCTCCAGATGTGCTTAGCTAGACTTGGGATTCTGGGAACTTTCAACAAACAGCTGGTCAGGTATTAGTTAGATATTCCAGTCACCGGGACAATAATGCTAAGAAACAAGTTTTCTTTTCAAGTCTGATATGTGCAATTGTTTCCCATAATGATTTATTCCAGCTTGTAATTGACTATTGCAATAGTGTGTGCATTATAGGCTATTGGGTATTAGTAGATACTAACTTGTAGTCATCAAGCTCAGATTCATCCATAACACCAGGTCCAAATATAAGAGAAACCTCCTGAGGACTTGAAGGTGTCAAGGTATAAGGTAGGTACATTTCTGCCCTTGGGTGCAGATAAAGTGCTGTGAGATGTGGAGATCTGGAGTAGGTTCCAAGATCTCCAAAATGCTGCTCCCTTTGGATTTAGCATGATTGGAATTGTATATTAAGGTAACCAAGGTTCATTCAAATGAAATGGAGAAAAAACCTCCTATATTGTACTTTTATTTAAATCAAATGTCCAATTTATAAAATATTTGTGGTGTCCACCCTGAAACAAAACACTAACCGGACTTGGCCTGTTAATGAAGAACATGGACTTCTGAAAAGCATCCAAGTTAACTGTATTGTTGGACTACCTTGGATGTTCAGATGAAAAATGAATTTAAAAGCAACGGAGGCATCAGTCCAAAGCGTCAGAACAGGAGAAACGATGATTATTAAACACAGAACTACTCATCCAATCTTAGATTTATACACGTGCAGACCTGATCTCACATTCAATGGGAATCTTTAACCTCAGCATATTGGGTCCTGGAATTTAATTCAATGGAATCAGCTATGTTACTCGAAATTTTCACCAAAGAAGTTGAAAGGACATTAACAGGATGTTTTTAATATTCAAAGGGAAAAAGTCCAGCTATTAATGGAAGACATCCTTTGGAACGTACATATTGAGTGTGGTAAAAAGAAAGAAAGATTACGGAGCATGAATTTGAAGGAAAACCACAATATTCTTCATGCCCATTGCTGTTGTCCATATGTGAATATCTGGGACAATGCTTAGAAACATGGTTAAAATGGTGGAGCAAGTTTGGGGTCCATTCCCCTGTACAGGACAATTAAAATATAAATATGGGAATATAAAAAATTCTTCTGGGAGAGTTTAATGGTAAGTTTCTAAATCATCCTTACAGGGCCGTCTCTAGACTTTTTGACACCTGGAAAAAAAAAAATCCATCCCTCGCCCCCCCAGAAGGGGTGTGGTTTTATAATTGTAAGTAGGTGATGCTTTTTCTGGAAGTGGGGTGTGGCTTGTCCAGAAGTTGGAGGGGTGTGGTTTTTTTTACAAATGGCATTTATGGGCCACCCTGGCATCTGGGCCTTAGGCACATAATGCCAGAATTTTTTTTTTCTGGCATCAAAACTGCTGCCTCCCTACAGGGTGCCGCTCTGTAATGTGCTTCACCTTGCCTCATTAGAGAGGCGGCCCTGCATCCTTATTTACTGGTGAAGAGTCACAATTATCGGTTCTCTTGTGAACATTATCCTACAGAACTTGGTACATCTGTCCAACACCTTACATTATGAATCTCCATTCCGTACTCCATCCCTTTAACTGTCCCTACTATTCTGTGCAGTTTCCTGAAGGTTCATTAACTTACAGTGGAACTTTACTGGACATTTTCTTTACCGCCAGTAAATAACAGGTTATAAACACTGAAAGGATAACACACAGATCACACTACTATAATGAACAGTACTCTCTCCATGGTGGCCAACAGCGGGAGGTGGAATGGCCATACCACAGAATATTCCCCACCCAATAGCAATCACCACCCAGTAATATACACCAGTTCCCTATTACCTACCACTATGAAGTGTCCCTGTAATATCCTGCTTGATGTTCATACAATACCTGTAGCACATTTTTCCCAACCCCAGAAGGACCAGACTTGGGGCAGAACCTATTTAAGCCCCGACCAGCTCATGGACCACCCAACCACAAACTGGGAATGTCTTTCTACGTAATTCCTCCCTAAATATTCAGTATACCTGTCTATGATCATTCAAATCTCACTACAGAAAGCCCTGTGGTTACTTTCACTTCCAGTATTACTGCCTCCCTTAGCACAGGAAGATAGAGCCACAATCACTCCACGTAAATCTCCCCTCCCCTAATTTAATATCGAGTTTGCACGTGTGGGTAAATCCCGATTAATCAAGCATAAAACTTGATATTAAATTCCTTGCGCCAGTTTCACGGGTGTCTTTTGCAATACTCCCGCAACTGGTGCGATATTGAATCGGTTATTGTGACCTTAACCCCAAAAACGTGCGCACCGCCTCCCTGTCAATCAGTCTGGATGCATCTGGTGGACTATCACTTGGTAGTGACGTGATGTGGGGGAAGAATGAAATTCCGGCTAGACAATTGAACTGCAGATGTTAGCGGAGGCCCTTGCTTTGTACTGCGGACGACGGGGTCAGTGACTTGAGCGTGTTTGACTTTAAGAAGGACAAACTTACAGTCTGACACTCAAAAGCAAATACAAGCAACATTGTTGCAAATCCTGCATAAATAAAGATAAAATGACAATTACCATATTAATAAAGTCCCGTGTTGGGAAAGTAGATCAAAGCAAATGAATAGACAAGTTTTCTGGGATTAGAAGACAAAGAATGAAAGACAAGAATGATCCCATACAATAAGACAGAGGATACAGTCATTCCAAAGGCAGCTAGTCACAAAGACGGCAGTGCCACCTAGTGGCCAAAATCACTTTGAACGACAAAACTTCACAATGCTCTTAATGTTGTTGAGTGATTGAATTATTAGAATGTAAATTGGATATAGATTTTTATTACTTAATAAAATATCACTGACATGGGAATAAATATATATTGTACACAGGAGGTATTTAGAAAACTGCTTAAGAGCAAGACAACGTCTTTTTTGACTGCAATGTAATAAATAAATTCTATCCAAGACATTTGTAAAAACCCTTTATAGACTATAGTCATAGACTAGGGAAGGTCATAGACTAGGTAACGTCATAGACTAGGGTGTTACCCTGGTCTATGACCTTACCTGGTCTATGACCGTTCCTAGTCTATGACTTACCCTACCTAGTCTATGAGAGTTACCTAGTCTATGACAGGTTATGGTAGTATGACATATACCTAGTATATGACCTTCCCTAGTCTCTATGACCATTCCCTAAGTTTCGATGACCCTATCTTCCATAGTTCGATGAACTTCCTAGTCTATGATTTTCCTTCTCCCTAGTCTATGACCTTCCTATACCCTTAGTCTATGACCTTTCCTAGTCTATGACTGTTACCTGAGTCCTATGACGTTACTAGACTATGACCTTCCTCTTAGTCTACTAACGTTACCTAGTCTTATGACCTTCCCTAGTCTATGACCTTCCCTATGTTATGACCTTCCCTAGTCTATGACTTCCTAGTCTATGACCTTCCCTAGTTATGACCTTCCCTAGTCTATGACCTTCCCTAGTCTAGCGTTCCTAGTCTATGCAGTACCTAGTCTATGCAGTTTACTGAGTCAATGACCTTACCTAGTCTCATGACGTACCCTAGTATTCTATGGACCTCTATGTCTATGACCTTCCCTAGTACTATGACCTTCCTAGTCTTATGACCTTCCCCTAGCTATGACCTTTCCTAGTCTATGACGTTACCTAGGTCTATTGCCAAGTTACCTAGTATATGACCTTTCCCTAGTCTATGACCTTCCCTAGTCTATGACCTTCCCTAGTCTAGACTTCCCTAGTCTAGACCTTCCCTAGTCTAGACCTTCCTGTCTAGGACATCCCTAGTCTATGACCTTCCCTAGTCTATGACGTTACCTAGTCTATGATGTTACCTAGACTATGACGTTACCTAGTCTATGACCTTCCTTAGTCTATAACGTTACCTAGTCTATGACCTTCCCTAGTCTATGACGGTACCTAGTCTATGACCTTCCCTAGTCTATGATGGTACCTAGTCTATGACCTTCCCTAGTCTATGAACTCCCTAGTCTTGAGTCTGACCCTAGTCATAGACCTTCCTATCTATGACCTTCCCCAGTCTATGATGTTACTAGTCTATGACGTCCTAGTCTATGACCTTCCTAGTCGAGTATAGTCTATGAGTTACCAGTCTATGACGTTACTAGTCTATGATGTGTTACCTAGGTCTATGTACCTTCCTAGCTATGATGTGTACTAGTCTATAGACCTTCCCTAGTCTATGATGTTACCTAGTCTATGACTTACTAGTCTATGATCGTCTACTAGTCTTACATGTACTCCCTTCCCTAGTCTATGACGTTACCTAGTCTATGCCATTACCTAGTCTATGACTTCCCTAGTCTATGACGTTACCTTAGTCATTGACGTTAACCTGGTCTATGACCTCCCTAGTCTATGACCTTCCTAGTCTATTGCAGTTACCTACTATGATGTTACTAGTCTATGACTCCCTGTCTATGACCTTCCTAGTTATGCAGTTACCTAGTCTATGATGTTACTAGTCTATGACCTTCCGCATAGACCTTCCCTAGTCTATGAACCTTCCCTAGTCTATGACCTTCCCTAGTCTATGACCGTTTCCCTAGTCTAGACCTCCCTAGTTAGCCTTCCAGTCTATGTGTACTAGTCTATGATGTTACCTAGTCTATGACGTTACCTAGTCTATGACCTTACCTAGTCTATGATGTTACCTAGACTATGACGTTACCTAGTCTATGATGTTACCTAGTCTATGACCTTACCTAGTCTATGATGTTACCTAGTCTATGACCTTCCCTAGTCTATGATGAGTACTAGTCTATGACCTTCCCTAGTCTATGATGTTACCTAGTCTATGACCTTACCTAGTCTATGATGTTACCTAGTCTATGACCTTCCCTAGTCTATGACGTTACCTAGTCTATGACATTACCTAGTCTATGACCTTCCCTAGTCTATGACGTTACCTAGTCTATGACGTTACCTGGTCTATGACCTTCCCTAGTCTATGACCTTCCCTAGTCTATGCAGTACGAGTGCTATGATGTTACCTAGTCTATGACCTTCCCTAGTCTATGACCTTCCCTAGTCTATGCAGTTACCTAGTCTATGATGTTACCTAGTCTATGACCTTCCCTAGTCTATGACCTTCCCATAGTCTAGCCTCTGTCTATGACCTTCCCTATGATCTAGCTGACCTCCCTAGTCTATGACCTTCCCTAGTCTATTACTTACCTAGTCTATGATGTTACCTGAGTCTATGATGACCTTCAGTCTATGACTCCTAGTTAGTATGTAACCTAGCTATGACGTTACCTAGTCTATGAGTACCGTCTATGACCCTAGTCTATGACCTTCCCAGGTTACTAGCCTATGACATTACCTAGTCTATGACCTTCCCTAGTCTATGACGTTACCTAGTCTATGAAGTTACCTAGTCTTGACCTTACCTAGTCTATGATGTTACCTAGTCTATGACCGTACCTAGTCTATGATGTTACCTAGTCTATGACTCCCTAGTCTATGACCTTACCTAGTCTATGACATTACCTAGTCTATGACCTTCCTAGTCTATGACAGTTACCTAGTCTATGACGTTACCTAGTCTATGACCTTCCCTAGTCTATGACTTCCTAGTTATACCATCGTTATACCTAGTCTATGACGTTACATCGTCTATGACGTTACCTAGTCTATGACGTTACCTAGTCTATGACGTTACCTAGTCTATGACGTTACCTAGTCTATGACGTTACCTAGTCTATGACCTTCCCTAGTCTATGTACCTCTCCTAGTCTATGACCTTTCCTAGTCTAGACCTTCCCTAGTCTATGACCTTCCCTAGTCTATGACCTTCCCTAGTCTATGACCTTACCTAGTCTATGACCTTCCCTAGTCTATGACCTTCCCTAGTCTATGACCTTCCCTAGTCTAGACCTTCTAGCTATGACCTTCCTAGTCTATGACTTCCTAGCTATGACCTTCCCTATCTATGACACTTCCTAGTCTATGACCTCCCTAGTCTATGACCTTCCCTAGTCTATGACGTTACTAGTCTATGACGTTACCTACTGACGTTACCTATAGTCCTATTGACGTTACATGTCTCATGACGTTACCTAGTCTATGACGTTACCTAGTCTATGACGTTACCTAGTCTATGACGTTACTAGTCTATGACGTTACCTAGTCTATGACGTTACTAGTCTATGACGTTACTAGTCTATGACGTTACCTAGTCTATGACGTTACCTAGTCTATGACTTCTAGTCTATGAACGTTACCCTAGTCTATGTCGTTGACCTAGTCTATGACGTTACCTAGTCTATGACGTTACCTAGTCTATGACGGTACCTAGTCTATGAGTACTAGTCTATGACGTTACCTAGTTATGACGTTACCTAGTCTATGACGCTACCTAGTCTATGACGTTACCTAGTCTAGGACCTTCCCTAGTCTAGTACTCTAGTCTTGACCTTCCTAGTCTATGACCTTTCCTAGTCTATGACCTTCCCTAGTCTATGACGTTACCTAGTCTATGACGTTACCTAGTCTATGACGTTACCTAGTCTATGACGTTACCTAGTCTATGACGTTACCTAGTCTATGAACTTACAGCTATGAGTTACCTGATTACGTACCTAGTCTATGAGTTACCTAGTTATGACTTACCTAGTCTATGACGTTACCTAGTCTATGACCTTCCCTAGTCTATGACGTTACCTAGTCTATGACGTTACCTAGTCTATGACCTTCCCTAGTCTATGACGTTACCTAGTCTATGACCTTCCCTAGTCTATGATGTTACCTAGTCTATGACCTTACCTAGTCTATGATGTTACCTAGTCTATGACCTTCCCTAGTCTATGACGTTACCTAGTCTATGACATTACCTAGTCTATGACCTTCCCTAGTCTATGACGTTAACCTAGTCTATGACGTTACCTAGTCTGATGACCTTCCCTAGTCTATGACCTTCCCTAGTTATGACCTTCCTAGTTATGACTTACCTAGTCTATGACTACCTAGTCTATGACCGTTACTAGTCTATGACGTTACCTAGTCTATGACGTTACCTAGTTATGACGGGTACCTAGTCTTGACGTTCCTAGTCTATGACGTTACCTAAGGTCTATGACGTTACTAGTCTATGACGTTACTAGTCATGACCTTCCCTAGTCTATGACCTCTCCTAGTCTATGACCTCTTCCTAGTCTATGACCTTCCCTAGTCCTATGACCTTCCCTGTCTATGACCTCCCTAGTCTATGACTTCCCTAGTCTATGACCTTCCCTAGCTAGCCTTTCAGTCTATGACCTTCCCTAGTCTATGACTTCCCTAGTCTATGACCTCCTAGTCTATGACCTTCCTAGTCTAGACCTTCCCTAGTCTATGACCTTCCCATCGTTCAGACCTTCCCTAGTCTAGACCTTCCCTAGTCTATGACCTTCCCTAGTCTATGACCTTCCCTAGTCTATACTCCCTGTCTATGACGTTACCTGTCTATGACGTTACCTGTCTATGACTTACCTGTCTATGACGTTACTAGTCTATGACGTACCTAGTCTATGACGTACCTATCTAGACGTTACTAGTCTATGACGTTACCCTAGTCTATGACGTTACCTAGTCTATGACGTTACCTAGTCTATTGACGTTACCTAGTCTATGAGTTACCTAGTCTATGACGTTACCTAGTCTATGACGTTACCTAGTCCTATGGACGGTGACCCTAGTCTATGACGTTACCTAGTCATGACGTTACTAGTCTATGAGCACCTAGTCTATGACGTTACCTAGTCTATGACCTTCCCTAGTCTATGACGTACCTAGTCTATGACGTACATAGTACTATGACCTTCCCATCTATGACCTCCTATCTATGACGTTACCTAGTCTATGGTACTGTCTATACTACTCAGTTATGACGTTACCTAGTAGTCTATGACGTTACCTAGTCTATGCCGTTACCTAGTCTATGACCTTCCCTAGTCTATGACCTTTCCTAGTCTATGACGTTATCTAGTCTATGATGTTATCTAGTCTATGACCTTCCCTAGTCTATGACCTTCCCTAGTCTATGACCTTCCCTAGTCTATGATGTTACCTAGACTATGACGTTACCTAGTCTATGACCTTCCCTAGTCTATGATGTTACCTAGACTATGACGTTACCTAGTCTATGACCTTCCCTAGTCTATGACGTTATCTAGTCTATGACGTTATCTAGTCTATGACGTTATCTAGTCTATGACGTTATCTAGGTCTATGACGTTATCTAGTCTATGACCTTCCCTAGTCTATGATGTTAACATAGCTATGACCTTCCTAGCTTGATGGACTAGTCTATGACCTTCCTAGTCTATGACCTTCCCTAGTCTATGACTTTACCTAGTCTATGACGTTATCTAGTCTATGACCTTCCCTAGTCTATGATGTTACCTAGTCTATGACCTTCCTAGTCTATGACCTTCCCTAGTCTATGACCTTCCCTAGTCTATGACCTTCCCTAGTCTATGACCTTCCCTAGTCTATGACCCTTCCCTAGTCTATGACCTTACCTAGTCTATGACCTTCCCTAGTCTATGACGTTACCTAGTCTATGACGTTACCTAGTCTATGACGTTACCTAGTCTATGACGTTACCTAGTATATGACGTTACCTAGTCTATGACCTTCCCTAGTCTATGACCTTCCCTAGTCTATGACGTTACCTAGTCTATGCAGTTACCTAGTCTTTGACCTTCCATATTCTATGACCTTACCTAGTCTATGCAGTTACCTAGTCTATGACCTTCCCTAGTCTATGACCTTCCCTAGATATGACCTACCTAGTCGACCTTACATAGTCTCAACTCCTAGTCTATGGACTTCCCTAGCTATGATGTTATCTAGTTATGACCTTCCCTAGTCCTATACGTCACCTTAGTCTATGATGTTACCTAGACTATGACGTTACCTAGTCTATGACCTTCCCTAGTCTATGACGTTATCTAGTCTATGACGTTATCTAGTCTATGACGTTATCTAGTCTATGACGTTATCTAGTCTATGACGTTATCTAGTCTATGACGTTATCTAGTCTATGACCGTCCCTAGTCTATGATGTTACCTAGTCTATGACCTTCCCTAGTCTATGATGTTACCTAGTCTATGACCTTCCCTAGTCTATGATGTTACCTAGTCTATGACCTTCCCTAGTCTATGACGTTACCTAGTCTATGACCTTCCTAGTCATGATGTTACTAGTCTTGACCTCCCTGTCTATGACCTTCCCTAGTCTATGACCTTCCCTAGTCTGATGACGTTACTAGTCTATGATGCTACTATGATTGGTACCTAGTTCTATGACCTTCCCTAGTCTATGACCTCCCTAGTCTATGACCTTCCCTAGTCTATGACCTTCCCTAGTCTATGATGTTACACTAGTCTATGACCTTCCTAGTCTATGACCTTCCCTAGTCTATGTCTTCCCTAGTCTATGACCTTCCCTAAGTCTTAGACTCCCTAGTCTATGATGGTACCTAGTCTATGACTTCCCTAGTCTATGACGTTATCTAGTCTATGACCTTCCCTAGTCAGAACTTCCTAGTCTATATGCCTCCTCATCTATGACTTCCCTAGTCTATGACCTTCCCTAGTCTATGACCTTCCCTAGTCTATGATGGTACCTGTCTATGGCTCCCATAGTCTATTTGACTGTTATCTAGTCTATGACCTTCCCTAGTCTATGATGTGTACTAGTCATATGACCTTCCCTAGTCTATGACCTTCCCTAGTTATGACCTTCCTATAGTCTTGACGTACTGTAGACTTCCTAGTCTATGATGTTACCTAGTCTATGACCTTACCTAGTCTATGACCTTCCCTAGTCTATGACGTTACCTAGTCTATGACGTTACCTAGTCTATGACGTTACCTAGTCTATGACGTTACCTAGTCTATGACGTTACCTAGTCTATGACGTTACCTAGTCTATGACGTACTATCTATGACGTTACCTAGCTATGACGTTACCTAGTCTAGAGTTACTAGTCTATGACGTTACCTAGTCTATGACGTTACCTAGTCTATGATGTTACCTAGTCTATGACCTTCCCTAGTCTATGACCTTCCCTAGTATATGACCTTCCCTAGTCTATGACCTTCCCTAGTCTATGACCTTCCCTAGTCTATGACCTTCCCTAGTCTATGATGGTACCTAGTCTATGACCATTCCCTAGTCTATGACCTTACCTAGTCTATGACCTTCCCTAGTCTATGACCTTCCCTAGTCTATGATGGTACCTAGTCTATGACCTTCCCTAGTCTATGACCTTCCCTGTCTATGACTCCCTGAGTCTATGACTTACCTAGTCTATGACCTCTACTATATAGTTACCTAGTTGCAACGTTACCTGTCTATGACGTTAACTAGTCTATGACGTTAACTATACAATACTCTATATACTATACTGTACCATACTATACAATATTATATATACTATACTGTACTATACTATACTGTACCATACTATACAATATTCTCTATACTATACTGTACCATACTATACAATATTCTCTATACTATACTGTACCATACTATACAATACTCTATATACTATACTGTACCATACTATACAATACTCTATATACTATACTGTACCATACTATACAATACTCTATATACTATACTGTACCATACTATACAATATTCTCTATACTATACTGTACCATACTATACAATATTCTCTATACTATACTGTACCATACTATACAATACTCTATATACTATACAATACACTGTATACTATACTGTACCATACTATACAATATTCTCTATACTATACTGTACTATACTATACAATACTCTATATACTATACTGTACCATACTATGCAATAGAGTATTGTATAGTATAGTACAGTATAGTATAGAGAATATTGTATAGTATGGTACAGTATAGTATACAGTGTATAGGACAGTATAGTATATAGAGTATTATATTGTATGGTACAGTATAGTATATAGAGTATAGTATAGTACAGTATAGTATAGAGAATATTGTATAGTATGGTACAGTATAGTATATAGAGTATTGTATAGTATAGTACAGTATAGTATAGAGAATATTGTATAGTATGGTACAGTATAGTATAGAGTATTGTATAGTATAGAGAATATTGTATAGTATGGTACAGTATAGTATATAGAGTATTGTATAGTATGGTATAGTATATAGAGTATTGTATAGTATAGAACAGTATAGTATAGAGAATATTGTATAGTATGGTACAGTATAGTATATAGAGTATTGTATAGTATGGTACAGTATAGTATATAGAGTATTGTATAGTACAGTATAGTATAGAGAATATTGTATAGTATGGTACAGTATAGTATATAGAGTATTGTATAGTATAGTACAGTATAGTATAGAGAATATTGTATAGTATAGTATGGTATAGTATAGAGAATATTGTATAGTATGGTATAGTATAGAGAATATTGTATAGTATGGTATAGTATAGAGAATATTGTATAGTATGGTACAGTATAGTATATAGAGTATTGTATAGTATAGTACAGTATAGTATAGAGAATGTTGTATAGTATGGTACAGTATAGTATATAGAGTATTGTATAGTATAGTACAGTATAGTATAGAGAATATTGTATAGTATGGTACAGCATAGTATATAGAGTATTGTATAGTATAGTATAGTATAGAGAATATTGTATAGTATGGTACAGTATAGTATATAGAGTATTGTATAGTATGGTACAGTATAGTATAATACTGTCCTATACACTGTATACTATACTGTACCATACTATACAATAGTCTATATACTATCCTATTCCTATACTATACACTATATACTATACCATACTATACAATACTCTATATACTATACTGTCCTATACTATACACTATATACCATACTGTACTATACTATACACTATATACTATACTGTACTGTACCATACTAAACTATACTATACTATACTGTACTATACTGTTTATTATACTATACATTATGTACCATACTATACTAAATATAGTAACATTGTAATTGAGGTTGAATAAAGACATATGTCTATCAAGTCCAACCTTTATACCCTACCCATAATGTCTGTCTAACAGTTACATGGTAACATAGTATTTGAGGTTGCATAAAGACATACGTCTGTCTAGTCCAACCTTTATACCCTACCCATAATGTCTGTGGGATAGGATACAATGCTTCTACCCGGGCCAGCCGCGTCAGTGTGGAAGATGCGGGTCGTTTCGTCATCTTTCAATGTATTGTGACAAACTGAAGTGTGCCCTGCCTTGAGCTGGGGCACAATGCGAAAGACTGCCCTAACAGTGTCTGTTGCAACCTCTGCGGTGATGAGTGGGGCACACTTACAACTCTTGCCCGTCTCTTGGCAGCAAGTTGCGCAAGAGTTGCAGAGGAGATGGTAGTCTCCAGAGGAAGTGAGGCCTGAGGTTGTAGCATTTGCTGGGGAAGCAGTGGACGCTGGAGAAGTGTCTCCTCGCATTGCTCTGGGGCCAAAGAGAGTACCACCATGCCTGCGGAGCCTGTCACTGGACTCCACAGGAAGCTCCCAGAGCAGAGATGACCAAAAATATATCAGGGTCACCCAAACCCAAGCTCTTTCTGGACCTATTTATAAGCCCGAAGCCAGGGTTACCAGATCCAAGTCAAGGGGGGCTCTTGCCCAAATATCTCACCCAGTTGGTAACTCTGCTTCCAGAGTCCGAAGGTCCTCCACTGTCGAGAAGGGGGGATGGAGTTTGGTGGGAAGTGGGAGGAGCAAGAGAACAAGCCCATTCCCAAATGTCTATTCCGCCTTAAAAATCCTTACTCTGTGTTAGGAGAGGACAGTCTGGAGGAGAAGAAATAGCGAGGCTGGAGAGCGAATTAGCTAGAGAACCTCTTCTTACAGTGATTAATTTTTATAGACAATCAGGAGGCTGAGGGTTGCCATCCGGCTTCAGCTAAGAGGGAAGGGTCCGATGATGAGGGGAGGAGGGAGGTAAGGAAGGGTAAATGAAAACCCCCATAACTTCATTCACCTTGTAAATGGCTGTGCCCCCTCCAATAAGATGTGGAACCATTAATGTTGCCTCCCATCAGGTCTGTAAGTGCACGTAGCATGGCGTTATTTTCTCTCTCCCGAATTGAGGCAGGACATTTTCTTTTTGCAGGAGACCCGGCTCACAACCTTGGCTGAGATCATCGCGCCAAGGGGGACTGGTCCTGTGGACCGTCCTTTTGTCTCTTGCCGCCGAGCCTTACAGTGGAGTGGGCTGTTCTTTTTAAAACAGATATGGTAACAGTCAAACGGGTGATTGAAATCGAGATGGGACGCTGCATGCTATGGATGTTCTGGTGAACAGTTCGCCTCTGCGGCTAATACATTTCTATGGCCCTCAGACGAAGGCCGAGAGGAAGGAATGTTTACCAGAATAAAGCCTTCTTTTTTACAGCCCAGCCTGTAGTGTTTGGGGGGTTTTTAACAACCATCGCTAGGCCAAGGGACAGGAGAGGCCAGGCTGGCAGGTTGGGGTACGACAGCGTATTTTCAATGCTTAGTTAGAGAGGCAGGTCTGGTAGATGTGCACATTCGCCAATCTCCAGGCCTCACGGGTTACAATTTTCATAGAGGTAGGAGTAGTAGTAGAGGATAGATAGATAGGTAGGTAGTAGTAGTAGTAGTAGGATAGATAGATAGGTAGGTAGTAGTAGTAGTAGTATAGGATAGATAGATAGGTAGTAGTAGTAGGATAGATAGATAGGTAGGTAGTAGTAGTAGTAGGATAGATAGGTTTTTTGTTAAAAGGACTCTATTACTTCTCCTCTTGAGTGAAGGCAGAGGTAGGTAGAGTTCAGATCACTGTTTGGGGGTCATGTCCTTGAATATTCCAAGAGGCCCCCTCGAGAGGGAAGGGTTTCTGGCACCTCAATTCGACCATCCTTGACGAGGGGAATGTACTAAACAGTCCTTTTTGGCTTCTTTCAGGATCAGGAGTCCCTGAAGGATGTCTGCCGCAGTAGGACGGAATGGTGGGAGATCACCAAAAGAGGGACGCACGACTCTTTCGAGGCCTAGCGATTGATAAGGTACAGAGAGTAAATATCATGCCTATCTAAAACTTAAGAGGAAGTCTGATAGGCTGGTGTTTCTGATTGTGGTGACTTTGGGGGAGATTACCAGGGTAAAGTCTCAGTGAGGAGGTTCCAGTAAGACCGGCTGGCCTCCCTGAACTTTGAGAGGAATTAGGGTCACAAATTCCCCCGATCCCTATCAGAGTTGCAGGGACTCCATCGCTCGCAAAATCGATTAGCGGTTTGCGGGGGAGTGATGGGACCCTGGAGACATCTCCAGCAGGTATCCTGTCGGTTGTTAAGAGCTTTTATTGCTAGACCTCTTGTCTGAGAAAGAGCTCAGCCAGGCCGGCATATCCAACTTTTTGGAGCAGAATCTGTTCAGACAAGATCTGATATTCCTTGGGTTTCTTTGACAGGGGATATCACTGTGGAGGAGGTGGGGGCAGCCATAGAAGGCCTTGCTGTTAAGAAATCCCCGGGCCCGATGGGCTCACGGCGGAGTTCTACAAGGCCTTTTGTGATGTCCTGGCCCCTAGTCTTGTGGAGGTTTTTTTCGGACTCCCCTTTCTGAGGGTCTCCTTCCACCCTCCATGAGGCGTTCTGCTCTTGATTCTGCTGTCAAAAGGGTTAGATTCTTCCTATATTGAGAACTGGCGCCCCATCGCTTTACTCAATACGGATAGGAAAAACTTTGGCAAAAGTATTGTTCAATCGCCTCTTTGAGGTAGCACACCTGGTGCTTTCTCCCGCAGCAATGCACGGTTAAGGGTAGATCCACCTTTCCGCAGTATTGGGGGTCCGGGAGGCCCTAATGCGTTGCAGGTCTTGTGAGTGGGGAAAATACCTTTTGTCACTGGACCAGTCTAAGGCTTTGATAGAGTGAATCACAGTATCTCTGGAGTGTCCTTGGAAGATACGGTGTTCCTGAGGGTTTCATCAATGGCTCATGGGTTTTAGAAGGCGCTGAAAGCTTCCCTTTTGTGAATGGCTGGTTGGGGGAACCTTTTAGGGTCTCTTTGGGGTCAGGAGGGTTGCCCGCTCAGCCCTCTGCTTTACGCTTTCGCCATAGATCCTCTGATCAAGAGGTTTGATAGTGGCAGCGTGCGGGGGGGTACCTGTCTTCCGGGAGTTTCCTTGAAGGAGCTGCCTATGCGGATGACATTACTCTTGTAGTCTCAAGCTCGACGAGGCGGTCGAGGTGGCCGAACTGGTACAAGAGTATTCTGAGGCTTCAGGTTCCCTCATCAACAGGAACAAATGTGAAGCTTTCTGGATGGGAAAAGAAGGCGAGCCTGCCTTTAACCTCCGGGAATCTTCCCTGAGCCTTCCCCCAAAAAAATTAAGATCTTAGGGATCACTTGTTGGCCAAGCGGATTTCGCTGAGACAAATTGGGTTGTCTAGGTGGAACTTGCATCTTCCGGGGTGGATCAGTGGAAGGGGAGACCATAACTATTGTGAAAGGGTTTCATTGATCAAGACTTACCTGGTCCGCTTTTCTGTATGTAGAGTACTGTGTGCCTTTGCCAGAGAAGAGTACTATGCAAGAATCAAAGTTTGTTTTCCTGCTTTTATGGGGAAACAAACTGAACCTAATCAAAAGGACTGTCGCCTACCGGCAAAGGAAGGAGGGAGGGTTGGGCATGCTCAACCCGTTGTGTTCTTTGTGAACAGTTGTAAATACAACTTTGCAAACTCCTCGAAGAGAAGCCTCCTTTTGTGGGTAGAGATTTTTAAGAGCTGGGTCACTCCATTTCTTGGGTCTTGGATGAAGGGCGGCTTGGTTAAGAGTCTGCGGAATCATCGAGGTCCTCTCCCCTCCTATGTGGCAGGAGCCCTGAAAGCCATGAGGAAGTGGCAAGTGGGAATGGAAGAAATTAGATCCTCACCTAGGAGGGCCTCGATCAGAGGGTTTGTCTTCTATTTCCATGAGCCGCTGGTCTTAAAAGACTGCCCAAGCAATATATTGAGTATAGGGCTCTCTTTAGTGGTGTCCCCAGGGTTCCCCGAAGTTTAGGGATATTGCTTGGCGTTCCTTCCATGGAAACTCTATGTAAGAGGCAATGTGATAAGTAGGCGCCGCAATGACCGAATGTGTCCCCGGGAGAGCTGCAGTGGTCTGAGGAAACGATGGACCACTTCCTGCTTAATTGTCCATTTAACATAGAAGTTTACAAAAGGGTGTCCAGAAAGTTGGTTATCCCCTGCCTCTCAGGTATGTCATACCAGGGGTGGGCTTATGGGGTGTCTCAAAGGCAATGCAAGTATTGAGTTAAGCACCTTATTTCTAGTAGCACAATAGTAAATTTACACGTGGGAGTGCACGGTGCCAAATTTCAATTAGGCATTAAAGTCCTTTCCTGTGAGGTGGTGGTTTCCAACATCCTGAGGGAACTGTTAAGGTGAAGGCTCTGGAGAGAAAACAGAGGTGAGTGAAGGGAGATGGTCTACTCGTGGAGAGGCCTGTACATTGAGCCCCCTTGAGGGGTCCTGATGTTTCTGGTGGTGGTTTTTCCGTCTTATCACTTGCCCTTTTTTGCCCTAGGCCTCCCTTTGTGTTTTTATGTCTGGGCTCATGCATTCCAGGGTGAGTAGTTTACACTTTGCCCTTCAAGTGTCTAAGTGCTTTAAAATGTAGAATGTATCCTTAGTAGGTTTCTACGGAAGCCAAACGATTCTTGTTTTGATGTTTCTTTTCGTGTTAGGTTAATGTTAGTGTATATTAATATTTAGGTTAATTTTATAATGTAGTTGTAATATGTTTGTAATGTAGTTTTAATATGTTATAATGTTAGGTTTAATATGTTTAATGTTAGTTTTAATATGTTATAATGTTAGGTTTATTATGTTATATGTTAGTTAATATGTTGTAATGTTAGGTTTTTTTATATATATGTTATGTTAGGTTTAATATGTTATAATGTAGTTTTATATGTGTATAATGTTAGGTTTAATATGTATAATGTTAGGTTTAATATTGTATATGTTAGGTTATTAGTGTTATAATGTTTAGTTTTAATATGTTGTATGTTAGGTTTATATGTTTATAATGTTAGGTTTAATATGTTATAATGTTAGGTTAATAGTTATAATGTTAGTTTAATATGTATAATTGTTAGGTTTAATATGTTATATGTTAGGTTTAATATGTTATAATGTTAGTTTTAATATGTTGTAATGTTAGTTTTAAATGTTGTAATGTTAGGTTTAAATTTTTTTCCTTATGTCTCGTTATGGATGTTGGAATAAATGTGGTTTATAAACTTGAACAAGTCAAACTTATGTTTCTTTTTTTCTGCAGTAAGATACTTTAAGTTATTTGCGTGATAGTGCGAACGGTTGTCTATCCCCTCATCATCTATCTGTGTAGGTAGGTGACAGGGTTAGTTATATTAGAGTGTAGGTAGGCGGGCTCGGTTTTATTTTGTTTTTTTTCTCTGATGTAAGAGTTGAATTTACTTTATATCTCAATGGAGAGATCGATTTTAGTTACTTTTTAAGAAAGATCTGAATAAGATTGTGTTTATATTTGGTCTGCTGTAAAACTTTTTATTTCCTTTGGACTGGACTTTCTTCTCGGAAAGAGACTTTTTATTTTTATGCCCAAAAGCCAATATGCTATGTATTGTATTGTTTGTTCAGTTTATTGTTTATGCATATTTGTAGCCTGTTTGTTAATAAACATTCAATATATATAAAGGACATACGTACCATCTAGTCCAACCTTATAACTACCCATAATGTCTGATAACCGTACATAGTAACATAGTATTGAGGGTTATAAAGACATAACGTCCATCTAGTCAACCTTATACCTACCCATAATGTCTGTATAACAGTTACATAGTAACATAGTATTGGAGGTTGTATAAAGACATTCGTCATCTAGTCCAACCTTATTACCCTACCCATAATGTCTGTATAACAGTTACACAGTTACATAGTAACATAGTATTGGAGGTTGTATAAAGACATACGTCCATCTAGTCCAACCTTTATACCCTACCCATAATGTCTGTATAACAGTTACATAGTAACATAGTATTGGAGGTTGTATAAAGACATACGTCCATCTAGTCTAACCTTTATACCCTACACATAATGTCTGTATAACAGTTACATAGTAACATAGCATTGGAGGTGGAAGGTTGTGTTATTGTGTGCTCCTGAGCTCCAACAAGTGCTTACTTGCATATCCATTTTTGGTTCACTGTTCTGGGCCTACTATGGCCTCCAAGAGCCCTGGTCCGGAGCCTGGGCCTTCTGCTGCTAATCCTGGGCCAAAAAAACACCTTGAGCCTGGGGATCCTGGATTTGCGGAGGCCCTGGCAAACGGCCTAAAGAGATATGTAGCTATAAAAGAAAAGTTAAGATCCCTTGAAGTAAGAATTAAAAAAAAAAAAAGATCTTTGTGCTGGGGATGTTTCTACATCCAATCCCAATACTCAAGCTATAATTTCTGCCATGGAAAAGAGATTTGAGCTGCTTACCAAGGAGGAGCAGGCCTTGGGAGATGAAATTGGTCCTATGCGGGAGGCTTATACCCTGAGGGATCGTTTCCAGGCAGAGAAGGAGAGCAAATGCAGGGGGAATACAGCTAAGGCCCAGCCATGCTGTTCATTTCAGGTCTCCCCAGTGTCGGTGCAGGCAGGGGTGGAGGTGCCTGGGGCCTCTGAAGGGAGGTCTCGGTCACCAGTTTCCCCATCAGTAACACCTGGACAAAAAGACAAGGAGAAAGAAGTGGACTGGGCTGTGGAAGATCCTAAATCCCCCGGTTTGCTGAAAGAAATAAAATATCTGGAATCTCCCATTAAAGAGCAGGAACTGGAATTCTCCACGGATGAGAATCAGGCAAAGAGGAGGAAAATAGGGGAAAAGCACAAGAAAGGAAAGAAAGTTGTGGTTTCCAAATTTGTTTTCCAACCATGCAGTGCAAACCCCTTTAATTCCACTAACACCAAGTGCCTGGAGTCTACCACACCAAACATGGCTGGAACATGTGGTTCGGCGGCCATCTTGGATCCTGTTAGTGCCAGTGACATCACACCTGCAGCTACCAGTGCTCCATGCTCCTCCCTGACTGCCAAACCTGCCCAGAAAGGAGAAGAGTCTGTCAGTGCGGCTGGTAAGGAACGTGCAGATAAAGTTCCCATATGTAAAGAGGCAATCTTTAAGTTTCAGGGCAGTGAGAGGAAAGTACCTGCAGCGGCCATTTTGGATCCAAAGGCTGTGTCAGCTGGTTCTGGTGTTCCAGAGGCTGTGGTACAGGAAGGAGATGGATCTCGCAGTGGACCAATCAGCACAGATCCTGCTATTAGCACTGCACCTGAGGAAGCTAAGGAGAAGAGAGGGTCAGGGAAGCAGGAAGTTATTTCAGCTGGTCCCAAGCAAGTCCCGGCGGCCATCTTGGTAGAGGAAGAGATCAGCAAAGACGTTTGCCCTACAGTTAAAGTCCCCAAGCAAGTTTCTATTGGGAAGAAGGCGGTGGCAAGTTTAGGGGAATCTAAAATCTTGGTTCCTAAGCTGGAGATGGCGGAAGCTCTGGGTGATCGATCCCCCCCAGTGTCCGGAGAGATGGCGGCAGAGCCTGAGGCCAGGGGGATGGAGGGTCCACCAATAGGTGGTAAGTGTGATCACCCGGTCCCTGCTGGCCCAGCACCTGTTTCCCTTTCCCCTGCTCCTGCTGTGTCTGTCTCCCAATCTCCCTCTGTGTCAGCCCCAGTGTCTGTGTCCAAGGCTCCCCCTGTCCAGTCTGTGTCTGTCCCCCCTGTAAGATCTGCTGGATCATCTGGTCCCAGTTGTGCAAAGGTTCAATCTGTTTCCGCTAAGCAGCCTCCAGTTTCACCTGCAGGGACCAAACCTACATCATACGCGTCCGCTGCCAGAGCCACTCATTCTGCTACACAGAGGACTGATCCTGCTAACGCACAAACATCTGTGTATGGTAACATGTACAGTGGCGGTGGGGGTAGGAGGAATGTGGTGAACTTGAAGTGGGTGGGGGAGGGCCCTTCTCCGGATAGGCAGCAGGTGATTGACAGACTCCTCCGGGTTGGGTTTGAGGCAGTGGACATCTTTGCCTTTATTTCTGGGCCCAGTCCGGGGGAGTTTGTCATCAGCTTTGTGTCCCCCCAAGGTCTGGATGAGTTTTGGAAAAAGTATGACAGGGATCCTGCTTGGTGGATTGGCTTTCGGGTGGTGGCGGTTTCCCGGCCGGGTGTCGTGAGAGTGACCATAAAGGTCTTTAATGAGAGCATTCCGCCCTCAGACCTCCGCACCTGGCTTGGGAGATACGGCTCCGTCCAAAGCGACCTGTTTAAAAAACCTTGATGACAGTGGAATTTGGGATGGTGGTTGGAAGTGCAGCGTTAAACTGAACACAGTCCGTAACGTTACCCAGCACATCCCGAATTCTGCCTTTATCGGCAGGGATAGGATACAATGCTTCTACCCGGGCCAGCCGCGTCAGTGCTGGAAGTGCGGGTCGTTTCGTCATCTTTCAATGTATTGTGACAAACTGAAGTGTGCCCTATGCCTTGAGCTGGGGCACAATGCGAAAGACTGCCCTAACAGTGTCTGTTGCAACCTCTGCGGTGAGATGGGGCACACTTACACCTCTTGCCCCGTCTCTTGGCAGCAAGTTGCGCAAGAGTTTGCAGAGGAGATGGTAGTCTCCGAGGAAGTGAGCCCTGAGGTTGTAGCATTTGCTGGGGAAGCAGTGGACGCTGGAGAAGTGTCTCCTTCGCATTGCTCTGGGGCCAAAGAGAGTACCACCATGCCTGCGGAGCCTGTCACTGTGACTCCACAGGAAGCTCCCAGAGCAGAGATGACCAAAAATATATCAGGGTCACCCAAACCCAAGCTCATTTCTGGACCTATTTATAAGCCCGAAGCCAGGGTTACCAGATCCAAGTCAAGGGGGGCTCTTGCCCAAATATCTCACCCAGTTGGTAACTCTGCTTCCAGAGTCCGAAGGTCCTCCACTGTCGAGAAGGGGGGATGGAGTTTGGTGGGAAGTGGGAGGAGCAAGAGGAACAAGCCCATTCCCAAATTGTCTATTCCGCTTAAAAATCCTTACTCTGTGTTAGGAGAGGACAGTCTGGAGGAAGAAATAGCGAGGCTGGAGAGAGAATTAGCTAGAGAAACCTCTTCTTACAGTGATTTAATTTTTATAGACAATCAGGAGGCTGAGCGGTTGCCATCCGGCCTCTCAGCTAAGAGGGAAGGGTCCGATGATGAGGGGAGGAGGGTAAGGAAGGGTAAATGAAAACCCCCCATAACTTCATTCACCTTGTAAATGGCTGTGCCCCCTCCAATAAGATGTGGAACCATTAATGTTGCCTCCATCAGGTCTGTAAGTGCACGTAGCATGGCGTTATTTTCTCTCTCCCGAATTGAGGCAGACATTTTCTTTTTGCAGGAGACCCGGCTCACCACCTTGGCTGAGATCCATCGCGCCAAGGGGGACTGGTCCTGTGGACCGTCCTTTTGGTCTCTTGCCGCCGAGCCTTACAGTGGAGTGGCTGTTCTTTTTAAAACAGATATGGTAACAGTCAAACGGGTGATTGAAATCGAGATGGGACGCTGCATGCTTATGGATGTTCTGGTGAACAGTTCGCCTCTGCGGCTAATACATTTCTATGGCCCTCAGACGAAGGCCGAGAGGAAGGAATTGTTTACCAGAATAAAGCCCTTTCTTTTTACAGCCCAGCCTGTAGTGTTTGGTGGGGATTTTAACACCATCGCTAGGCCAATGGACAGGAGAGGCCAGGCTGGCAGGTTGGGGTACGACAGCGTATTTTTCAATGGCTTAGTTAGAGAGGCAGGTCTGGTAGATGTGCACATTCGCCAATCTCCAGGCCTCACGGGTTACACTTTTCATAGAGGTAGTAGTAGTAGTAGGATAGATAGATAGGTAGGTAGTAGTAGTAGTAGTAGGATAGATAGATAGGTAGGTAGTAGTAGTAGTAGTAGGATAGATAGATAGGTAGTAGTAGTAGGATAGATAGATAGGTAGGTAGTAGTAGTAGTAGGATAGATAGGTTTTTTGTTAAAAAGGACTCTATTACTTCTCCTCTTGAGGTGAAGGCAGTAGAGTTCTCAGATCACTGTTTGGTGGTCATGTCCTTGAATATTCCAGAGGCCCCCTCGAGAGGTAAGGGTTTCTGGCACCTCAATTCGACCATCCTTGACGAGGAATGTACTAAACAGTCCTTTTTGGCCTTCTTTCAGGATCAGGAGTCCCTGAAGGATGTCTGCCGCAGTAGGACGGAATGGTGGGAGATCACCAAAAAGAGGACCGCACGACTCTTTCGAGGCCTAGCGATTGATAAGGTACAGAGTAAATATCATGCCTATCTAAAACTTAAGAGGAAGTCTGATAGGCTGGTGTCTGATTGTGGTGACTTTGGGGAGATTACCAGGGTAAAGTCTCAGATGAGGAGGTTCCAGTAAGACCGGCTGGCCTCCCTGAACTTTGAGAGGAATTATGGGTCACACCATTCTCCCGATCCCTATCAGAGTTGCAGGGACTCCATCGCTCGCAAATCGATTAGCGGTTTGCGGGGGAGTGATGGGACCCTGGAGACATCTCCAGCAGGTATCCTGTCGGTTGTTAAGAGCTTTTATGCTGACCTCTTGTCTGAGAAAGAGCTCAGCCAGGCCGGCATATCCAACTTTTTGGAGCAGACTCCTGTTCAGACAAGATCTGATATTCCTTGGGTTTCTTTGACAGGGGATATCACTGTGGAGGAGGTGGGGGCAGCCATAGAAGGCCTTGCTGTTAAGAAATCCCCTGGGCCCGATGGGCTCACGGCGGAGTTCTACAAGGCCTTTTGTGATGTCCTGGCCCCTAGTCTTGTGGAGGTTTTTTCGGACTCCCTTTCTGAGGGTCTCCTTCCACCCTCCATGAGGCGTTCTGCTTTGATTCTGCTGTCAAAAGGGTTAGATTCTTCCTATATTGAGAACTGGCGCCCCATCGCTTTACTCAATACGGATAGGAAAATCTTGGCAAAAGTATTGTTCAATCGCCTCTTTGAGGTAGCACACCTGGTGCTTTCTCCCTCGCAGCACTGCACGGTTAAGGGTAGATCCACCTTTTCCGCAGTATTGGGGGTCCGGGAGGCCCTAATGCGTTGCAGGTCTTGTGAGTGGGGAAAATACCTTTTGTCACTGGACCAGTCTAAGGCCTTTGATAGAGTGAATCACAAGTATCTCTGGAGTGTCCTTGGAAGATACGGTGTTCCTGAGGGTTTCATCAATTGGCTCATGGTTTTGTATGAAGGCGCTGAAAGCATTCCCTTTGTGAATGGCTGGTTGGGGGAACCTTTTAGGGTCTCTTCTGGGGTCAGGCAGGGTTGCCCGCTCAGCCCTCTGCTTTACGCTTTCGCCATAGATCCTCTGATCAAGAGGTTTGATGGCAGCGTGCTGCGGGGGGTACCTGTCTCTCCGGGAGTTTCCTTGAAGGTAGCTGCCTATGCGGATGACATTACTCTGGTAGTCTCAAGCTCCGACGAGGCGGTCGAGGTGGCCGAACTGGTACAAGAGTATTCTGAGGCTTCAGGTTCCCTCATCAACAGGAACAAATGTGAAGCTTTCTGGATGGGAAAAGAAGGCGAGCCTGCCTTTAACCTCCCGGGAATCTTCCCTGAGCCTTCCCCCAAAATTAAGATCTTAGGGATCACTTTTGGCCAAGGCGATTTCGCTGAGACAAATTGGGTGTCTAGGTTGGAACTTGCATCTTCCAGGGTGGATCAGTGGAAGGGGAGACCATACACTCTTAGTGAAAGGGTTTCATTGATCAAGACTTACCTGGTCCCGCTTTTTCTGTATGTAAGTACTGTGTGCCTTTTGCCAGAGAAGTACTATGCAAGAATCAATAGTTTGTTTTTCCTGCTTTTATGGGGAAACAAACTGAACCTAATCAAAAGGACTGTCGCCTACCGGCAAAGGAAGGAGGGAGGGTTGGGCATGCTCAACCCTGTTGTGTTCTTTGTGAACATGTTTGTTAAATACAACTTTGCAAACCTCCTCGAAGAGAAGCCTCCTTTGTGGGTAGAGATTTTTAAGAGCTGGGTCACTCCATTTCTTGGGTCTTGGATGAAGGGCGGCTTGGTAAAGAGTCTGCGGAATCATCGAGGTCCTCTCCCCTCCTATGTGGCAGGAGCCCTGAAAGCCATGAGGAAGTGGCAAGTGGGAATGGAAGAAATTAGATCCTCACCTAGGAGGGCCATCGATCAGAGGGTCTTGTCTTCCTATTTCCATGAGCCGCTGGTCTTAAAAGACTGCCCAAGCAATATATTGAGTATAGGGCTCTCTTTAGTGGTGTCCCCCAGGGTTCCCCCGAAGTTTAGGGATATTGCTTGGCGTTCCTTCCATGGAAAACTCTATGTAAGAGGCAATGTGATAAGTAGGCGCCGCAATGACCGAATGTGTCCCCGGGAGAGCTGCAGTGGTCTTGAGGAAACGATGGACCACTTCCTGCTTAATTGTCCATTTAACATAGAAGTTTACAAAAGGGTGTCCAGAAAGTTGGTTATCCCCTGCCTCTCAGGTATGTCATACCAGGGGTGGGCTTATGGGGTGTCTCAAAGGCATGCAAGTATTGAGTTAAGCACCTTATTTCTAGTTAGCACAATAGTAAAATTCTACACGTGGAGTGCACGGTGCCAAATTTCAATTAGGCATAAAGTCCTTTCCTGTGAGGTGGTGGTTTCCAACATCCTGAGGGAACTGTTTAAGGTGAAGGCTCTGGAGAAACAGAGGATGAGTGAAGGGAGATGGTCTACTCTGTGGAGAGGCCTGTACATTGAGCCCCCTTGAGGGGTCCTGATGTTTCTTGGTGGTGGTTTTTCCTGTCTTATCACTTGCCCTTTTTTTGCCCTAGGCCCTTTGTGTTTTTATGTCTGGGCTCATGCATTCCAGGGTGAGTAGTTTACACTTTGCCCTCTCAAGTGTCTAAGTGCTTTAAAATGTAGAATGTATCCTTAGTAGGTTTCTACGGAAGCCAAACGATTCTTGTTTTGATGTTTCTTTTCGTGTTAGGTTTAATATGTTATAATGTTAGGTTTAATATGTTATAATGTTAGTTTTAATATGTTGTAATGTTAGTTTTAATATGTTATAATGTTAGGTTTAATATGTTATAATGTTAGTTTTAATATGTTATAATGTTAGGTTTAATATGTTATAATGTTAGGTTTAATATGTTATAATGTTAGGTTTATTATGTTATAATGTTAGTTTTAATATGTTGTAATGTTAGGTTTAATATGTTATAATGTTAGGTTTAATATGTTATAATGTTAGGTTTAATATGTTATAATGTTAGTTTTAATATGTTATAATGTTAGGTTTAATATGTTATAATGTTAGGTTTAATATGTTATAATGTTAGTTTTAATATGTTGTAATGTTAGTTTTAATATGTTGTAATGTTAGGTTTAATATTTTGTTTCCTTATTGTCTCGTTGTATGGATGTTGGAATAAATGTGGTTTATAAACTTGAACAAGTCAAACTTATGTTTTCTTTTTTTCTGCAGTAAGATACTTTAAGTTATTTGCGTGATAGTGCGAACGGTTGTCTATCCCCTCATCATCTATCTGTGTAGGTAGGTGACAGGGTTAGTTATATTAGAGTGTAGGTAGGCGGGCTCGGTTTTATTTTGTTTCTTTTTTCTCTGATGTAAGAGTTGAATTTACTTTATATCTCATTGGAGATCGATTTTAGTTACTTTTTAAGAAAGATCTGAATTAAGATTGTTTTTATATTTGTTGTCTGCTGTAAAACTTTTTATTTCCTTTGGACTGGACTTTCTTCTCGGAAAGAGACTTTTTATTTTTATGCCCAAAAGCCAATATGCTATGTATTGTATTGTTTGTTTCAGTTTATTGTTTATGCATATTTGTAGCCTGTTAATAAACTTCAATATATATAAAGACATACGTCCATCTAGTCCAACCTTTATACCCTACCCATAATGTCTGTCTAACAGTTACATAGTAACATAGTATTGGAGGTTGTATAAAGACATACGTCCATCTAGTCCAACCTTTATACCCTACCCATAATGTCTGTATAACAGTTACATAGTAACATAGTATTGGAGGTTGTATAAAGACATACGTCCATCTAGTCCAACCTTTATACCCTACCATAATGTCTGTATAACAGGTTACATAGAACATAGTATTGGAGGTTGATAAAGACATACGTCCATCTAGTCCAACCTTTATACCCTACCCATAATGTCTGTTATAACAGTTACATAGTAACATAGTATTGGAGGTTGTATAAAGACATAAGTCCATCTAGTCCAACCTTTATACCCTACCCATATGTCTGTATAACAGTTACATAGTAACATAGTATTGGAGGTTATATAAAGACATACGTCCATCTAGTCCAACCTTTATACCCTACCCATAATGTCTGTATAACAGTTACATAGTAACATAGTATTGGAGGTTATATAAAGACATACGTCCATCTAGTCCAACCTTTATACCCTACCCATAATGTCTGTATAACAGTTACATAGTAACTGTAAGGAACTTATCTGCTGCTCAGCTCCAGCACCGGGCATGGGTAAGCGACGTCAACGGCGTGATGACGTCTCAATGCTAACGTGCCTCCCGGCATGAAGATTTAAAAGCCTGCATCTCCCGGCTCCTGCCGCCAATCAGAGCTTCTGTTACCCCGAATCTACCCCAGGCTCCATTACTTACCTTACCCATTCCTTGCCTTTTCCAGAGACTTACTTACCTTGCCTGTTCCAGAATCATACTTACCTTGACTGTTCCAGAGACAGCCTACAGTTCCCAGCAGCACCTCATCTCCTGTATCTAGCATTCAGTTCCCAGCAGCACCTCATCTCCGTTATCCAGCCTACTGTTCCCAACAGCCTCTTGACTCCTGTATCCAGCCTTCCATTCCCAGCAGCCATCTGTACACCTACATCTTTCGGACTGTCAGCCTCTTCCAAAAAGCGTACTGGTGAGTACCTTGGCCGTCAAGGCCGCATTCGTTACAGTACGATCGGGCCATGGAGACGCCTGAGGAGGCTACGGCTCAGTTGAATAAAACTCTCCAAACACTGTCCAGACACATGGATGTTTTTGAACACCACCAGGGACATTTGGCTCAATATATGGACTCCCTCGCTGCCAGACTTCCCCCGGCTCCCGCCTCTGCTCCCGCCTCTGCTCCTGTTTCTACACCCCCATCTACACGACCCCTGTTTTCGTAGAGAACCCTGCATACCTCCGCCCTCCTGGTTTGACGGTAATGCTCATGCTTGCCGTGGATTCATTAATTGGTGCCTGATCCAATTTGAACTTCAACCATCACATTTTGCATCTGACCGAGCAAAAGTTGGTTACATGCTCTGGACTGGGCCTCCCCCTATGGGAAAAGAATGATCCATTAGTCAATAATGTTACCAATTTTCTGGGTATGTTTTGCAAAGTCTTCGATGCACCTGGAAGAACTTCAGCTGCTTCGTCCCGACTGATGCAGCTCCGTCAAGGGTCTTGTTTGGTAGGACAGTATGCTATTGAATTTCGTTCCCTTGCCGTGGAGACTGCCTGGAACAATGAAGCACTTACAGCAGCCTTTTGGCAGGGACTCTCTGACCACCTTAAAGATGAATAAGTGTCTCGAGAATTGCCCACCCCCATGGAAGACCTAATCTCTTTCTGCATCCAGAAAGATACACGCTTCGAGAACATCAGGCAGAAAGGTCTGCAGCCCTTTCCAATTTCTCTAAGACTTGTCCACATCCAACCCAAACCTCTCCTCAACCTGTTTCTTCTACAGAAGAACCTATGCAAATTGGAGGCACTCATCTGTCCCCCGAGGAAAAGTCACGTTGTCGTACAAATGGACTTTGTCTCTATTGTGCCGGACAAGGGCACTTTGCCAAAAACTGTCCCCTGAAGTCGGGAAACTCCACGACCTAGAAGTTAAGGAGGAGCTCCTTCTAGGTAACCTCAAATCTCCTACTAAATTTGAACCACTGAAACTCTTTTTGCCTGCTGCTATCACCAGTAATGCTAAAACTTTTTCCACCCAGGCCTTTGTCGATTCTGGCGCAGCAGGGAATTTTATTGACTCTACCTTTGCAGCACAATTGGGACTCCTCTTCTTCACTTGCACCAACCTCTTCGGGTCCCAGCTATTGATAACAACCCCTTGGCCTGAGTTTATCTCCAAGTCTACGTATGAAGTTCTCCTGCAAATCGGTGTACTTCATCAATAACATTTATCCTTTCTGGCAATCCACAGTCCATCTGCCCCTCTGATCCTAGGACTTCCATGGCTCCGTGTTCACAACCCTGTCATAGATTGGTCAAATAATGAACTAGTATCTTGGAGTTCTTCTTGTTTTTCCAAATGTCTCCATTCTTTTCCTATTCATTGTTCTTCCATTAATTGTGAAATTAAACCTCTGGAAACTCTTCCTGAGTGTTACCATGAATTTACTGATGTTTTTTGCAAGAAACGGGCTGAGAAACTCCCTCCTCACCGCCCATATGATTGTCCCATTGATCTTCTTCCCTGTACCATGCCTCCTCGAGGATGCACATATCCTCTATCCCCCTCAGAAACCAAAGCCATGAAAGATGGAGGTTTACGCCCCTGTATTGATTATAGGGGTTTGAATAAGATCACTATAAAAAATCGTTACCCTCTACCGCTCATCTCAGAATTGTTCAACCAGATCAAAGGAGCCAAGATCTTTACTAAATTAGATCTTCGAGGGGCATATAACCTTATCCGTATATGCCAAGGTGACAAATGGAAAACGGCCTTTAACACTCGTGATGGTCATTACGAGTATCTTGTGATGCCCTTTGGCCTTTGTAATGCTCAAGCTGTTTTTCAGGAGTTTGTGAACGACATCCTCCGAGACCTACTTGGCATATCAGTGGTCGTATACTTTGACGACATCTTGATTTATTCCCAGGATCTCCCTTCTCATCGTCTTCATGTACAGCAAGTTTTATTACGTTTAAGAGAAAACAATTTATATGCCAAAAAAATGTCTTTTTGAACTTTCTCAAGTATCCTTTCTTGGCTACATTGTATCCGCCCAAGGTTTTCAGATGGACCCAGTAAAAGTTTCTGCTATCCAAGATTGGTCTGTCCCTATCGGAACCAAAGCCATTCAAAGGTTCATTAACTTTGCTAACTACTCTAGACGATTTATCAAAGGGATTTCATCAATCATTTCTCCTATTCTAGCCCTCATCAGAAAAGGGGGTAGACCCAACTCTTGGTCTCCTGCTGCCCTTGAAGCATTTAAATGCCTCTGCTCCAGTCTTAGTTCATCCGGATCCCAACCTTCCCTTCTTTATTGAAGTAGATGAATCTGACTTTGGGGCTGGAGCTGTTCTCTCTCAAAGACAGGGTATCATGCTTATTTTTCTAAAAAGTTTCTACCCAACAAACGTAATTATGATGTCGGTAATTGAGAACTGCTGGCCATCAAATTGGCCCTCGAGGAGTTAGAAGGAACCTCTTCCCCTATTACCATCTCTACCGATCATAAAAACTTGGAATACATCCAAAACCTCAAAAGGTTAAGTCCTTGCCAAGCACGTTGGTCCTTGTTCTTTTCTCAGTTCAATTTTGTTCAATTTTGTTATCACCTATCAACCAGGTTTAGCCTGTGCTAAAACTCCTTCATCTAACCTGACCACACAGGAAAGAAGAGCCTTAACATCCCTCAAGAAAGATTCCAGTATCACCATTCTACCGGCAGACAAGGGAAGATGCACAGTGGTACTTAACACCTCAGACTACCATGATAAGGTGACCATGCTACTGGCCAATAACAACACATATGAGGCTTTAACAAGGGTTCCCACCAGCCGGTACAAGAAAAGCGTCATAGACTTACTACAACAGCTTCAAAAGGATAAAGCCATTGACCGAGCAATGTATCATCGCCTCTACCCTGGTGAGGCACATCCATGCATATATGGACTCCCAAAGATACATAAGGAAGGGGCCCCACTAAGACCTATAGTCAGCAGCATCAACTCGGTAACATACAAGGTGGCAAAATATCTAGCCAACATCTTAGGACCTTTGGTGGGAAGTTCTAAGCATCACATCCAGAACTCTCAGGATTTCACCAACAAGATTGAAGATATAGTACTCGGTGTAGAAGAAACTATGGTGTCCTATGATGTGACATCTCTCTTCACCTGTATACCCACCAAGGAGGCTGTTGACATGGTGAGAAAACGGCTGGGCCAAGACAGCACTCTTACCAGCAGAACTGATCTCAACCCAGAACAGGTGTGTTCCTTGTTGGACTTGTGCCTGAATACCACCTATTTCAAATACAGGGATAAGTTCTATAAGCAAAAACATGGATGTGTTATGGGATCTCCAGTTTCACCCATTGTGGCCAACCTTTACATGGAGGAGGTAGAAACACAGGAGCTTAATACCTTTAAGGGCATAGCACCCAGCCACTGGTTCAGATATGTGGATGACACCTGGGTTAAAATCCACCAGAAGGAAGTACAAGCTTTCACAGAACACATTAATGCGGTAGACCAAACATCAAATGTACAAGGGAAGATACAAAACAACAAGCTGGCTTTCCTGGACTGCTTGGTAGAAGTCAGGGAGAATGGTAAACTGGAAGTAGAGGGTTACAGAAAACCAACACACACAGATCAGTATTTGATGTTTGACTCCCACCACCCTTTAGATCACAAGCTGGGGGTCATCAGAACCCTGCAACACAGAGCTGAGAACATCCCCACTAGCACAGAGCTGAGAACATCCCCACTAGCACAGAGCTGAGAACATCCCCATTAGCACAGAGCTGAGAACATCCCCACTATCACAGAGCTGAGAACATCCCCACTAGCACAGAGCCGAGAACATCCCCACTAGCACAGAGCCGAGAACATCCCCACTAGCACAGAGCCGAGAACATCCCCACTAGCACAGAGCCGAGAACATCCCCACTAGCACAGAGCGCTGACAAAATCCCCACTAGCACAGAGCTGACAACATCCCCATAGCACAGAGCTGAAACATCCCCACTAGCACAGAGCTGAGAACATCCCCACTAGCACAGAGCTGAGAAACATCCCCACTAGCACAGAGCTGAGAACATCCCACTACACAGAGCTGAGAACATCCCACTAGCACAGAGCCGAGAACATCCCCAAGCACAAGAGCCGAGAACATCCCACTAGCACAGAGCCGAGAACATCCCCACTAACACAGAGCTGAGAACATCCCCACTAGCACAGAGGTGAGAACATCCCCACTAGCACAGAGGCGAAGGATAAATAAATGAAACATCTCAGAGGAGCCCTTAGAACTTGTGGATATCCAGACTGGGCCTTTGTCAAAAGAAGTAGAAGGAAAGAAAAGAACACGAATACAACGTGAAGGGGAAAAGCAAGACAGGAGGAAGAAAATGGTCATCCCATATGTAGCGGGTCTCACGAGAATTAAGAGAATTTTCAAAAAACACCGTATCCCTGTCTGCTTTAAACCGAACAAACACACTGAGGCAGCAATTGGTACATCCGAAGACCCAATACCGAAACACAAGATAAGCGACATCATATACGCAGTGCAGTGCAGTGAAGAGTGACATCATATACGCAGTGCAGTGCAGTGAAGAGTGACATCATATACGCAGTGCAGTGCAGTGAAGAATGCTCTGATTTGTATGTGGGGGAGACCAAACAGCAACTGCATCACGTATGGCCCAGCACAGAAGAGCAATTCCTCGGGTCAGGACTCAGCCGTGTACTGCATCTTAAGGATAAAGGACATACCTTTGAAGATTGTAATGTAACATATTGGCGAAGGAACGTGACTGGTTTCAAGAGAGGTGTTAAGGAGGCCATTTATGTGAAAATAAAGAAACCAAGCCTAAATAGAGGTGGGGGGGTTCGACACATCTGTCTGCCATGTACAATGCTGTTTTAAAACCTTACATCTGGGCGTTCCTATAACACCTCTTAGCCATATCAATCACACCCTTAAACACCTGGCTGTGATATGCTAATGGGATTTTCCAGGGTACATAATTGCCACAGATTCTTGTACATCATTCTGATGAGAGATCTCGTGGATGACTAGCGAACAGTCTTAAGAGTAAACTTCAAGTCCAGTGATCTAATGAATACAAACAGATATACTGTGAACTGGATGGATGAATTACAGATTACCATGACCTGTATGAAGGATATTACAATATACATGACCTGGATTAATGAATATTACAGATATACCGTGACCTGGAGGATGGAATATTACAGATTATACCATGACCTGGATGGATGAATATTACAGATTACCCGTGCGCTGATGGTGCAGTGCAGTGAAGAATGCTCTGATTTGTATGTGGGGGAGACCAAACAGCAACTGCATCAACGTATGGCCCAGCACAGAAGAGCCAATTCCTCGGGTCAGGACTCAGCCGTGTACCTGCATCTTAAGGATAAAGGACATACCTTTGAAGATTGTAATGTTAACATATTGGCGAAGGAACGTGACTGGTTCAAGAGAGGTGTTAAGGAGGCCATTTATGTGAAAATAAAGAAACCAAGCCTAAATAGAGGTGGGGGGGTTCGACACCATCTGTCTGCCATGTACAATGCTGTTTTAACACCTTACTCTGGGCGTTC
>JAACNH010000234.1:166140-189793 GCA_019447015.1 Hymenochirus boettgeri | reverse complement strand
GCCCAGCACAGAAGAGCCAATTCCTCGGGTCAGGACTCAGCCGTGTACCTGCATCTTAAGGATAAAGGACATACCTTTGAAGATTGTAATGTTAACATATTGGCGAAGGAACGTGACTGGTTCAAGAGAGGTGTTAAGGAGGCCATTTATGTGAAAATAAAGAAACCAAGCCTAAATAGAGGTGGGGGGGTTCGACACCATCTGTCTGCCATGTACAATGCTGTTTTAACACCTTACTCTGGGCGTTCCTATAACACCTCTTAGCCACTATCCAATCACACCCTTAACACCTGGCTGTGATATGCTAATTGGGATTTTCCAGGGTACATAATTGCCACAGATTCTTGTACAAGTCATTCTGAATTGAGAGATCCTGTCGGATGACTAGCGAAACGTCTTCAAGAAGTAAACTTCAAGTCCAGTTGATCTAATTGAATACAACAGATATACTGTGACCTGGATGGATGAATATTACAGATATACCATGACCTGTATGAATGAATATTACAGATATACCATGACCTGGATTAATGAATATTACAGATATACCGTGACCTGGATGGATGAATATTACAGATATACCATGACCTGGATGGATGAATATTAACAGAATACCGGACCTGGATGGATGAAATTACAGATTACCATGAACTGGATGAATGGAATATTACAGTATAGTGACCTGGATGGATGAATATTACAGGATATAACCATAACCTGGATGGAGAATATTTACAGATATTACAAGTGACCTCGGATGGATGAATATTACAGATTATACATGCACTGGATGAATGAATATTACAGATATACCGTGACCTGGATGGATGATATTACAGATCTACCGTGACCTGGATGAATGAATATTAACAGATATACCGTGACCTGGAGAATGAATATTACAGAGTACCGTGACCTGGATGGATGAATATTACAGATTACCGTGACCTGGATGGATGAATATTACAGATATACAGGACTGGATGGATGAATTACAGATATAACGTGACCTGGATGGATGATATTACAGATATACCGTGACCTGGATGGGATGAATATTACAGATATTACCGTGACCGGATGGATATATTACAGAGATACCGACCCGATGGATGGATGAATATTACAGATATACCACGGGACCTGGATGGATTGAATATTACGATATACCGTGACCTGGATGGATGAATATTACAGATATACCATGACCTGGATGGAGATATTACAGTATACCATGCCGGTGATGAATATTAAGATATACGTGACTGGAGGATGAATATACAGATATTACCGTGACCTGGATGATGATATTACCAGATATACCGTGACCTGGAGGTGAATATTAAAGATATACCGTGACCTGAATGGATGAATATTACAGATATACCGTGACCTGGATGGATGAATATTACAGATATACCGTGACCTGGATGGATGAATATTACAGATATACCGTGACCTGGATGGATGAATATTACAGATATACCGTGACCTGGATGGATGAATATTACAGATATACCATGACCTGGATGGATGAATATTACAGATATACCGTGACCTGGATAGATGAATATTACAGATATACCGTAACCTGGATGAATGAATATTACAGATATACCATGACCTGGATGGATGAATATTACAGATATACCGTGACCTGGATGAATGAATATTACAGATATACCATGACCTGGATGAATGAATATTACAGATATACCATGAGCTGGAATGAGAACATTCACAAGCATTAAGTACATGTACCTTTAAATAGGAGTAAAAGCGATTGACTTGAGTATAAGTCGAGGGTAGAAATTGACCACTACTGCCTTCTGATTCTGTATCGTTTTGAGGCTTTAGTTGCCCTTTAAATGGACAGCAGAATTTCCATACAGTAGTCCCATACAGGAATAACCATACTGGATTTGGCTATTACTGTATGGAAATTCTTCTGTCCATTTAAAAGGCAACTAAAGCCTCATTCATTGGCACTTCAGATGTTTTGGAAACTATAACTCCCAGCATGCTTTAGTTGCTGGGAGTTGTAGTTTCCAAACATCTGCAGTGGCAAGGAATTGCCAGTGCAGCAACTGTACTCCCCCTTCCCCCTTACTGAGAGTCCCCACAGTTGCCTTCTCCTATCTGCTCCGGCTTCTCTGCATCCTCTTCTCTGCTCCGGTGGACACATGCTCCCACATTCCTCTGTTGGCTAAAGTCACTACTCAGCACTGGCCTCACTCCCCGGCGCTGAGTAGTGACGTCAGCCAGCTGAGGATGCAGAGCGTGCATCTGCCGGAGCAGGTAAGCGTTTGACTCGAGTATAAACCGAGACTCAATTTTCAGGCTATTTTTTTTTAACCTGAAAATCTCGGTTTATACTCAAGTATAAACGGAGTATATACGGTGAGCTCAGCATTCAGTTTTACTGTAGTGCGCTTATAAGGGGAGATCAGGGTCAGTGATCCAGTTGTCGTCTTATTCCTAATTATGTTTAATATTCAGTAGGATCTGTTTCCCGAAACTTTCCTTAAATACCCAACATCCAGGATTCTATATTACCATCTCTTGTATAGGATCAATACTTCTCCTTTAAATTGAGCTTCACCTTGCTGAACAGGTACAAAATAATCCCATCCTACGTCAATTGAAATAATCTCGTTTATGGCAACCGGGAGCAGTTATCCCGATGACATTTAATGTAACATGATGGTAATGGTTGTACGGAAGGAAACCTACACGGTCCATAGACCTGACAATACGCGTCTGATTTCAACCCATGTGCTAAATTTACCAAGGTTCAAATCTCCCCTGGGAGAAAAGTTCACATTCTTTTTTTAGGAAAAACACAAGGAAAGGTTTAAGGAAGGTGATAGACGGACCTTTAAATTAAGTCTATTCAGGGAGATTCAATAAACGTTCTTATCGTTTAAAATGGTGCTAATTTTGCCCCAACCAATCAGATGTTAGCTTTCAAATGTTAAATAAGATCTGATTGGTTGGGGCAAAATTAGCACCCTTTTAAACGATAAAAAGTTTTATTAAATCTCCCTGTTATTGATGACAAATAAAATAAACGTTTTAAATTAGAATGATCTTAAATAGCCGATTCCCCGATGAACGTTTAAAGTTGTGCGGTTGGATATTACTATGAATTTCCTATCCTGTTGAACTATTGTTACCACGGAGTCGTTACCAGATGTTTTACATCGCGAGGACCATTTGGTTTTTATCAAACTATAATGAGATTTTTTTTTCTCCGTCTTAAAGATATTCTCCATCGCTTACGGAAACGATATGCAGCTCGCAATCAATTTGATTGGTCTGTGACAGTTTTCTCTTGATCTTCCTCTCTCAGCGTGAGGTTTTCAAACTCATCTTAATTCCGCTTTGTAAAAATCTCAGCGACATTTACGTTGATTAATCAACATTGGTTGTCACCCCCGGGATAGAATCGTTAACAACGTTTTCATAAAACAAACCAATAAAACGATAAAAGTGAATGATCTGAAACAGAATGAAGGTGGCCATTAACTCGGTAAGGCGAATAATATGATGGCGCCATAGATTGGTTTGTAAGATGGTTTGAAAGGGTTAATTACAGAAGGTTTCATATCTGAATGAATGGGTCGTTGGATGATGGGTCTGTAATAGGGAGGAACAGTTATGTATTAGGAACCATGACTGCAAAAGATCAATATTTATGTCTTTATTTGTTCTTAAAGGGAAACGGTGGTCTCTATACAAGTGGTCTTTATTAAAAAGAGCACACTCCTTTAAAATGATTTCAGGATCTGCAGTCTATAAGGTTCATGCTTCTAGCTCCAGTCTATAAGGATCATGCTTCTATCTGCAGTCTATAAGGATCATGCTTCTATCTGCAGTCTATAAGGATCATGCTTCTATCTGCAGTCTATAAGGATCCTTGAATACTAAGCATTGGATGAGGAGGCCTATTCCCTCCTGGTAACAAGCAAGTAGGCGGGGGAAAGGATAGCCTGTAATACTAATCCATGGCAAGGTCAGGGAGACAACGTCCCAAACAAAATGGAACCAAGCATAGGGAGGTCAGCCCAGAGATACATGACCCAATGTACATTTGGGCCGTCCAATATGGGGTTACCTTGGACGTGAGTTGGAAGGCCTTTTCACATTTATGACATAAAATGTAACTAAACCCCAGGTTTTTATGTTTGCACTAGCCATAGATAATGATTATGGGCCCAGGAATGTGCAATTGTTCATCTCTTTTCTTGTTTGTCTATATTTTGGTCAAGATCAGTAGCACTTCCACTCTTTGTATATAAAGTAATTTGCCACAGGACCCCCACATCCCCCCTTTGGTGTGGTTTTGAACTAACCATGCTTGGTTAATACTTATTAGATTACCTGGCCAGTGGTGGTGAGGGTGGTTTTTTTTTTGGGATACCTCATGATATTATAACAGAAGGGTACACTCATTATATTATAACAGGAAGTACCTTCACAGCGTCATGTTATTGTAATAGCATTGCCCCTAATCTAACGTATAAACAAACATTCTCATTCCTAGTTTACCTAAAGCAAATGGATTTATCCATTTATATACTCTTATACATGTGCAAACACATGGCTGAAGCTGACTGGAGTAAATCCTCCCAATGTTCTAGCCCCCAAAGAACATCAATGTAGATAAAGAAGACGGCTAGAGGTACCCAAAAGGACTAACGCGAACTCATTCACGAAATAGCTGGAAGCGGTTATTTTCACACAACATGTTTCGGCGTAAAATCCTTTCTCAAGGAGGAAACATTGAAGAAAACTTTGAGAAGATCTTTTTGGGTCACCTCTGCACCCTTTTCTTTATCTACTTATCTCTTTATACAGATACTAATTGAAAAAAGTTGCTTCCAGAGCACAATTTTAATAAATGATAACTGGTTTTTATTTCAAGTAGTATTACAGTAAATCCTGGTATACCTGTTGGCTTTACCACTAAGCCAAAAGGCTAAAGACTTTGCAAGCGAGCCACCTTTATCCAACCATTAATAGTGGCTGCTAATTCAATTGTTCTAGCCAATATAGTCACTCCTAGTTACCCCATCAAAGGGTCAGGTTTAAAAATAGGTTTCGCAATTAGGTTTGGATTTAGAGCTATGAGCGATTAATTGGGGAAGTTTCATCTGCAGGTACAAGGACAGGAGGGTTTAAATCAATACTATCAGTAGCGCCCCATAGCTAATACAGAGAACAAATATACAGAGAAAACGAGGAGATAAATGGTATTACCAGCACCGCTGCCACCAAGATCCGTTTCTGGAAGGATTATGGGTAACATGGCACACATGTGTTACTCTGGTGGTCTGGACACAAAGCAGACAGTGCACAATAAAACAGGTTCCTCAACATAAACATGTGCAGTAATCAGGGTGTCCACTGATATATGGTGCACCACTTCAATCATGAACCAGGCCTGTATATTGTGTGTCCCTTGTAAGTGAGTGTACACTATCGTGTTGCCTCAGGAGTTTATCCAATAAGTAAATTGTCCTGCCAATAATCGTCCTCCCAAATGGTGGTACGAATCTTATACCACAAGGATCTTGTGTTGCAGTTAAATATACTCCAAAGCACACACACAGTCTACTTTCATTTCTCTCCTCACCATAGGAAGAAACAGGGATGTCTTGTCTTTTATCACTCAGTGACACCCCCTGCAGGCTGGATGGTGGTATTTATGGTGTATATGTCCATTAAATACACAGTTACCTCCTGTGTAGCAGACAGAAACTTTTTTGATAACACTTCCTTTCACATGGATGCAGACACAGGGGTGGTTTAAGCTTGCCATTTGACATTGCCATTTTAAAATAGGGATCTCAGCTCTGTAAGTAAGTATTATTTGTATATTTTGTTTGTACTACTATAAGGCAGTGCTATCAAATTCTATGTACATTACGTGATGGTCATTTTAAATGGTAAACCGTGAGAAACACATACAGAATGGCGTACACATACATATATACCTTCCTTGTGTAATATCCTTTACCCCGCACATGGAGCTCCTAAAAAACTCAATGCAATCTCTATGGAGATATAAATTATTTTATACATTATAAGGGATTAGAAGTGCACTGAGGATTTAGTTCTGTACTATAAAGTTCGAGGACACAGACTGCGTTAGAACAGGGAACTCTAGGATACCACTAGTATTATAGGGATAATGTATCCCCTACTGTAAATTATTAAGGATATTAGAAGTCATGAAGAGTTCTGTGTCCATATAAAAGGTAACAGGACACAGACGGAGTTATTAAGGGAACTCTGGGTACCACGACTCATGTATTATAGGGATATGTATCCCCTACTGTAAATTATAAGGTATTAGAATCACATGGGAGTTCTGTGTCCATATAAACGTTACAAGGAGCACAGAGCTGAGTGATATACAGGGAACTCGGGCGTACCACTCATTGTATTATAAGGATAAGTATCCCCTACTGGTAAATATAAGGGCATTAGAAGTCACTGAGGAGTTCTGTGTCTATATAAAGGTACAAGGCAACAGACGGAGTATACAGGGAACTATGGGTCCACTCATGTATTATAAGGATAAGTATCCCCTACTGTAAATATAAGGATATTAGAAGTCATGAGGAGTTCTAGTGTCTATTAAAGGTACAGAGACCACTAGACTGAGATTATACAGGGAACTTGGGTTACCTCATGTATTATAAGGGAAAAAGTAATGTATCTCCCCTACTGAGTAAATTATACAAGGATATTAGAAGTCACTGAGTTGTTGGTATATATAAAGGTTAGTACAAGAAACACCCCGAGTATACAGGGAACTTGGGGTACACCATCAGTATTATAAGGGAAATGTAATCCCCTACTGTAATTATAAGGGATTTAGAAAGTACGGAGTCTGGTCTATATTATAGGTACAAGGACACAGACTGAGTTAACAGGCGAACTCTGGGTACCATTTGTATTAAAATGGATAATGTATCCCCTACTGTAAATTAAGGATATTAGAAGTCATGAGGAGTTCTGTGTCATATATAGGGTACACGGACACAGACGTGAGTTATACAGGTAGAACGCTGGGTACACTCTGTATTATAAGGATAATGTATCCCCTGTACTGTAATTATTAAGGATATTAGAAGGTCACGTGAGGAGTTCTGGCTATATTAAAGGTACAGGACACACACTGAGTATACAGGGAACCTGGGTACCACTCATGTATATATACGAATAATGTCTCCACTACTGTAAATTATAAGGAATTAGAAGGACTGAGGGTATGGCACTGTGTCTATATAAGGTTACAAGGACAAGACTGAGTTATACAGGGAAACTCTTGGGGTACCACATCATGTGATTATAGGGAAATGTATCCCTACTGTTAAATTGATAAGGAGATATTAGAAGTCACTGAGGAGTTTGCTGACCATTACGCCTCTTATTTTCCGTCACACCGTATCTTGGGAACATGGAAGGGATGGGTTATTATGTCTGTAGATTTAGTGCCAATGAGGTTGGTTACAAGAAAACGTGGTTGGTTTGTATAGTAGCTGCTCTGTTAACAGGTAATAAACCTCCATTATTGTAGACTTATAGGGGTGAGACATACAATGTGCATTTTTTTGACCGTGCTATTAATTTGCAGAGCCAATCAGAGATTGCCTTTTACAGGGTCTGCAGGTAAGTACATCTGATTGGGGCGTACAGGTAATACCAAGGGAAAACAATGTGCACTCCTATTGCTCAGCTCTTATCCTTTGTATCTATTGGATTCACTCTCGACGCAGGTTCAAAATCCCGTAAAATACTATTCTTTTTAATAGTATTTCAGGCTACACCCAAACATTTGAAGGCTAATACTGATCTGTATGGCGTTAGGTTGGCTTTGCTCATGCATTGTATGTCTTGAGTGTTGTAGGTCTTGGTGGGAAATCGTTGTTCTTAATGTCATGGGGGCGACATTGTCTGGGAGGGTGGTTGACTAGGTCAAGTTGTGTGTATGGGGAGAGGAAGATTGGAATTAGCTCAATACTTCCCACAGTTACTAGACTTCTATGGAATCTTAAGAGGAACATATTTTTATTTTTTTTCCTTTAATGAGCGTTTACTATAATCCTCTGAACCGTAGGTGGATAGGACTGGCGAAGAGCCTACGTGATTATATTCTTTTATCCACCCGTGTAGTGGGTTTACTATGGGAGGAACGTAAGATTATAGCCTTATATACTACCCCTGTAGTGGTTCTATGGGACGAACTGTAAGATTATAGTCTTATAATCTTACAGTTCCAGGAGAAGAAGGAAACCAGAAGACACCAAAGGGGTAGGTGATAATAAATAATGCACCCGAACTGTAAATTTAAGGTATAGAAGCACCTGAGTTCCGTTCCCTGTAAAAAGCGTACTGCCTGCGCCTCGTGTTTTATACGTCACGGGAACTCCTCGGTGACTTCTAATATCCTTATAATTTACAGTTGGGGGTAACTTATCCACTATATAAGAATAGAGATGGCCGAACTTATTCGGTTCGTTTTGTACATATCGCCAAAATATGCTAACACACTCATGAGATTTGTAGGGCAATTGTCAGTTTGGACAAGCCCTAATTCATAGGGTTTCGAATGACTCGTAAATTCGAGAATTAATCGACAAATACAGTGGTGAGGTCCGGAACACCTGAAACTAATAGTTGAAGTTCGTCGAAACATGTGTGTTTGCGTTGGGCCATCACAATAATGCTCCATTTCAACCCAGACAATCTGGGAAAGAACCAACTCGTTAAACATTTAATTCCTAAATGAAAAATGCTTGTCGGTTATTTGTGGTGAAAAAGACCCGGAAGCACAGCTTATCAATGAATTTTCATTGTGTCTATAGCATTCAGAATCTTGTGACAGTCCTGATGTAACTGTCCCTTTAAAAAATGATCTTCACCAAGCTCTTATCACCACACCCCCACCGACATCAGGTAAGAGGGACATCCTTCTGTCATATCCGAGTGACGATCTGATATGAGAGACGAAGAAAAGAAAATGTTTATTGTCTGTTAAGCTATGAAAATATACAAAAGGCTTATGTCACTGTGTAATAATCTTTTAGCCTGCTGGCCAGATGATTGATTATTCCGACGATGATAGGAAGCGAGAAAGAAGTTGTTTGGGAGAGAATAAATGTGTGTGGAATTCGCTATCTTAGAATGAATAAATGGAAAAGTCCTTTATAGAGTCTCCGGCTCGGTTGTATTCTTCTGGGTGCGGGCTTGTGGCGGGAGGAAGAATTTGTTGGGTGGGGGACACGGAGTAGGCAGAGGGGAAGTGGGTGAGGATTTTGTTTTTTTTTTTGTTTTGAAGTGGAGTCGTTTTTTTCTTCATATTTTTGGACATTCTTTTATTGGGCGGTGGTTTGAATTCATTAGAGTTCTGCAAACAAGGAATGTTACAAGTTACCGGTGCCTCCACTCTACTTAGCACAGTGTGCGCATGCTGCACTGTGCAAAGGACTGGAGATGCGTCTGAGGCGTCGGGGGATTCGGCCGCAGCTCTGTCTGCCCGTGGAACGATCGGTAGTTCTCCTGGTCTCCTGCAAGATTTATGAAGAAGGGAGGGTAAGAAATAGTGCATTTACCTCCTGTTTTCAGTAAAAACAGATAGAAGCAAGTTAATTTGAATGGACATACCTTTAAAACAATCTTTAAGATTCTCTCTTTAATTTTTCATCCCAATCAATCAATACTCAGGAGGAAGAGACGAAGGTAGGTATATTGGCGCACCACCGCAATATACCTACCTTCGTCCAGACTGCTCCGGTTCTAACCGGCCATGGCGCGCATGTATTATAATGTGCGCTACAGTTGATCTGAACCAGGGAAGCGGGGGAATTTTTAGGCGAATTATTCGCCTTGGTTCTGACTCCTGAGAAATTGATGAAGAAACAGGAAGGTAAGGGACATAGCTCCTTATAATCCTGGTTCAATCATACATTAAAGGAAATAGATCACTGTTCCTTTAACTAATGGCTTAGGAATAAATAGGATAGAATAGGAATAAATAACAATGACCATTGATACCCAGCTTTATTCTTTGGTATTTTGCTATCTTATAGTCGCCAACAATAAGTAGGGTTGTTCTAGAACATGTTTACACACAATCTAGCCTTGCAGATGGTAGTGAATTAGAGCTTGTTAGAACTAACAAGCATTGGGGGGGTTAGTTAAATGTTTATGATCATAAAAATGAAACTCTTCAACCACGTACAGGAACCCCAGTGTGTAAGGTCCTTACTTTCTATATACCATACCATGTTAGCTTTATAATGAGAGAAGACAACTTCCTTTCAATAATTTATAAGGACAATATTACTCACCTCCCCCCAAGTCCTCACCCCTGGGACTTTAACAGATAACTTACACTACGTTTCCCTTTTGTTGCGGTCCTCTTCCGCAGTCCGCGAGTGTAGCCAATGCGGAGACGAGAGAAAGAAACGTGACTGACCGTGGCAGAGGGGTGGAATGGACCGGAAGAACTGAGGAAAAACTTTTAGTAAGTATTACAGTTATATATACCAGGGGTAAGAACATGGCAATCTAGTGTCCTCAACCCTATGCAGCTATGGAATGGGGGAAGGTGAGTGTAACGACCTTAAAAGGCATAAGATCTCAAGTATAGAGGTGGGCTCTGCCATCACATGGAAGCTTGTTCTACCTACCTTATAAGGCAAACTAATGCTATGATACATTAATATAGAAAACACATACAACACAAACAAATAAACTCGTGTGCTACAGTATATTAGAATGTTAAGGTTCGGATCATATTGAAAGTTTCGAAGATTGAACTACACAGTGCAGCCCTCATTCAATTTGTTCAGTTGCGGGTCAGTGGGTGTTTTTAGATGCAGGCAGAGATCGGTCACATGGCTACAAGCTGGTGTGAAAGCAGGAAGCCGTTGGGAAGGGAAGTTATATTGCTAAACTTTTCCAGAAATAAACTTGAAACAAGTTTTAAATAGAGATGTGATTCAGGGTTCATTTTAAAGGTACAATGGGAAGGCTTCTGTAACCCTAAACTTGTTGCCCTTTTATGTTTAAAAAGTTGCAGTATAAAAATGTATTATATGATCATGTTATATGAAATACCAAGGATTGCTATTCTGCCATTAGCTCATACATATTACAGCCGAAGAAACAAGGAAGCAGACAAGAAGTCAGCAGAATATAAGGGGGAACATTCGGTTAGTCTAACATCTCTCAATTTTTAACTATTGCAGTTTACAGTTTTATACCGTGTAGTTACTCATTGCAACCTGCTTAGCGTCTGTTCAAATCAGTAAAATTGAGGTGTTCTCAATTTATCTCTGGAGTCGATTTGATGTAAAAGTGCCTATGTATCTTTCAGACGTTTACTGTCATTAGGAAAATGTTCTCACTGCCTAACGATCAAGTTTATTTTAGACAGGAAACCCAGCGCTGTGTGTAATGTTAACAGACTCGGAGTATATTAAATGGAAACTCTGAATGAACAAAGAAGGGAAGCAAGGCTCAATGTTAAGTTAGCCCTATTATACAATATACTGCCTAACAGTTGATCCGGAGGGAGGGAAAAAACTCAGGCAAACACTCCAACGAAACTGCCATCACATAGCGCCCTTTATCAATGATAGGAAAATCGTACAGGATAAAATATAAAACAATGTTAAACTAGTTTCCCCCAGTGTCGGTGTTGTGTTGTGATCAAGGTTCTTCTCAGTACACAATCAAACATTTTCCCTTTCAACTTGTGTTTTCTTATCTTTGACCTACGCCACACACCGTAGACATGTCACTTTAATTATTGATGGATGTCTTCCGGATAGGATATTATCACTTTATTAGCTCCATCTTTGATCGTTGTTCTTTCACAGTAAATTATCACACTGTGTGTTGATCCCTTTGATAATGTTATGTCGATTGCTGGCATTTACGGCCCCACGGCAATGCAACAAAACCATATTGATTTGTGTACACTTTCGCCATGCCACTTAAAAGATGGTACGTGTCGATTTACCTGACCTTAACCCCAACTGAATACTCAGCACATCATTAGATGTATTAACCAGATATTCAAGGATAATTATTGTCCCATTCTGGAAGAATACAGCTACTCCTCCCTCCATGCTGTCACAATGCTGTGACTGACATCACAAACCAATGATTGACTGCTGATTTCCATGCTGCCTTCTCGCACAATGCTCAAGCTATAAAAAAGCTCATTGAGCAGATACCTTTGCCAGAACGGAAAAGAACTTAACAAGTCACCAGTTTTTTGTTTTAAGTGCGGACATGCCCTTAAAAAATCCTATAGCCTATTGATTTGTATCCACTGTGTGGCTTTTCCATACGCTTCCGTAGACTTATATTAAAGGAATAGTTCACTAGAAAAGTGAATATTCTTTAATGAATTGATTGAAGTCTGGGAGGATAAGGAGCGAGTCTCACCTCCCGTTCTTCAATCAATTGAAGATGGAACGAAGATGAAGAAAACTTTTTCCATCTTGGTTCTGGCTCCACAGTAGACACTCGCTCCTTATCCTCCCGGTCTTCAATCAATTATTAAAGGAATAATTCACTTTTCAAGGAACTATTCCTTAAGTGTGATTTTCACAAAACAGACCAAAAATATTGATCGCTCACACCATACAACGTAAATATTTTGTGTATCGTAAAGCACTAACGGAGCACAAAACATAGCAAATTGGGACAGGAGTAGCGCGATTTCTTGCGTTGCGCATGCATTTTACCATCATGGAATCGCGGCAACGCACCGAAAACTCGTGTTTTGCGATTTGCGTTCCGCATTGTTAAATCGCAATCGAGCGTTCCTATACTTAATGAAAAAAACGCGGGCGATTTCATGTGCGATTCGTTTGCGTTGCAGTGTGGCCGTGTGCCTAGTGTCAATCTAGTCCAGGGTGTCCAACCTCCAGATGTTTGAAACTCACAAACTCCCAGCATTCCTCCAGTGTAGAAGAAACGAAGGAATTCTGGGAGTTGTAGTTTTCAAACATTGAAGTTTGAGTGAGTATAGGGCTATGAACAGATCTGCAGATCTCTGTACATACCGCTGCTGTTATATACTAGTTCTGCCAACGACACTGTACTACATCAACCATAGTGGATAGATAGTGTTAGTTGGTTAAAGGTGTTAAGTGACACATATTAGGTGCGTTTGTAATATTGCGTGATCTCAAATGTTGCACATGTGTTTTCATTTAATGTTACATCACAGTTACATCACAGATCCATAGTCTAAGTCATACACACGTAAGATAACACACGTGCGACATTCGTGCAAAAATGAAGCTTCAATGAGATCACTGCCTTCTGTAGTGTCGCGCGACACTATAACGACCACACAACCTCACCATAGACACTGCCCTGCTACACATCTCCCCTCCTCCTTTCTCTGCTGATTCTTTTCATTGTTACAGAAAGTGTGCTGGCAGGCAGCTAAAGATCCTAGTTAGAGTCAGGGATGGGGAACATATTATAATTTCTGCTTCTGGAGCGTGACAGGCTTTTCCCTGTTAAATGCTGTGATTTCAAATGATGATTTCTCAAAGAATCTACAGCTCAGATTTAAATAGGAAAAAGTTTTTAAGTAGTGGGATCTTGCTGTATCTCAAAGGTAATGAATATTTTTTTGAGTATAGATACCCTTTAAGTTGTAGGCTTGTTAAAGTTTACTTCCCAGACTGCCCTGTTTTAGAGTCTGTGACAGACATACAAAATCTATCTTATCTAGTTCGTAATGATCCCTTTAAATAAAATTATCCTCACCATACAGTCAGTTGCCGTAGGATCTCCACCTGGATCCACAGCATAACTAATCTTCAGCTTGCCGGTAAGTATCCTCCGAATTTGCTCCCACCGCAAATCACGTCTCCAAATCCTTAAAGGGGGGTTGACTACCAGTCAGTAACCCAAAACCACTTGTAGTAAATAAACGATTCGTGTTTTTTAAACATCATGGATAGTTAAAGGTCAGTGTACTGGTGGGTGGTCTTATCCCAATTGGCACCACCACCAGCAACCACCCATTGACATACCACACGCCTTACCTGTAGCTACTGTCACTCCAAGCGACGTAAACAGTTTGACGAAGAATGTCTGAATCTGAAGCCGGGCCCAGTGGATATTGCCCTAGGCACATGCCTTGGTGCCTTGTCCATAATCTGGGCCTAGCAGTTGACATCCACATCCAATGACATAATACATTCCCTAGAGGTCTCCTCTGACCATGTGCAAGCTCATAACAAACTCAGAAAGCTTGAAGAAGGGGCAGGAAGGAAACCTTTTGAGAGGCAAAAGGAAGGGGAGGGAAGAACATTTCAGGTTAGTCCTACCTCTCTCTGCTTCTAACTATTGCCGTTTGGGGTTGTGAATGTTGATTTCCTATATAGAATTGTTCCTTTAACACCGAACTGTTCATTTCTTGTGCTGTTAGAATGTAAAGTGGATCTGTTTTCATTAAACAATAGGAAATCTCAGCAATGCCTTATGTATGCTGACTGATTATGGGGCCATTGTTACAGCTCAAAGCTCCATCTTTTCATCTGCATTCAGCCCAATATGGACTGAGTTATGTGCCCTTATATAAAAAGTTCATATTCTGGAATCCTTCCTTGCCAGCTGAGATGTAGAATGTTTCTGTCAGGACTTTACTCCGTTGTAAACGTTGCCAAAAAAGAATAAGGTTTTGTTAGAGTGCGTCCTGTATATGGGATTGGAAGATTCAGTTTGACTTTTTCTGTGCGGTGATGGGAAGGCGACCAAATTTCTAGGCAGGACATTGATTTGGCACGGACAAAAATACATTAAAACCAGATAAGCAAATCCCAGGGTGCACGTCTCTCCGTTATTATTTTCTAACTCAGATGTGCAGAGGATCCTGGATAATATTACTTTGTGTTTATGTCAGATTTAGTTGTATTGTAGAACAGCTGGTACTTTGGTTCGGTGATCTGGAGGCCAAAAGTGGAGGCTGATGTGTTTTCCGAGACTGATAAATTCCTCCCTATGTGCATCCTATGTATTGTGTTTAGTAGAGAGGATTCATCGATGGTTTGGATGGCACCAAGACACCATTAAAGGTGGGAGGGAGATGTGGGGTTCTCGCTGATTTGCCTCCCCAGATGGATATTATGAAGATCCATTGTAGAGAGGGTGGTAAGGCGGGTGTAAGAATATCTAGTGCAGTAGTTAATGTATGTGTAAAACATGCAATATCTGATAGGATGATACGGCTTTCCAAGATTATAGTCTGTATGTCTCACCTATATATCTATGCTAGTAACTTCCCAAAATCAGGCGGGTGCTCCTGGAAAAACGGGATCAAACTCCCATAGAATGCCCCTTTAATCAAGAAGGGGCCCCACTCTTACGACACATGTATAAAATATTCACCAGAAGTTTGCCACCAAAAAACATATATATATATACAGGGGCGGTCATGATTCTTCTCGGCACTGAATGCACATGGATGGCGAGATCCCACTCTTGAACCATAGCCCTGTGGTCAAGGTGACGGGAAGGCTCAAGTTGTGGTGAACATAGACTTAACATTGACATAAGTTCACAGCCTCCAGTCAACCAAACCCAAGACCGTCCCTAATGTAGAATCGGATCCAATAAATTATAACGTGTTTAATGGTGGAATTTTTAATGATCTAAAATTTGAGGCTTCAGGAAATACATAACGTCACGTTTACTATAAACCACGTGGAGAGATTTATGGTGTACCTGATAGAGGATCTGAGATGGACAGTGGAAATGATTATTATGAAGGGAAAAATCCGAGTTTGCAGAGAAAATCTTTTCAAACTAATAGAGAGAAAATGAATAGTTCCAGACAATTATGGAATTGTCAAAAGCTCTGGGGACCCATGAAGAAAATGCATGGAAAACCCTTTAGGACAATACAATTAAACAACAAAACCTGCCGATAGCTTGCGATAGCACGCCGCTGATAGACGTGTGGAATATCGAAACATTCATTCGGGTGGAAGTAATAGACGTCCCGGAATTACTGTCATCATTGGGCAGAATCTGGAACATTTTATCACTGACTGGAAAAGGTCGAAGCCATTGCCATGAAACCACTGTACTAAGCAACAAAGATTGGCAGGCAGCTCTACGATAACAAGAAAACGCTATTAAATAGTTAATCCCATCCAAAATATCCAACGCATGGAAAAATCCACATCAGACATGAGGCATCTAGTTATAGGTGGGACTGGGAAAATAAAAGGAGAATATTTACATTTCAACAGAGCTAAACTCTGGTTCCATGAAAGATAAACCACAAACGGGGAACGTTAATGTTCACAAAAATCGGTGTTACTTTTGTGGTTTACATAAATTATACGGCGAATCCTGCCTATACCCCTATTGTCAAAATAATAGTAATAAACAATGAACAGTCAACATTGGTGTATAAAATAATGACATTCACCATTGGTGTAATAAAAATAATGACATCACCATTGTTGTATAAAGAGAGAGGCAGCAGTTAGTGATCCAGGTTTATTACATTGTGGAGGTTACTTCTAATCTGTGTTTAAAGCCTTTTAAAATTCCCTGCTCCTTATACGTTAGGAATTCTACAATATGGATCCTTATAGGTAATCCTAGGCTATATGTCCTTCAATAAATGGTTGAAAGGTCTTAGCCCTGCCAGTTTAAGCATCATTGCCCTTAGTATCCTCCAAATTTCTCCTCCTGTTGCACCTGGTTAGAAGTTCTGTTCCAATCTTAAAACTAAGAGGACCCTCTTTCTCTCCTTGACTGTCCTGTTCTCCTGACTGTCCTTTTTCTCCTGACTGTCCTCTGTCCTTGACTGTCGTTGTTTCTCTGAATGTCCTGTTTCCCTTCACTGTCCTTTTCTCCTTGACTGTCCTTTCTGTCCTTGACTGTCGTTGTTTCCGTGACTGTCCTTTTCTCTTGACTGTCGTTGTTCTCCTTGAAGTCTGGTCCTTCACTGTGTCCTTTTTATCCTTGATGTTCATGTATCCTCCTGTCCTTGTCTCCTTGACTGTTCTTGTTCTCCTTCACAGTCCTTTTTCTCCTTGACTGTTCATGTTCTCCTTCCTGTCCTTGTTCTCTTGACTGTTCTTGTTCTCCTTCACTGTCCTTTCTGTCCTTGACTGTTCTTGTTTACCTTGACGGTCCTTGTTCTCCTTCACTGCCTTGTTCTCCTTGATGTTCTGTTCCCTTCACTGTCCTGACTGGTCTTGTTCTCCTTGACTGTCCTTGTTTCCTTCACTGTCCTTTTTCTCCTGACTGTCCTTGTTCTCCTTCACGTCCGTTTTTCCTTGATTCTGTTTCTTCTTCTGTCTCTTGACTGTTCTTGTTCTCCTTCATGTCTCTTCACCTGTGTTCCTTGTTCACTGTCGTTGTTCTCCTTGACTGTCGTTGTTCACCTTGACTGTCGTTGTATCCTTGACGTCTTTTTTCCTTGCGGTCGTTGTCTCCTGACTGTCGTTGTCTCCTTGACTGTCGTTGTTCTCCTTGACGTCTTATCCTGTGTCGTTGTTCTCTTGGACTGGTTGTTACCCTTGACTGTCCTTGTTCTCCTTGACGTCCTTTTCTCCTTGATGTCTGTTCTCTGACTGTCTTGTTCTCCTTCCTGTACTGTTTCCTTGACTGTCCTTGTTTCTCCTTCACTGGTCCTTGTTTCTCCTTGACTGTTCTTGTTCTTCCTTCACTGTCTTGTTCCAACCTTGGACTGTCCTTGTTCACCTGACTGTCCGTTCTCCTTGAATGTCCTTGTTCTCCTTCACTGTCCTTGTTCTCCTTCATGTCCGTTCTCCTTGAATGTTCTTGTTTCCTTCCACTGTCCTTGACTGTTCTTGTTTCCCTTCACTGTCCTTGTTCCTTGAATGTCCCTTGTTCTCCTTCACTGTCATTTTTCTCCTTGACTGTTCTTGTTCTCCTTCACTGTCTTTTTCTCCTGACTGTCCTTGTTCTCCTTGACTGTCCTTTTTCTCCTTGAATGCCTTGTTCTCCTCACTGTCCTTTTTTCTTGACTGTTCTTGTTCTCCTTCACTGTCCTGTTGTCTCCTTGACGTTTCTGTTCTCCTTCACTGTCCTTTTCCTGATGTCGTTTTCTCCTTGACTGTCGTTGTTCACCCTTGACTGTCGTGTTCTCCTTGGACTGTCGTTGTTCTCCTTGACTGTTCCTTTTTTCCTGACTGTGTTGTTCTCCTGACTGTCCTTTTATCCTATGTCGTTGTTCTCTGACTGTCCTTTTTCTCTGACTGTCGTTGTTCTCCTTGACTGTCGTTGTTCACCTTGACTGGTCCTGTTCTCCTGACTGTCCTTTTCGCCTGACTGTCCTTGTTCTCTGACTGTCTGTTCTCCTTCTGTCTGTTTCCTTGACTGTCTTGTATCTCCTTCACGCGTCCTTGTTTCTCATTGACTGTTCTTGTTTCTCCTTCATGTCCTGACTGTCTTGTTCCTCTGTCCTTGTTCTCCTTGACTGTCCGTGTTTCCTGACTGTCTTGTTATCCTGATGTCTTGTTCTCCTTCACGTCCTTGTTCTCCTTCACTGTCCTTTTTCTCCTGACTGTTCTTGTTCTCCTCACGTCCTTTTTCTCCTTGACTGTTCTTGTTCTCCTTCATTGTCCTTGTTACTCTTGACTGTTCTGGTGTTTCCTTCACTGTCCTTCTGTCCTTGACGTCGTTGTTCTCCTTTGACTGTCGTTGTTCTCCTGACTGTCCTTTTTCTCCGTGACTGTCGTTGTTCTCCTTTATGTCGTTGTTCCACTTGACTGTCCTTGTTCTCCTGGACTGTCCTTTTCTCTTGACGGTCTTTGTTCTCCTGATGTACTTTGTGTCTCCTTCATCCTTGACTTCTTTGTTTTCTGCTGTGTGTTCTCCTGACTGTCGTTGTTCACTTGACCGTCCTTTTCCTGGACTGTCTTTTCTCCTTGACTGTCTTTGTTCTCCTTGACTGTCCTTGTTTCCGATCACTGTCTTGTTCTGCTTGACTGTCCTTGTTCTCCTTCACTGTCCTTGTTCTCCTGACTTGTTCTTGCTTCTCCTTCACTGTCCTTGAATGTTCTTGTTCTCCTTCACGTTCCGTGTTCTCCTTGACTGTACTTGTTCCTTGACTGTCCTTTTTCCTTGACTGTCTTGTTTCCCTGACTGTCCTGTTTCACTTCTGCCTTCACTGTCCTTGTTCTCCTTCACTGTCCTTTTCTCCTGACTGTTCTTGTTCTCCTCACTGTCCTTCTTCTCCTGAATGTCTTGTTCTCTTCAGTCCTTGTTCTCCTTGACTGTTCTTGTTCTCCTTCACTGTCCTTTCTGGCCTTGACTGTCGTTGTTCTTCCTTGACTGTCGTTATTTTCTCTGACTGTCCTTTTTCTCCTTGACTGTCGTTGTTCTCCTGGACTGTGTTGTTCACTTGACTGTCCTTGTTCCCTTGACTGTCCTTTTTCTCTTGAGCTGTCTTTGTTTCTCCTTGAATGTTCTTTGTTCTCCTTCACTGTCCTTGTTCTCTTGAAGTCTTTGTTCTCCTTCACTGTCCTTGTTCTCTGACTGTCCTTGTTCTTCTTCACTGTCCTTTTCTCCTTGACTGTTTCTTGTTCTCCTCACTGTCTTGTTCACCTTGACGTCCTTGTTCACCTATGCTTGATTCCTTGGTTCCTTGCTTCACTGTCTTGTTCTCCTTGAATGTCTTGTTCTCCTTCACTGTCCTTGACTGTTCTTGTTCTCTTCACTGTCCTTGTTCTTGTTATCTTAACTTGTTTGACTGTCCATTGTTCTCTTCACTGTCCTTTTTCTCCTTGACGTTCTTGTTCTCCTTCACCTTGTTCCTGATGTTCGTTTCATCACGTCTTCTCCTTGACTGTCGTTGTTCTCTGACTGCGTTGTTCACTTGAATGTCGTTTCTCCTTGGACTGTCGTTTTCTCCTTGACTGCGTGTTTCCTTGACTGTCCTTTTTATCCTTGACTGTCGTTGTTCTCTTTTATGTCGTGTGTTACCTTGACTGTCCTTGTTCTCTTGACTGTCCTTTTTTCCTCTGATCCTTGTTCTCCTGACTGTCCTGTTCTCCTTGACTGTCCTTTTCTCTTGATGTCCTGTTCTCCTTGACTGTCCTTGTTCTCCTTGACACTTCCCTTGTTCTCCTGATGTCCTTGTTCCCTTACTGTCCTTTTCTCCTTGACTGTCCTTGTTCTCCTTGACTGTCCTTGTTCTCACTGACTGTCTATTGTTCCCTTGACTGTTCCTTGTTCTCCTTGACTGTCCTTGTTCCTTACTGTCCTTGTTTCTGCCTGGGACTGTCCTTGTTCTCCTGTCCTGGTCATTTTTCTCCTTGACGTTTTTGTTCTCCTTCAAAGTCCTGTTCTCCTTGACTGTCTTTTCTCTTCACAGTCCTTTCTGTCTTGGACTGTTCTTGTTCTCCTTCACTGTCCGTGTCTCTTGACTGTCCTGTGTTCTCATTCCACTGTCCTTTTCTCCTTGACTGTCGTTGGTCTCCTTGACTGTCCTTGTCTCCTTGACTGTCTGTTCTCCTTCACTGTCTTTTTCTCCTTGACTGTTCTTGTTCTCCTTGACTGTCCTTGTTACTGACTGTCCTGTTCACCCTTGATGCCTTGTTCACCTTGACTGTCCTGTCACCCTTGGACTGTCTTTTTCCTTGGTGAATGTCCTCCAAAGTTCTCATCTTCAGATACAGGAGCCATTTATCTATAAACCCACCAGTTTCAGTGTTGTTCCCCGTTGTTTCCTTGAAGTTAATTCAGTCTTCCTTACAATACTCCCTCTATAACATGGTGTCCGTTACTGACTAATGGACCTGCTACTCAACTCTCTGCTTAGTTTCCTATTTTCCTTTGTACCAATGTGCCACTGACATATTACCCTTTCCCTCTGAATTATCATCATCTATCCAGTGTCCCTCTCTTGTCTATCACTACCACAAACTCATAATCTATAGTCATGTGAAGTATTTGGATCATAACTTGCATCTAAACACTCGTCTTTCACCTTCTATAAATGGCCCGATAGGGACATGGTAGAAATGTCAGAGCACATTTGGTTTGCCAGGGATTTTGCTAGGTAACACTAGTTTCACGTTATCACTATGTAGCATCAAACAGTCCATTTACATTATCCAAAAAATCACACACCTGCTGTTTTATCTGGGTTGCAGATAAGATTCAGAGAGACGTTATCTGCTGATGATCCGTCCCCAATCGGAAGGTATCACCAAAACACTACAGTATTATATATTTCGGTGGTGGATATAAAGATGCTCTATAGAATCTGTATTTCTAATTTGTATTTAATAAACTTCTTGGTTGTGTATTTCACTGTCCCTTTACACCGACGGAATCCAAAGACCCTCAATGTGTTCTCCTCCTTCCCTTTTCCCTATGATGTCCCCCCATTATATGCAAATAGAAGCCTTTTAGGTTTTTCTAAGTATTATAATCTGCTGTCTACAGACTTCTAAAAACATAATCTCTAAGGCCTGGTACGCACACTGATTGGTTGTCTCCTGGTGCTGCAGCCAATATTTCACCACAACCAATCATCTGGTTCACTGAAGTTTTAGTCCTTTAAAAAAAAAAAGAAAACTTCACCATGTGAAACATCCTTATGGTTGGGTGCTTGTATACCTTCCAAACAAGCCTAGGATGAATATCTAGCTTCTATGGATCTTATTTTATGCTTGTAAAGTTAACACATCCCAGTTTCGTCTCTGTTTGCCTGTGACAGGCACGTATTATTAAACCGTCGCAAAAAGCAAAACAGATATTTTCTGAAGCTAGTTACAGACCAGAAACATTCTTATTCATTCATCACCTTAGGGAGAGAAAAAATCTTTTCGGGCTGTGGCTAGTTTTAAAAATTGATTACTAAGTTTAGGGGCAGGGTATGATGCAGCTGATGTTGCTCTGTCCCAGCCGGAGCATGCTCCAACCTTAAGCTTAGGTCAGACCCCAAGTGCTGGTGTGTCACAGATCACAGTGCTAGCAGAAAATAACCCTTTATCTGCTGTAACTTTATATTAGGACTGCAGATAGAAGATGATCCTTATAGACTGCAGATAGAAGCTGATCTTATGATGAGATAGAAGAGCATGAATCCTTATAGACTGCAGATAGAAGCATGATCCTTATAGACTGCAGATATGAATGCATGATCCTATAGACTGCAGATAGAAGCATAGATTCCTTATAGACTGCAGATAGAAGCATGATCTTAGACTGCAGATAGCCTTATAACGCATATAGAGAATCCTTATAGACTGCAATAGAAGCATGATCCTTATAGACTGCAGATAGAAGCATATCTTTAGACGCAGATAGAAGCATGACCTAGAGACTGCAATAGAAGCAGAATACTCTCTATTTAGACTGCATAGAAGCAGATCTATAGATGCGTAGAAGCATGATCCTTATAGACTCAGAAGAAGCATATCTTATAGACGCAGATAGAAGCATGATCCTTATAGACTGCAGATAGAGCATAATACCTTATAGACTGCAGATAGAAGCGATCCTTATAGACGCAGATAGAAGCATAATCCTTTTAGAGACTGCAGATAGAAGCATGATCCTTATGACTGGACTAGAGATGATCTTATGTGGAGCTAGAAGCATGATCCTTATAGACTGCAGATAGAGCATGATCCTTATAGATGCGGTGAAGCATGATCCTTATAGATGCAGATAGAAGCATGATCCTTAGGACTGCAGATAGAAGCATAATCCTTAAGACTGCAGCTAGAAGCATGATCCTTAGACATGCAGGTAGAAGCATGATCCTTATAGATGGAGCTAGAAGCATGATCCTTATAGACGGAGAGCTAGAAGCATGATCCTTATAGACTATGCAGATAGAAGATGATCCTTATAGACTGCAGATAGAAGCATGATCCTATAGACTCCAGAAGACGAATGATCTTATAGACTGCAGGTAGAAGCATGATCCTGACTGACTGCAGATAGAACATGATCCTTATAGACTGCAGATAGAATGCATAATCCTTATAGACTGGGCTGGAAGTGATCCTTAAGATGGAGCTAGAAGATAATCCTTATAGACTGCAGATAGAAGCATGATCCTATAGACTGGAGCTAGAGGATAATCTTTATAGACTGCAGATAGAAGCAAATCCTTATAGACTGCAGATAGAAGCATGATCCTTATAGACTGCAGATAGAAGCATAATCCTTATAGACTGAGATAGAAGTCATGATCCTTATAGACTGAAGCTAGAAGCATAATCTTATAGACTGCAGATAGAGCATGATCCTTATAGACTGCAGATAGAAGCATGATCAGTTATAGACCTGACGCAGATAGAAGCATGATCCTTATAGACTGCAGATAGAAGCATGATTCATGTATAGACTGGAGCGAGAAGCATGGATCCTTATAGGCAATGGAGCTCGAAGCAAATCCTTAGAGAACTGCAGATAGAAGCATAATCCTTTATAGCACTGCAGATAGAGCATGATCCGTTATAGACTGCAGATAGAGAGAGCCAATGATCCTTTAGACTGCAGATAGAAGCATGATCTATGGAACTGCCTATAGAAGCATAATCCATAACTGGAGAGAAGCATAATCCTTCTAGACTGCAGAGAGAAGAAGCATGAG